>PVJD01000546.1:0-412466 GCA_004026545.1 Mormoops blainvillei | reverse complement strand
TAGAGAGAGCTTTCTGTTTCTTTCTTTTAAAAAAAATAGTATCATAGTATTTTGTTGTGTTGATGAACCACTGTATAGCTAACTAACCCCATGTTGATAAATATCTGTACTGTTTCCACTTAGTAGAGTTGTCAAGGTGAAAAATTTGTTTTCCCCAAAATCTATACATATTCAAGTTGTCTTTCTTAGGAGCATTCAAGAGTAAGAGAGTCCCACGTATTTTGAGTGAACATCTCTGATAAATTTAAAGATATATTCAAGTTGATATAGAGCTACATAAAAATACTGAACTCAGGATAGGAAAAGCCTTGAGGGTTAGCATTGAAAGTGTATAAATGAAGGATTAAATAACATTTGTTATAACATGGCTATATAACTAAATACATATTTAAAAAATAGAAATTAAAATAAGACACAAAGTACTAAATTAATAATGAATTGAAAATAATCACAGGGAAAGAGTTCATATATTATAAAAATACTAGAATGTACTTTTTAAAAGAGATGAGGGGAAGTAAAGGTTTACTAAATTCCTTAGCCTATATAGACAAAAGTAAAGGTCTGATGTTTCCTATGTTTTGGGCAATTCAAGAAATATAAATCAAAACGTATTCAACACAAAGATTACCAGTAATAGAATTGAAAATAATATGAATACATCACAACTTACCCAAGGATAATGGTGTATCTCTATTTAAAATCCTGAGGAGAGATATAAAAGGAAAGAACATTGAGGAAAATTTCAAAGAAAATGAAAATAATAAGGCAGACTATTAAAAAAATCAAACACAGGAGAAGGGAATTACACAGCACCCTCGAGAAGTCAAGAGTCAGAACTCAAGGAGTCAAAAGAAAAGAGTGAGGTCAAAGGTACTCTTAACCAAGTAAATAAAAATTACCTAAACTGGAAAAATAACACAAACAGGGTAGGGAAGCTGCAGACTGCCAAAGCTATCAGACCGTGAGACAAGAAAGTGACAAATGTCATATGTGAGAAGGGAGACAAAATGCACAGGATACAAGGGATCTAGGGACTGATATTTGTAGCTTCTCCAAAAGCATATTTTAAAAGGGATAGCTACAGGGCTTATTTCTTTGTGAAGTTTGGATTATCAGTCAGATACCGGAAGATCCATGAAATCTATATTGGAAAGAGAAAGCATGGATATGAATTGGACGGGCACAAGATCAAATTTGTACAATGTATGCACTCCCAAAAGAAATATGAGAAGAAACTTATTTGAGGCTCTGCTACGCTTTCCGCATACAAGAAAGATGGCATAAGAATCCCACTGCCTTGAGAAAGATCGGGATGGGAGCAGAGACAACCTACAAACTAAATATTTAAAATCAGTGTGTAAGATACACTTTTAGGGGAAGACACATTTTTCAGTATCCACTTTAAGGGTTTAGAATAAAAGCACTTAAAAAGAAGTTGGCTAGTAGGATTGAAATAATTAATTTGATAAGGTGGGAGAGAAGTCGTAAATGTAAAGTAAAAGGCATCTTTTTCTTTTTTGTTTTGTTTTTTTATTCAATGATGATGATGATGATGCTATGAAAATAACCAAAATTAATTTATTAAATGCTAGGAATTCATTCAAAATGTATGTGGAAGAGAAGCAAGTTTCTTATAATAATATTTCAGAACTAAGTGGGACCTTGAAGAATATTCCATACCACTGCAATATTAGAAAATGAGGCATAAGACAATCTATGAGGAATAATGAATGGGTAGAAAACAAATGAGCCTTGAAAGGAGCCAACAGTGGTTGACAATGTCAAAAACATTTCATTTTCTTAAAGAAAAGAGTAAAAACAAAGGCTTGGAGACCTGAATTATTTATGAATAAATTTAATATGTCTAAATAGAGAAATATATGAAGTTCAAGAGCAAATATAGGAAAATTTTTAAGTAGGAGGTATAGTTGTTTAGAGATTGTGACAAAAAGAGAAGAGAAAACACAGAAGGCAAAAAACAAACAAACAAACAAAAAAAACCTCTTCTATATTTAAACATCTGAGAATAAGAAGAAAGGGCTATGAGGCCAAGAATTAAAAACAAATGCTTTCAGAATGGCACAGATGGAGAATCCACAGATGAAGTGGGAGATCTCCAGCCACAGGTGAGAGGGAGGGACTGAGACTGGAGAGGTGAGGAGGGACTACGGCATGGGTGGCTCAGGTGACAAGGAACAAAGGGCTGATGAGCCAGGGCCAAAGCACAGGTGAACTGAGCTTGAAATTTTTATGAGCCGGTCTTGCAGTTTGGAACCTTTTTCTTCCCCTACCAATGTTCAGAGCCCTGAAACTGGAGAGAGAAATTGGGATGAGTTGTCAATGTGCCACTGGGATTTCCTCCAGAGCAGGAGGATTTCAAAATAATTTGTGCCATGGCTCCCTTATGCAGCCACTTCATTAGGACTGATGCATCAGGCCACCAGGACCGACAGTTCCTTCTCTCCTGGCTCCATACCCTGCAATTTTGGAAACACTCAGCTTCTGAAGTCATCAGAATCGGCACCTGGCTCCTTGTAAGGATGCCTGGGAATTCGTCCAACCTGAGATCTCTGCCACAATCTTGAAGTCCCCCTCAGAGAGTCATGATGTAGACACAGGAGACTGCTCTGCCTACCTTCACACAGGTTCCTCCCATGACCTAGAAGCTCCCTCTCCTCCCTAATCCCTCTGACCCAGTCCTACTTATCCTCCACAGATTGGCTTAATGTCATTCCTCAAGGAAGGCATACCTGAGTTCACAACACTGTCACCGGTGTAATTATGTATCTGCGTATGAAATGAAAAATTTTTTTGCCTATTTATCAATCACCAGACATATGTGACAACTAATGAACCTTCAATATAGAGCAAAGCACTTTGCAATAAATGTTGACTGAATGCATGAAACTATAGATATCCCATAGAGGTGTAATACCTTAAGGCAGTGGTTCTCACAGTGTGGGCCTTGCTACAATAGTACCTACATCACCTAAGAATTGGTTAGCATGCAGTTTCTCAGGCGCCACCTGAGATCTACTAAATGGGGGTTGAACCCAGCCACCAGTACCTTAACAAACTCTCCATATGATTTTGATATGTGCTAAAGTTTAAGAATCACAACCTTAAAGTTAAGTCTTAATTAGTTTCTGCTTTAGGGAAGGAAACACAAACTCTGAGATCTTCAGGGATAATGATAGTTGCATAAGTGAGTCAAGTAAAAGGAACAAGGTACAAAACAACAACGGGTGGTGGGGACCATAGCAAAATAGAGAGAAAAAGACATGTGCTCAGCCTAAATAGTGAGCTGTGAGTGACGTCACCAGGATGGCAGAGTACGAGTCCCACCCTGGGTCCCCCCACCCTCCACAAAGAACAGCAATTAGCTATCCATAAATGAAAATAGCTCCGGGAGAGTTCAGAAGTCCACCTAAGGAGCTTCAACAGCGCAGTGGAACAAAACACCTGAGAATAACCACACCAACGGGCCTGAGGAAGTTTGATTTTCCTGTCTCAGTCCATCCCCTAGACTGGCAGAGGTCGATGCCAAGAGGGAGCCCTCTCACCAGGAAAAGGAAAGTGGGGTGAATGACCAGCTTTCTTGGTACTTTGGGGCACTGCATGAAGCACCCACTCTGGTTCTGCCCCACCCAGAGACCAGCATAGCTAAGACGTTTAAAGATGGCTAGGAACGAAGAAGGGCGGGGCTACCAGTGTCAGCCCCTCCGTGGGAGCAAAGTTTCCAATGCCCTTGCTCGGCGGAGGACCATAGCAGCCTTCAACCCTGGGAATCTCATAGCCCTGGTGACTCCTGCAGCTTTTATCCTTGAGGATCCCGTCAGGGACCTCAACAGACAGCTCTAGGCGCTGAGGAAATCAGTAGCCAGCACAGTGGCTGCACAGCACCTGCAGCCTTTACTGCTGAAGGTCCCCAGCCCCATTGGAGTCACCCCTGCCTATGCTGTGGTGGACAGCCTCGGCGTGGATCCAGCACCGCCGCCCAGACCTCGGCGAGCCCCAGCTTCTGAAGCTGCCTGGTACACAGCACCGGCCCAGGACCACACACCGCTCTGGAACCCAGACTCCTGTCAGTCCCGTCTCGAGTCAGGACTCCTGTCACTGACATGGAAATTGGACCCTTACCTTACACATACACAAAAATCAACTCAAAATGGGTTAAAGATTTAGATATAATACCTGAAACCATAATACTCTTAGAAGAAAGCATAGGGGGAAATCACTTTGACATTGATCTTGGCAATGATTTTTTGGAATTGACACCAAAACCATAGGCAACAAAACCAAAAACAAAAACAAGTGGGCCTATATCGGACTATGATGTTTCTGCACAGCAAAGGAAACAATCAACAAAAGGAAAAGGAAACCCGAAATGAGAGAAAAGATGTGCAAACCATATATCTCATAAGGGCTTATTATCCAAAATATATAAGTAATTCATAAAACTCAACAGCACAAAAACAAATAACCAGATTTTAAAATAGGCAAGGGACTTGAATAAACACATTTCCAAAGAAGACTTACAAATGGTCAACAGGTTTATTAAAAAGCCACTCAATATCACTAGTCATCAGGGAAATGAAAACCCAAACTATAATGAGGTACCTCACACCTATGAGGATGGCTATTATCGAAAAATTTTTTTAAAATTTGGAAGTATTAGAGAAAACGCGGAAAAAAGGGAACCCTTGTACACAGTTGATAGAAATGTAAATTGGTACAACCATTATGGAAAACATGATTGAGGTCCCTCAAAAAATTAGACTTTGAAGTACTGTACTGTCCAGCAATCTCACTTCTGTGTATCTTTCTGAAGGAAATAAACTTCCTCTCTTGAAGAGATATCTACACTTCCATGTTCACTGAAACATTCTTCTCAATAGCCAAAGCATGGAAACAACCTAAGTGCCCCTCAACAGATGAATAAAGGAAATACAATGGAATATTATTCAGCCTTAAAAAATAAGGAAACTCTGTCAACATGAATGACCCAGGAGGACAGGTTCTAAATGAAATGCCAGACACAGAAAGATAAATATTTCATGATCTCATTTCTATGTGGAATCTACATTTTTAAAAAGCTGCACTCATACTAACAGAAAGTAAAAAGGAAAAGGAATGATATTGATCAAAGGGTATAAACTTTCACTTATAGTATTAATAAATTCTGGAGGCCTATTGTACATCAGAGTGTCTATGGTTAATAATAACAACTTGAAATTTGCTAAGAGAGTAGAGCTCAGATATTCTCACCATACACAAAAATAAATAACTGTGGGAGATGACTGACATGTAGGAAGAATCATGGTAGCGATCATTTTACAGTATATTCATGTATCAAGACATCACATTGTATACTTTATACAGTTTTTATTTGCAGATATAAACAAAAATTAAAAAATTAAAAAAGAAGAGGTGAGCTGCTATTCTGTAGCACTCCATTCTATGGAACAAATTTTTTCAGTTTTCTAAGAGACTCTGATACTTGAATTTCAATGTGACATTTACCAGTTGTTCACAGTGTACAAGCCTCGCAAAATCTATCTGCCAAACAAATGCAACCCGTGGGAAGTGTTTGCTGTAGGAGATGTTTCACGGAAACACAGATGCTTGGGCTTTATTGTCGGGGCCCCAAGCAAGAACCAAAATCGGAGAACGGACAATCACACTCTGTGCCTACTTGGTTTTCTTTTCTAGAATTGGCCCTGGTTGTGACAAAAAGGAGGAAGTATTTGGTTTTATCAACTAGGTCAGATTTATCTCAGTCTAGCAGTAGATTTGATATAAAAAACTTATGCACCCCTACGAACATAGCCAGCGCTATCTACAATAGCCCAGTGTCGGAAACAGCCCAAGTGCCCATCAATAGATGAGTGGATTAAAAAACTGTGGTACATTTACACAATGGAATACTACGCAGCAGAAAGAAGGAATTCGAACGTTTTGCGACAGCATGGATGGAACTGGAGACTATTATGCTAAGTGAAATAAGCCATCCTGTAAAATACAAATACTATATGACCTCCTTATAACTGGAATCTAATGAACAAAATAAACTAATGAGAAAAATAGAACCAAAGACATGGGAACATGGAACAGACTGATAGTTGTGGGAGGGGAGGAGAGAGAGGGGAAGTGGTAGGAGGAAGGGGAAAGAAGTAGTCAAAGAACATGTATGAATGACCCGTGAACATGGACAACGGAGAGGGGATTGACTGTGGGTAAGAAGGGTGGGCTGGGTCGAAGGGGGCAAAAGGGAAAAAAATCAGGACAACTGTAAAAGAATAAACAATAAAAAAAAAAAGTTGGAGCAAAAAAAAAAAAAGAAGTGAAGTGAAAAAACACTAATCAATACAGTACTTGCTTTAAGAACTCCCCGGGAAATTGGATATAGAAATTTAACAGGAGCAAAGAGTATAATACACTTACAACAAAATTATAGGTTCTTACTCTGACTATCATAGCAACACCAAATTACACTGAGAGAAGTTGAAATTAATGGTTTGAAGGATTGCATTTTGTTTTGTCTAGTTTCATTTCTAGACAGTTCTTTTCCTTTAGTGGTTATGTAATTGCCCAAACCTGGATATGGAAATAGCCACATCTTTAAAAACAAAACAAGTGCAAAAATCAAAACAAAAAAAAAGATATGCTGCAAGTGCTTTCTTGACACCTCTCCTAAAATTAGAAATACACCCAAAGCATTAACAAGATTCATTTCACTCTCAGAAGCTGACAAATAAAGGATTTACTCAGAGAAGTCCTGCCTAAGATATAAAACACACATCTTGAGAGTTCTTTATGGAGATTGTTTCAGAGCAATGGTTTTAATTTCTTAAGAGGCTTTATAATGATAGCTTGTGTCTCCACATCAACTGGTAAAAGAACAACAAAACTCAAAGGAATTCTTTAAAAATCTGCACATAGAAACGCTAATGAGACAGTGAAATTACCCATTGAAGAAGCTGAAAAACAAAATTGACAGCTTTTCAGTCAAAAGAATGTTCACGTATCCCAAGTAAACAAAGCAAATAAAAGGAAGAAAAAGAACATCCTGTTCTTCTGGGAACTACTCTGTGAGGAATTCTTGGGAAGGGGGAGCTTCGGAGATCTGTAGGTAAAGCGAAGCAACGTGCGCTGGGCCTGAAGGAAAACGGGACCCTAGGAGAGGAGGAAGAAGACACTTCTCTCTGCTGCAGACAGTCAGATGGAAGCTGCCAGCAGAGTGTGAGGACAGTGATGAGTTTCCTTCAGGCCAAAGTCTTGAGGACTCCACTCAAGGAAAACCATGTGCTTTCTAGATTTCTGCCAGAATGCTGGGCAATATGGCATGTAATCAGGAGGCCTATTGAAAACCGTTGCCAGGATTTTAGTATCAAATAATTTAAAAATGAGATTTTTCTTATTTCATTTTAGAAAAAAATCACATTTAGCAATTATAAAAATAATGTATGTAAATATTAAAACTTCATAACATATAGAAAAGCACAAAGAAGAAAATTAAACCCAACTTCGATACTACCACTTAGGTGTAACAGCCATTAACATTTTATATACACCTCCTTCTTTCTTTCTGCTGCATAGTATTGCGTTGTGTAAATGTACCACAGTTTTTTGGTCCATTCATTTACTGGTGGGTACTTAGATTCAGCATGGATGGATCTGGAGAGCGTTGTGCTACGTGAAATAAGCCAGGCAGTGAAAGACAGATACCATATGATCTCACCTATAAGTGGAACCTAATCAACAGAACAAACAAGCAAGCAAAATATAATCAGAGACTTTGAAATAAAGAGTAAATTGACAATAACCAGAGGAGAGAGGGGAGGGGATAACAGGGGAAACAGGGGAAGGGTCATCAAGGAACATGCATGAAGGACTCATAGACAAAGCCAAAAGGGGGTGGGATTGAGGGTGGGGATGGAACGGGCGGGGGGAGTCGTGGTGGGGGGGGAAATGGACAAAATTGTACTAGAACAACAATAAAAAAATTTTATACACGTCTTCCAGTTTTTATATAGCTATATTATATAGATATATAGGTATAAAGATATGGGAAAGGATATCAATGTTAGGATCGAACTACACATTTATTTGTTAACTGGCTTTATACTTAATATATTTTACATAGCATATGAAATATCTTTATATTTTAAACAGTTTACATCCTTATTTTTATTCAATCTGATTTTAATGTTTATAATACATATTTTGAGTATAGAATAATTTATCAACACTCCATTTTGATGATTATTCTTGCACATAAATGTTTGTACAGTCATGTGTTACATAATGACATTGCAGTCAACTATGAAATACACGTGTGGCAGTGATCCCATAAGACTCTAATGGGGCTGGATTTCCTGTAACAAATGGAAGGCTATGTGATTTGGGAGGAATTTTCTTTTCTCTAATGGGAGCAGTACCTGTGGGGCTTGACAACAGATCCTTCTCACTTACAGCACCTGAATTTTTAGTGCACAGATTACATCCCAATCCATCCGCCACTGAGCTGTTCCAGCACAGAGGAGCCTGTACCTCCAGCATTATGTATTCAGAGGGCACTACAGCCCTCCCAGATCTAGCAGATGGTCTTCAGAGCACATTGCTGTAAATTCTTGGTTGAGAACCTAAGATACTGACGGGTGTCCAACCTTTTGGTGTCTCTGTGCCACACTAGAAGAAGAACAGTTGTCTTGGGCCGCACATTAAATATAATGCAACAAGTAATCGCAAAAAAAAAAAAAATCTCATAATGTTTTAAGTAAATTTACAATTCTATGTTAGGCTGCTTTCACAGCCACCCTGGGCTGCATGTGGCCCATGGGCCACAGGTTGGACCCCCTGCCAAGGACACAGGTCTACAAGAGCTACCTCAACAAGTAGTAAGTGCCACCGCCGCTAGAGTGAGAGCTTTCTGTGGTGGTGTTGAGCCAGTCTGTCCCTGTACTTTGGACACATTTTCAGGTTGTAATGATATGAAGCATAGGTAAGTTTTATTTCTCCCATCCATTCAATGCCAGAGAGAGCCCTTTGTGCCAGGAACCAAAAATCAGATTTCCAAAGACAAAATATTCAGTCCTCAGTTCTACACTGTCTCCATGTTAAACACCCTCTATTTTAAATACCACAAATTTCCTTCATCTGACCACTGCTCCAACAAGCAATAGCTACGAACGCATTGCCGCGACAACCGCCTCCGCGCCGCGCTCTCTCCGTCTTGATTTCTCATTCCTGCTCACGCTCAGGCTGCCTTTCTGTCCCTCCGGACAGCCACCATTATGCCGATCTGTGTCTTACCCAGCCGATTCCTCCTGCATATTTCCAATCAGTCCAGCTCACGTAGTATAATTGCCACTTTGATGGTCTATTTATGACCCTGTGGGGAGGAAGTAGGGGGAGTCTTGTAGAACGGTGTTTATAAAGTTTACAGTAATGTCCTAGGAGGCCTTCGCATTCACTCATCCCCCGCTTACCGACTTACCCAGAGCAACTTTCAGTCCCGCGCGCTCCAGTCATACTAAGTGCAATATACAGCCATGTCATGTTTTATCTTCTATACTATATTTTTACTGTACCTTTCTATGTTCATATACACAAACACTTGCCATTGTGTTATCATTACCTGCAGTGATCAGCGCAGTAACATGCTGCACAGGTTTGTAACGTAGGAGCAAGGGGCCACACCGTGAAGCCTTTGTGTAGCGGGCCATGCCCTCTAGATCTGTGCACGTACACGCTGCCATGTTCACACAATGATGACATTTCCTAATGATGCATTTCTGCGAAGGTAGTCCCATCGTTAAACAATGCATGACTGTACATACCTCTGATTTTTTAATTGGCCAAGTCATTTAAATTGGAATTGCTAAACCAAGCTCTATACTAAAGATTCAAGGGAGAGCTCTCTTTAAAAAAAGTAATTCAAACAAATTGAAAATGAAAGAATTGCTCAGGACACAGAAGAATGCAAACAAAAAGGAAGCAGAACTCTCACAATCTTTGTATCAGGAAAGATATAATGCAGCACCAAAAGCAAGAATTAGGACAGAGATGGCTACTTTATAATATCAGAGCTGCCTAATAAAGTGGTAATGAGTATGACCATGAAGCAAGTAACTTGGCAGCAACATTCACAAATAATAAACACCAGGACTTAACGGAGATAAAACAGAAATACCACCTTAAAAAGGGAGCTTTAATTCATTTCTCTCAGGCTGAGCGACTGGGTAAAACAGTAAATAGGTATATCACACTCTATACTAGAAACAGAGAACATTCCTACTTTTCAAGAATTTATAGAGTGGCCATAAAACCGATTAAGTCACAAAAAGAAACTCTTTCTGTTCCAAAGGTAGAGGTAGTAACAGAGGTAGCATAATCACTGACCATAGTGTATTAAAACTCGGAATTAATAGCAAAACCGGAAATTTAAACACTTTCTTTTAACCAACTCTACAGAAAAAAAGAAACTTTTTAAAGTTTCTAAAATTTAAAATATCTAGTGCAAGAATAATAAAAATACTACATGTCAGAGTCTGTGTGATTGAATGGAGCAGCACTTAGAAGAAAATGTGGAGACTTCAATGCCTATATTAATAAAAAAGAATAAAAACAAATCACTAATATCCAACATAAGAATTTAGAAAAGGAGCAACAAAATAAAGGAAAGCAGAATAAAATAATAAAGATAAATGCAGGAAGTAATAAGACAAAGTATAACTAATAAGTAAATAGAGAAGACAATTACATTATTTCGAAAAATAAAATAGGTAAGCCCACAACAAAGGTAATCAAGAAAATACAAGGGCACATAAATACACAAAGAAATTAAGGAGGAAGAAATTATGTTTACACAAATAATTTTAAAAAATCATAAAACATAACTACTCAATTTCAGTCATCTGAGTTTGAAAATCCATATAAAATAAATAATTTTCTAGGTAAATATAATTTTATATTAAAACATATTCAAGTACAGATAAAATATAAAAACATATCAAACAGAAGAAATAGAGAACATTTCAAAAAGCTACCCTACCTCATTCCCCCCAAATCAAAAGGTCAAATGGTTGTAGTAGGTTTCTTGCAAATTTTCAAAGAGCAAATAATTCTGTAGTAAAAATGAGGAAAATAATGTTTACGTGTGTTTGCTTAAATGTTGTAAATCTCTCTGGAAAGATATAGAAAAGAAAGTGATTAACGTTGCTTAACTCTGGAGGAGGTAACTTGGAGCCTGGGGGTCATCGCGCGGAAACACTGTTCTTTATATGTCTGTAGTGGGTGCTCTGATGTGCCACCAGACTCCTCTTCCGATCAGAGGTACTCATTTCCCCAGCTGCCGAGGTGACTGGTTCTCAGGTGAGCCCCTCTGGGAATTGCCCTCAGCTGGGCATGGCAGCCAGACTTAATGAAGTAGATGGGGAGGGGGTGTTATGAAAGCTTGCCCCTCACCTCAAGGTGGGACAAATCGGAAGTAACAGCTCACAATTCCTCATGGGTCATGAGGTCCTGGTTTTTAACTGCATTTCTACAGTTTTTTTCCTGTGCCCAACCCCATTTCCTTTACCCCCCTACTTATGCAGATACCCAGGTGTTTCCCCAACAAACTCCTACATGCAAATCTCCACCAGAGCGTCTATTTCCCCCATGGAACCCGACCTAAGAAAATATTCTTCTCAATCTTGAATTTTGAATTTCAGGGGCTATTTATAGAAATAAGGTAATGAAGAACTACATTTTTAATTTTTTTTAATTTGAAGGTTTTTTCCCCTGTATTATTGACGTTAACTCTTGTTCTTTTCATTAGGACAATAGAGTTCCCATTTTATCATTTGTCTTCTAATTTTATTCATTGCTTTTTATGTTAGGAAGTTTTTAAATTTTGCAGCAGATTTTTCAAAGAGTAATGTTTTGAGCACCGTACTATGTTCAAGAGCTGCCCTGGGTGTCAGGACTCTATAGGGATACATAAAATTGTACTATTGCCCTCAAGGTGATTGAAAGGATAGGATGTGGTGCCACAGAAAGAGAACGTGCCCAGGAGTCAAATCCCCTGGGTAAACCTCTACTAGACCCACCTTAGCAGCCTCCTTAGCCAGTTTACTTATCCACTCAGATATCAATTGCCTTCCTGTAAAATACAGATAAAACACCCACGTCTCAGGAATATTGCTAAAATATGATGACTTTAAAACAGCTAATATAATATCCAGATTCTAACAACTGCTTGATGTATTTAAAAAATAGTTGGGGAGGAAATACATATCACACAAAAATATAGGCAGGAAATGCTAAGTGCTAAACTGATAGCATAGATGATCATTACCATAAAATTCAGAGAAACGAGATCATTTCTCAGGGACTGTAGTCATAACTTATTGATTAAAGAAATGAGAGCTGAAGCTGGATCCTGAAAGGTAAGTCGTCTGTGGAGAACAGCAGGGGCGTCACCCTGGGGAGAAAAGCAATTGTGTGGACACAATGGCGAGCTGAAAATGTTTGGATATAGGCAAGAGCCCACCTGGACTAGAGAACAGAGACCTGGAAAAATAAACTGTGGTTAGATTAAAGAGGGAATTAAATACCAGGCAAATGAGTTTGGGTTTTGCTCATAGGAAGCCTCTTTAGATTTAGGAGCAGGGTAATAGCGTGATGGAAATAGTGTTTTAGACAGATGATGTTTTGGCACCCAGCCATATGTCTGAGGTCAGCAACAGAGGCAAGAAGGTCAGAGAGTGGCTGGCGCTGTAATGAAGCATTCGCTAATCAGGGTATCTACTGGAGTCTGGTGGTGGAAAGAGAATGGAATTGGGGAGAAAGTTGCTAGAATCATGCAAGAGGGAACTAAAAAGTCTTAGTTTTGATTAGATAATGCTCAATGGTGAGGATGAGGGTGTTTCAGAGGTGACACCCACGTCTTATGCCTGGGTGAGTGGCTGAGTAACAGTGCCATTGAACAGAAGCTGAGGGCAAGGGAGAACAATGTCCTAGTAATTGGGGGAAAACATGATTCCTTTATGTTCATCGATATGGAATTTAAGCAAAGGTGACAAAATACAGAGGAAAAGTCCACCCTGCCATTGGGGATCCAAGCCTGGTGCCAGGAGGGACCACAGGGTTGGAACTGCAGAACTAAGATCCATCGACAAATGACACAATCGAAGGCATGGGATGGGAGACTTTATATTGAGAGTGACAAAATCTTCGTGATTAAAACATGGGTCATGCTCTTATTTATTAAGAGAAGAAAATAGAGCAAGTGAGGAAGACAGAGAAAGAAAGGTCAGAGAGAATGGATAGGAACTACAGTAATGTGGTGGCATGAGAGCCAGAGGAGAGGGGAGGTCAACGGGAAGTTGGGGACGGAAGGTCAGCCCTATCAGATGACACTGCAGAAGAGGTCGATGAAAATGAAGAACTGATCATGTCAACAGATTCGGCTCTCATGAGGTCAGTGCACTTCGTGTGTATGGGTTCAGAAAGTTGGAAGGCCTGATTGCAGGGGACAAACCAGTAGTACAAGATAGTGCAGTGAGCTGCAAGCCCAGGGGTCAGGCTTCCTGGATTTCAGTCCTACCTCTGCCACAAGCTTGTTGTGTGATTTTATGCAGGCTGTTTAACTCCTTATGCCGCCATTTCCCCCTTTTTAAAATGGAGATAATGGGAATAGTAGTAGCTACCTCTTAGGGGTTTTGTGAGGCTGAAGGACAATGTATATAAATTGCTCAGCACAGCGTAGGCACAGCGCAGACACCCAAATGTTAGATATCATTTCTTCTTATTATTAGTATCACTGGAAGTGGATGCTGGGTGGCATTTGGCCAAGGGTGTTGGTAGGGAAAAGCGGAAGTAAACTAGCAGGGTATCTTGTGAAGTCTTCTCAGGCATAGGTGTGGGCATATCTGCAGGCAGTTGGGAAGGTGAGGCAGGGCAGGAATAGAAACTGAGGTTGCCAGGGGAAGAGGAAACACAAAGGAGCGAAGTCACTGAGGGAATGAAGAGGAGAATATTGGTTTCAGAATTCAGGTTGGCTAATTAGCCTGAAAAAGAAGGGCCAGACACCATCCGAGACTGTGAAAAAGGAGGAGAGGGTTTGTATGGAGATGGAATTCTGAAGATACCAAGGGAGAACACGGAAACGCCCCTGAGGATGTTTGTCCTCCCAGTAAAGGGAGCTATGGGGCCACTGACCAAAAGTGAGAAGAGCTGAGTGGGACAAAAGGCTCCGCCAGCATTTGCTATGTTTCATAACACATTCTATTTTTTTTTTCAAGTTTAAACTTCCTTCAGACTTTTTTAAAAACCCCTCAGTGACTCCAAGTCAAAATGAAAGAACAAAGGAGAGTTAAAAACAATTACAAAATATTGTGGGATTAACCTAGTGCCACTTAGCGGCACTGATGAGGCAGCTGACAGGATGACCGGCATCAGCCTGAGAAGTCAGCTTGCCTCCTGTCGGGAGGGAAACCAGGGACAACAAACTACCGCAGAGGCCACGGCTGAAAGCCCAAAGTCAACCACACGAAAACCTTCCATCTAATGGTCTGAACAATGAGCCAACGTCCTGGAAAGTCTGACTTCTCAAGGCCTCTTCAAGGTCCTTTTAGATCTGTGGTTTTAGAAAGCTTTCCCTTTTCACCTAGGGTAACATTCGATACTGGGTGGTCTTCCAGGTTTAATTTCTCTTTGAAACCACAACTCATCAAAAGCAAGATGCCCTCTCAATTAAAAAATCATTTTCACTAAAATCCATATCTAGTGTGCACAGGCCAACGAAATCTGGTAGTTTATTCCTTTGTTACCCAAATAGTTTCCAGCCAGTTGGAAGGGGACCATGCCGTCATTCTCAGGAGCGCTGCTGGTAGAGCCAAAGTGTCATCCCATATGCGCCTTCATCTGCCTTCCGAGCTCGCTCTGCTATAATTTCTCTTGGTGCAGCAACTTCAGATACTATCCCAGAAAGTGTGGATGGAAGAGTTTGTCCTGCGGGGCTATTAGCCTGTTTGCTCTCAAGAGAATATGGGCATTTCAGATGCTTTCAACAAGCAGAGGGAAAAATCTGATGAAGATAAAGTGCTATGTGCCATAGCTCATTATTCTGAGCCGCTCTGAGGCTGCCAGGCCATTAGACTTGCTTCTGTTTTTTGCCATCAGTATCATTCTAGAGATGGCTTATTTGTAAAAGGAACCGGATCTCGGATATGCATTCATTTGTAAAAGATACCACGACACACATTCTGCAGCTAACACCGTGTTCATGAACTTTACCTGTGACTAAATACATTTCATTTCTTACAGCTGAGCTTCAGTAATTGGTTTCTGCAGCCGCAAACACAGCCAGCAAGGAAAGTATGAGAGGCCCAGCTCCCTCCCTGCTTTTAGAGATGGATTTTGCGGCAGATGGAAAAGCCGTCCCAGCTCTGATCTGGCAGTTCCCAAGGTCAAATCTTAAGAGACCTGGCCCCTGGGAACTCAAAGAGCAGGAAGAGCAGGTGGCTTTGGAAGAGTAAATAAATGGCCCTGAAGGTAGGCAGCCCAGGGGAAGGGAGAGAAGTGAATGACAGTAGAAGGGAAGTGGTGGTTAGAGAGCGGGAAGACTGGAGTCCCTACAGAAAAAAAAAACCCACATGCACGGTTCACAGCAGCTCAGGCTGGTTTGTTTTGCCAGGTCTAATGCAGTCGTGGAGGTCTCTTGAAGTGCTTAATAAGCCACCAAACGGCGTAGCACAACCAATTCCAGACTAAACTACCACTGGGAGCTGGAGAATCATTATCATGTTATGCGGGATTTGGCTGTGAAAAGGAAACGTGGGTTCATCCAGTGGGTTGATTAGTTCATTTATTCAGAAAAAGGAAGGCTAAATATGCAGCATTTGCCTTGGCCTTGAAAGCACTGAATTATACACTTCAACAGTTTGGTTCATTGGGTCCCACATTGCCAAGAGAATTAGACTAGCTGGTATAACTCTGATACCTACACATAAACTTGAGGCTAAAAGAAGCACCAGGAATCCAAAAATGTGTCGATGGAATATGTAGAATAATCATCTTTTTTTCCTTATGGGCTAGTTCTAGACAATTGTGATCCAAGAAAATTTGTGTGAAACACCCCTGTCCCCTTCTTTTAACCTTCCCTTCTTCCCCTGCCAAGAAACTCAGTGTCTCTGGCTTTTTCCCCTTCTGCCTGGGATGACCTGTTGCGGGCACCATCACATCCCAGTCTCTTCTTCCCTGAAATTCACCTTTTACAAATCATTCCCTGCCTGATAGCTATGGGATGATGAAGAATTACTTATTTTCTTAATGTTATTTGCATTTTGACAACTTCTTGATTAGGGTAGCATGTCACATATGGAAGCAGGGCCAGGAAGGAGGTTTTGGGGAACAGGAGAGTTATTCTCAGGACATCTTGAATCATACCGTAAAGGTGTTAGTGCCCTTATCTGCCTCTCATTCTTACTTTCTATTCTTAAGGTTTTTTCTTCACTAACCATGGGAACTATTACATGTAGAACCACGGTGCTCAGTGCAGAGGCCCAAAGATAGATGAGGGACAGCTCTGGCCTTAGGCTCATAATCTAGTGAAAGAAGAAGTATGTAAACAATCACTTACAATGCAGTTTAGTCAGTGCTAAAGTCAAGCCACGGTCAAGGTGCTGTGAAAAATTCCAGGATGGGGAGTTTTCCTGTTGCAGGAGAAAAAGGGTATCGGAGTTTATGAGGTTGGAGTTGGTATTTTTAAAATAAGTAGAAAATTGGCATGGTCGCAAAGGGCATAAATATGGAATCAGCAAATAAGAACTTATTCTGGAAGAAAAACACATGGATGGTCTTTGATCAGCCTTGCCAAGTTCTTTCCCATCTAGTGAGGAGAGCTGGAGATTCTAGGACACTGGCTCTCGGGCCACTCCTGGAGGAAGAGGGCGTGCTGGCTTCCCCGGAGCTCACGGGGGGGACTGCGCCTGCACCAAGGTGTTGCCCCCGATGTCTGATTCTTCTCTGAATTATGTGTAATTAGAAGTCCAGTAGCAACCAAAACCGGGGACAGTTCTTCCTAATGGTCAACAGCTTATAAATGAAAGCTCCTGGTTGGATTCAAAACCAGGAGTCCAGCAGTCCAGATTCATCACTTTAGACTTGTATTCCATTCCACTCCATGTGTGGTACATGAGGTCCTGATGAATTTGGGCATGTGCTCTAAAGGTACAAAAGGAAACCGAGTTGATTTTTCTCCAGTTCTGCTTGCTTGGGCGTCAGGTGCTGGGAATAGGCATGTAATATCAAGCTCTCCCTGCCTCCTCTTTTGCTCACGTTCTTGGGAACAGCTAACGTCCAGAACCCAGGCTTGAACACTCGGCGCTACACATGAGAGGGAAGAGTGCCGTGGTTAAGACTGCTGGCTTTTGGAGACAGATATTCTGGTTTAAATCCAAGCTCCTCTAATTACTATACATATGACCTTGGCAAGTTTTTAGACATCCTCTCCCTAAGTTCCCTCAGCTGTAACATGGGGATGCTATTAGTACATGTTTTAAGTGGTTATTATGAGGACTAAATAAATTAATATATAAAAAGCACCAAAAGGTGTACCGGGCACATTATAAAATACACATGTTAGCTATTGTTAATACACATCCTCATATTTCATTACAGCTTTCAGGAAGGAGGAGCTATGATAAATTCCAAGAATCATCAAGGATATAACGGACACAGGTTGGGGCTAACACCCTCGCCAATGAACCACTTAGTCCTGTCCCAAGACTGGGCGGCAGGACCTTTGGTGGGCTTATAAGGCAGACAGCCTGGAGAGGGCAACTCCCTTTCCGCTCCGGGCTGCTTATTGATGAAACGTGGCCGTGCGTGCCTCCTGTTTCAGGTTCTGCAGCACCGGGAGCAGATTGGGCGTGGGAGGTAATTTGGCTCTGGGGGAAGAAATCTGGTCTTGCCACCGACCGTTTTGGAAAAGAGTTAAAGGGATCTTTGATGTTCCTTCCTGGTTCAGGCCAGTAGTCAGGATTTTGAAACGCATCCACAATAAAGATTAGTCTGTGTGCAGTGCACAGAGGGGCGTGGTCTGTGCCACGGCTCTCGGTAACTGCCAGTGTCAGTAACCGAGGTTCAGGCATTAGCTGCTTTCATCCACTCCGCTCCTTCCACTGACATGACCCTGGCTCCTTATTAATTCTCCTAGAATCTTCTGGTAGCCTACAGCTGCCTCGTTCTCCACTGCTAGCCTCTCTCCTTTCCAAGGGCAGCTTCCCCCAGGGCTGTTAGATTGATCTGCCTGAAGTATTGCTCTGATCACGTCTCCTTCCTGCCACAAAACCTCCACGGTCTCCATGGTTCATTTCCCTACTGGGGCCTTCCTCGTCTTACTGCACTTCACTTTATTGGGCTTCCCAGATGTGGAAGTTTTTAAAAACTGAAGGCCAGACTCTCCACCAGCAAAAAAGGAAGGAAATTAAGGAAGGGGTGGGGAGGGGAGGGGACAGTCGCTTTATTGCTATACTCACTTTATTGCAATGGACTGGAGATGTGGCCACCACACCTCCAAGGTAGGCCTGTATCAAAACTGAGCAAAGTGGGCAGGACAAAGTGAGACAGTCACACTTTGGGTCTGAGAGCCTGGAGACATTGGTGACTTCTACAAAGAAATGCACTTCCTCCCACTCACCGTGAAAATGGAGGCTTTCTAGGTTAGCTTGTCACCCACTTTTAGTTCAGACATGATGTAAGTAATATCACCTGATTCTTAACTCTGTTTGAAGAAAAACACCCTGCCATGGAAATGATTCTTAGTTAGGATGTCAGTTTGATGGCTTACATGGAGGTCAAAGGACAATGGCTTACTTAAGACAGAAGATTTATCATTCACATGAAGGCCTGTGTTGGTAGGTGGAGGGTTCTGTTCCATTCAGTCCCAGGGGAACTCCAGTTTCTTCTGTCTTGTCCTCAGCAGTGGTTCTGAACACCTGGTTTAGGGACTCCCGGGGAGCCCCTGCAATCTCTTCAAGGGTTTACAAGATCAAAATTATAACCATGCTAAGGCATTTTTGCCTTTTTCATTTTTATTTTCTCATGAATATACAGTGACATATTCTACAGGTTCCATGACATGAAATTAGAGCAAATTAAATGCAAAGGTAGATATGAGAACCTAACAATCTTATACAGTCAGACTTTAAAGAGATTTACAAAAATGCAAAACCGTGATATATTTTCACTTAATTTTTTTAAAGTATTGTTTTTATCTAAAAATGTTACATTACCATGTAATAAGTTCATTGCGATTTTGAAATAAATAAATATTTTTAAATGTTCTCTCTTTTTAATTTCAAATAGGATAAATATTCATAGGTGTGACACACATAAATAAAAGTTATTTGGGGTCCTCAATTTTTAGAGTGTAAAGGGGTCCAGAAAACGAAGTTTGGGAACCACTGCCATAGGGTGCGGCCATCATGTGGGAGGCTGAAGCTGGCTCATACCTTGCCCGTGTCCCAGCTGGAGGGGAGAGGGCAGGAAGGGGATGGCGAACAGCTGCCATCAAATGTTGCCAAGAGCCCGCTCTCCTTGGCCAGGACAGCAGTACCTCACCCTGGAGCGAGGCAAGGATCGATTCTCCCTCCCAGCCCTTGGAAGATACAACCCTGCTGACGCCTTGATCTAGGACTTGCAGTCACCAGAACTATGAAACAATGTCTTTCTGTCGTTCAAGCCACCCATTTGTAGTACTCTATGGCACCTCTGGCAAACTGACACAGAAGGTGAAGCAGCTTCAGAAAACTACCGATTCAATTAATGAAAATGGCCAGATGTGGCAGAAATGCACTGCGGGAAAAAGATAACTTGCACATAAAAAAAAAAAATTCTGTGTGTCACATCTATGTTTGTTCAACCAGCATTACTGATGCCCAAAAGGCAGCTGAACATCACCCCACTGCCAGGCAGGCATATTTACTTTTGTGTGCCCTTTGCCTTTCCTCTGTCGTCTCGTCTAAGTGTGGATTCAGGAATCAGTTTCCGTAAGGTCCCGTTTATCTGTGCTCAGTTTGCTGTCAGGAATATAATGCCTGACACATGCTAATACATTAACTGCTGTTGCACAATAAACATGCTCTACTACACAAGCATAACTGAGTTTTCAAAGGGATAAAAATCAAGTCTTTCTCCACATCAAAATGCTTATTTCTTTTACTATATTAACACTGTCATTTTGGAATCAACACTACTTCCTCACAAGGTATTTCCTTTGGAGTTGAAACTTGTGAAATTATAAGCCACTATAAAAAATGTTTACCATGTTGATTATTTCACAATGCATATCTATATATGCATTGTTTATATATAAACAATGTTTATATATTTATATATATAAACAAAACATTAAGTTGCATACCTTCAATACATACAATTTTTTTCAATTATACCCCGTTAAAACTAGAAAAGAAGAAGAAAAATGTTTTAGCGTGTACTCAGCTATGAAAAGGTCAAATATAAACAGATCAGGTACCGGTGTTCAGCTTGGTGGGCTCGTGCAATGGCCTGTCCAACATTCAGGACCCTGGGAGTTTACAGCAACGTGACATGAAATGATACATTTCTTCAATGTATAATTGAAGTATTGCCTTTACAAATACCTTGGATAAGTTGGCACTTACAGAAAGGCAATAAGCTACTGGAACAGTGCGGGAGGGAGGGATGATGGCATCAATGGTGCCACACTAGTCACAGTGAAGAGGAGGCAGCCTGGCCCAAGGAAGAGTGTGAGCCTGCAGGCGAAGTTCCCTGAGCTGTAGTCCAGGGTCGGCCACCACTAAGCTGTGAGAAACGGGGCAACGAGCGTCACCTCTCTGGGCCCAGCTTTCTTCATATGCGAACAGATAGGACGGGGACGTAGAACATCTCGAATTCAAGACTTCTATAAGAATGTTCTCTGGATTCTGTCCTCCCAGGTATTATATGTTCATTATTTTCAAGAGCCAAGAAGTGGGAAAAGACACATTTTTAAAAGAGCTCAGTGCGACTCTATCCCTGTGTTTGTTCATTCCTCCTCTTATTCACAACTATTTGTTGAGTGTCTCATTGTTTACCTGAGCCATAGGCAGCTTGGTAAAAAATTGACTACTGACTATGCAGAGAATCTATATTGTCTCCAGTTTGCTCTGGTTGTATGTTGGTAATTGAGATTGTGGATGAAAAAGTAGATGTCTAGCTTCAGTTCCGTTTACGGGTGATTCCAGCAAGACACCTGATAAACAGGCCCGTGGTGGAGCATGCCCAATTGAGAACTCATTCTACCCTACTTTTTCAATCACAATGGGAAATTCTGACCTTTTATGTTCCTTTTAGTTAAATGGAGAGCTTCGCTCGCTGGGTGTTCTATATTTCCTAATGTTCTATATATTGGTTTCTGTTTAAGGACCAAGGGTTCTTGGCATTCAGTTTGAATGCTGTTATAAAAATAATTGTTGGTTACACACTTTATAATATAAGCAAATATATATATATATACATATTGACCAAGATATACATAGATTCAGTTCCAAACTGGGACTGCAGGAATAAGATAGGCATGAACAAAGTTCCCTATTTAGGATTGTCACAGAGACAAAGACTTAATTCCCTCACTAGAGAACAGGATTTCACTAGCCTCTAGTTTGACCATTTAATGGAGTTTAGAAATGTGCTATTTATGTTTTCTTTTAAGAAAAATTAACACACAGCATTGGGCAAAGGTAGGTTTACAGTTGTAAGTACATGAAACAGTTTGTTCTTTTATTATTATTTATTAATTATTGTATTATTTTTCCATAAGAACAACTGTAAACCTATTATTCCCCCATCCTGTACTTGGAAATATATGTGCTTCATTTCTGAGTTGTCAGTTTTTGTGGTTTTCATTATGAATTGGTTTTCATGACTTGTTTTTATTGGGTTAGCCAAAAAGTTCATTTAGTTTTTCTGTACAATGGCTCTAGCAGTGCTTAGTTATCTTTAACTTCATTCAAAACAATTTTGTTAGATTGTGACAGCTGTCAGACTATCAGCATGCATTTAAAAAAATCTTATCAAAATTGGTGATTTTTGTGTACGCACAAAATTTAATATTGAAGATGGAAGAAAATATGCAACATTTTCTGTGTATTAAGCTTTATTATTTCAAGAACGGTAAAAACACAACTGAAATGCAAAAAGAAAGATTAGTGCAGTGTATGAAGAAGGTGCTATGACTGATCAAATGAGTCAAAAGTGGTTTGCAAAGTTTCTTGGTACTATTGACATTTTGGCCAAATAATTCTTTGCTGTGGGGCTGTCTTATGCATTGGAAGACATTTAGCAGCACCCCTGGCTTCTGGCCACAAGTAGCCCATAGCAGGAGATAGCCAACATACACAAAATATCCAAATCATTAAAGTTATTGGTGAAATGACAAATGTGTCTTTTATTTTAAGAAAAAAATGAAATGAACTTTTTGGCCAACCCAATAGTAGTAAAAAAATAAAAGCATCCTGTGGCAGTGACACCATGCGAATAGTACAAGAAAGCACACGGAGTAAAGAAATTCTTCACCAGACAGTCAAATGGATCCAGGGCATTTTATGGGTCAAGAAAAAAAAATTAGAGAAAATTTTTACTCTTTAGTTTTTCTTTTGCTTGTGTGTTGCTGTACAGCCTTTCTAATTCAGTTTCCCTTCTGGGATACCCACCAGTGCTTACAAAGTTTAGCATGAAAGCTGAGTATGTACTCCATGAAACACATGACTCCTCTCTAGGAGCCCCATCAAATTACAGTGCATTAGGGCTGATACAACCAGTCCCTGTTCCATCAAAGAAAAGCATTTCTCTTCGACGGTTTCCCAACTTTTACCCAAATTATTTATTTTCAGATCCCTAAAGACATTCGAAAACAGAGAAATGTAATGTTCACTCACATTAACCCGTTTTAAAGACACTTAAGGAGGCAACATGAGGTCTTGTAATCCCCATGTCAGTGCTACCAACTAATGACAACTCCCTGGGTTCTTGCTTCAGAAGACAAAACATTTGGTTCATTTGGTGAAGGAAACAAACCGAGACCTTGCCTCATCTGCTTTGCCTTTTATTCCTTAAAATTTCAAGGACCAATGATTACGGTGCTTTGTTAAATGAGAGTAGAAAGGCAACTCTAGGAGTGTTCAAAAGAATTCCATGTCTTAATGGAGAAGCTAGACAAACATTCCTGATCGTGAACAGTCTGCCCTAGTCTAAGAGTAAATACTTTTATTTCAAAAAAAAATCCTCATCTCATCACTCTTCCTATTTTAGTGTACACATCCCAGTGAAATAAGTTATTTTTAATGTGAACCCCTTTATCCCCCACCAAATACATACCACTCTTTTATATTTTTATTTGTTCAACTCAGTTGTTTTTTCCAGTTTTGAAAATTGACATGTATCACTGTATAAGATTTAAGTATACAACATGAAGGTTTGATTTACATATATCGTGAAATGATTACAGTAGGTTTAGTTAACATCCATCATCTCATATAGAAACAATAAAAAAGAAAAGAAAAAAATTCTCCTTGTGATGGAAACTCTGGTAACAACTTCCCTGTATATCATACAGCAGTGTTAAATTACTGTCACCATGTTGTACATTGTATCCTTAGTACTTCTTTATCTTATAACTGGAAGTTTGTACTTTGACTACCTTCCTCCCTTCACACCCTGCCACCAGTAACCAAAAATTTAATTTCTTCTTCTGAGTTTGGGATTTTTAAAAAAGAGTCATATATAAGTGAGCTCATACAATATTTGTCTCTCTAAGTTATTACAATTAGCATTATGTTTTCAAGATCCATCCATGTTGTCCTTGAGATATATATATATTTGTGTTGATATATATGTATATATATATCTCAAGTTCTTTTTAAACTTCTTTTTAAATTATAGTTTTGTATAGTTGCCATACTAATTATATGTATACAACAGTTATTAGAAACTTATACGAGGCCTGTCTGGAAGAAGTCCAGCCATTGTTAATATCACTGGAATGGTTTGTGCTACAACCTAGATGTAACCTGGCAGCCAAGGAGAGTGGAGTGGAATGCGCATGCATGAACAATGGTGACTTCACTGTACTAGTCAGTGGGGCCAGTAGACACCATTGAGTGAGCATGTGTATTGTTTGGTGGTCACATTCAAAATGACTAAGCGAGTAGAGCAACAAATCTGCACCAAATTTTGTGTTAAGTTTAAACATTCCTCTGAGAAATTATTAGGATAATTCAGAAGCCCACTGCTACGGGCAAGTGGTGATTGGCAGCTGCATCATGACAATGTACTCATGCATGCATCATGTCTTGTGCAGTTTTTTGGTGAAACATCAAATCACCCAGGTGACTCAGTACCACCTACAGCCCAAATTTGGTGCCCTGCAACTTCTGGCTTTTCCCAAAACTAAAATCACCTTTGAAAGGGAAGAGATTTCAGGCTGTGAATGAGATTCAGGAAAATACAACAGGACAGCTGATGGCAATTGGGAGAACTGTGTGAAGTCCCAAGGTTCCTACTTTGAAGGAGACTAAGGTGTCTGTCATTGTCCTATGCACAATGTTTTTTGTATCTTGTATCTTCTTTAATAAATGTCTCTATTTTTCATATTACATGGCTGGGTACCTTCTGGAAAGACCTCATAGACCTTATGAAGTGATCACCATGGTGAGTCTAGCACCCACCTGACACCACACACAGTTGTCGAAATATTACTGACTATATTCCCTATGCTGTGCTTTACATTCCCATGGCTAATTCTATAACTGACATTTTGTAGTTCTTAATCCCCTTTTTCTTTTTCATCCACTCCCAGTGCTTTTCCTACTTTGCAACTGAGTTTGTTCTCTGTATCTATAAGTTTGTTTCTGTTCAGTTTTGTCATTTTTTCTTTATCCAAGAGATTCCACATGTAAGTGAAATCATGCTGCATTTGTCTTTCTCTGTCTCACTTTTTTCACTTAGCATGATACCCTCTAAGTCCATCCATGTTGTCACAAATGTCAAGATTTCATTCTCTCATTTTTTTAATTCTCACCCAAAGATATGTTCATTGATCTTAGAGAGAGAGGAAGGGAGGGAGAGAGAGAGAAAAAGAGAGAGACAGAAACATTGAATGGTTCTCTCCCATATGCACCCTGGTCAGGGATAGAACCCTAAACCTAGGTGTGTGCTCTGACCAGGAATTGAACCCTCAGCCTTTTGGCATATGGGATGACACTCCAAACAACTGAGCCACTGGCCAAGGCAAGATTTCATCCTTTTTTATGACTAACAATATTTCACTCTCTGCATATGTACCACCTCCTCTTTATCCATTAGTCTATCAATAAACACCTAGATGTTTTTCCATATCTTGGCTATTGTAAATAATACCACAGTAAAAATAGGGATGCATATGCTCATGTATTCAAATTAGTGTTTTTGTTTTTTCAAATAAATGCCTGGAAGTGGGATTGCCAGGTCAAAATGTAGTTCTATTTTTAACTTTTGTGGAATCTTCATACTATTATTTGTAGTGGTTGCAGCAGTTTTTAATTCCACCAACAGTGCGCAAGGATTTTATTTCCTGGACATTCTCACCAACACTTATTCATTGTTGTTTTTTTGATACTTGCCATTCCGACAGCTGTGAGGTGATACTGTAGTTTTGACTTGTGTTTCCCTGATGGTTAGTGATATTGAGCATCTTTTCATGAGTCTGTTGGCCATCTGTAGGTGATCTTTGGAGAAATGTCTACTTAGGACCTCTGTTCATTTTTTAATCAGATTGTTTGTTTGTTCAATGTTGAGTTATATGAGTTCTTTACAATTTTGGATATTAACCACTTATCAGACAAATCCTTTGCAAATACCTTATCCCATTCAGTAGGTTGCCTTTTTGTTGATGGTTTCCTTCATAGTGCAAAAGTGTTTTAGTTTGATTGTCTCATTTGTCCATTACTGCTTTGTTTTTGTTTTATAAGTCATTTCCAAGAAGATATTGCTACGACCAACATTAAAGAGCTTATTGCCTATGTTTTCTTCTAGGAACTTTATGGTTTAATGTCTTACACTTAAGTCTTTAATTTATTTTGAGTTTTTTTCTACATGGTATAAGAGAGTGGTCCAGGTTTCTTTTCTTTTTCTTTTTTTTTTTCATGTATCTGTCTAGTTTCTCAACACCATATATTAAATCTGTATATTCTTGCCTACTTCGTTATCAATTAAGTGACTATATAGGTGCGGGTTGTCTTCTGGGCTTTCTATTCTCTTCCATTGATCTGTGTGTCTGTTTTTGTGCTAACATACTATTTTGATTACTATAGTTTTCTGGTATAGTTTGAAATAAAGTAATGTGATACCTCCAATTTTGTTCTTTCTCAAGATTTCTTTGGTTATCCAGAGTCTGTTGTAGTTCCATGTAAATTTTAAGATTCTTTTTTCTAGTTATGTGAAAAAGGCTATTGGCATTTTAATAGGGATTGGATTGAATCATTAGATTGCTTTGGATAATATGGACAATTTATTTGTAGGCATTCTGTTCTTTTTGATGTAATTAGGATTCTTTTATTAATTTCTTTCTGTTAGTTATTATATAGTGTATAAAAATGGAACAGATTCCTGAATATTAATTTTGTATTCCAAAATTTTCCTGAATTCGTTTACTAGTTCTAATAGTTTATTGGTGGAATCTTCAGGGTTTTCTATATATAGTTTCATGTCATCTGCACATACTGAATTCTGCTTCGGCCTTTTCAGTTTGGATACCTTTTATCTCTTTTTCTTGCCTTGTAACCATGGTTAGGACTTCCAAAACTATATTGAATAAAAGTGGTGAGAATTGGCATCTTGTCTTGTTCCTGATCTGAAAGAAAAATATTTCAGCTTTTTACCATTTAGTATGATAGCTGTGGGTATGTTATATATGGTCTAATTCCCTCTATAACTACTTCATTGAATGTT
This sequence comes from Mormoops blainvillei, assembly GCA_004026545.1. Classification (NCBI taxonomy): domain Eukaryota; kingdom Metazoa; phylum Chordata; class Mammalia; order Chiroptera; family Mormoopidae; genus Mormoops; species Mormoops blainvillei. Next base: position 385,466 of record PVJD01000546.1, on the reverse strand, counting down.
TTCATTATAAATTGATGTTGAATTTCATCAAATGCTTTTTCTGCATCTATTGAGATGATCATATTGTAGGTTAAAAGCAAAGAGGTTCTCCAATCAAAGAAAGCCATCATCAACTGCTTTTTCTGTATCTATTGAGATTCTAGCTTTCTTCTTGTAATTGAGTTTTAGTTTCACTCTGTGATCAAAAAAGATACTTGGTATGATTCAATCTTATTAAATTTATTGAAACTTTTTTGGTGTTTCCTAACATGTGGTCTGTCCTGGAAAATGTTCCACATGTGCTTGAAAAGTATGTGTATTCTGCTCCGGTCACGTAGCTCCTTTTACTTTTGTTAATATTTGCTTCATGTGTTAGGTGTTCCTACATTGGGTGCATAGATGTTTACAAGACATATCCTATTGTTGGACTGAAACCTTTATCATCATATAATTTCCTTCTTTGTTTCCTATTACAGCCTTTGTTTCGAAGTCTATTTTGTCTGATCTAAGTACTGCTACCCCAGCTTTTGTTTGTTTCCATTTACATGAAATATTTTTTTTCATCCCTTCACTTTCAGTCTGTGTGTGTCTTTTAACCTGGAATATCTTGCAAGTAGCATATGTGCCAGTGTTGTTTTGTTATTTATTAAACCCACTCTATGTCTTTCGATTGGAGCATTTAGTCCATTTACATTTAAAATAATTACTGATAGGTATGTAATTATTGTCATTTCAATTGTTTTCTGGTTGTTTTCCTCTGTTTCTTTTTTCTTCTCTTGCTCTCTCCTCTTGTACATTGATGACTTTCAAGAGTGGTTTATTTGGATCCCTTTCTCTCTCTCTCTTTTTTTTTTTTTTTTGTATATCATATGTTTTGGCTTGCGATTACTATGAGATTACTATGTACATCAAGCTATGTTAATAGCAGTCAATTTAAGTTAATGACCATTTAAGTTTAAACACTCTGAAAACACTACATTTTTACTCACCCCTCTTGTTCATGGATTTGTCATTATACTTTACATATTTTGTATTTTGTGTGTGTCTACCTTAATCTATTATTGCATTTACACATGATCTTACTTCTTTTGTATTTTAGCCTTCATACTAGCTTTTTAATTGGCAGACCCAATACTTTTATGATTTGCCTTTATTAGTATTTTTTTCTTTCCAATATTTTATTATTTATAGTTTTGGTATTTTCTTTTCCTCTTAAGGAAATCCCTTTAACGTTTCTTATAATGCTGGTTTAGTGATGATGAATTTCTTCAGCATTTACTTGTCTGGAAAATTCTTAATGTTTATTTTAAATTCTGAATGATAACCTTTCTTTGTAGAGTATTCTTAATGGTAGATTTTTCCTTTTATCACTTTGAATACATCATGTCATTCCTTCTGGCCTGCAAAGTTTGTTGAAAAATCTGCTGATAGCTCTATGGAGGCTCCGTGTTCATAAATATTTGCTTTTGTCTTGTTATTTTAAATGTTCTCTCTTTATCTTTAATTTTTGGCATTTTACCTCTAATGTATCTCGTTGTGGGCCTTTTTGGGTTCATGTTTTTTGAGACTCTCTGTGCTTTCTTGGCTTGAATGCCTATTTCTTTTACTAAAGTGGGAGGTTTTTAGTCATTCATTTTCAAATAATATTTTCATCCCTTTTTTCTCTTTTCCTTCTGGGACCCCTATGATGCAAATGTTAGTATTTTTAATGTTGTCCCAGAGATCCCTTAAACTATCCTCAATTTTTTAAATTGTTTTTTGTTTTTACCTTTTTGATAGTGATTTCTACTATCATGGCTTTCAGATTGCTGAACCATTCTTCTGCATCATCCAATATGCTTTTGATTCCCTCTAGTGTATTTTTCATTTCAGAGTTTGTGTTCTTCAGTCCTGATTGGTTCTTTTCATATTTTCTGTCTCCTTGTTGAAGTTCTCACTTAGTCCATTTATCATCCTCCTTAGTTTGTTGAGAGTCTTTATAACCATTATATTGAACTTTTATCTGGTAGATTGCTTCTCTTCATTTGAATTAGCACTTTTTCTGGAATTTTATCCTGTTCTGTTATTTGAAACAGATTTTTCTGTCTCCTCATTTTATCTCTCTGTATTTCTGTGTGTTAGATAGGTCTGCTACATCTTCCAGTCTTGAAATAGTGACCTTATGTATAAGGTGTCCTGTGAGGCCCAGTGGTATAGTGCCCCCTGGTCATCCGGCCAGGTGCTCCAGGTTTTTCCCCTGTGGGGATTGTGTGTGCCCTCCTTCTTCAGTTGTGCTATGATTGATGCAGGCACATCAGTTGATGGGCTTGATCCTCTTGTGCTGATTGACTGTAAATATCAGCCATGACTGTAGGGGATGAATTTTTTTGTGGGGGCTGGCCCTACAGAATTGGAGTTACATTAGTAGGATTTTGGTGCTTTGGAGGTCGCCAGGGATATGTCAGTTATGGAGTCATTTTGGTGGGGTGCTGGTGCCATTTCAGATTGGCCACTGGGTGTGTCATGTCTGGAGTCTCTTTGGAGGGTAGCTGGTGCAGCTGAGACTGGTCACTGCTTGTGCCTGGCTTGGGGCCACTTGCTCGGAGTTGTGAGCTGCAAGTAGTTGTTTCTTGTGCTGGACTTGGAGGCATTCGAGTTAGGTAACTGTGTGAGCTGAGGCTGGCTGCCACTTGTGCCAGGCTTTGGGCTACTTGGCAGGAACTGCCATAAGAACCAGGTCCTGCTGTCGCTTGTGCCAGCCAGGCTTGGTTGCTGCTTAGTAGGAGATACAATGTGAGCAGAAGCTGGCTTCCCCCTTACCAGGCTTGAGGATGCTCAATAGGAGCTACAATGTGAGCCAAAGCCAACTGCCACTTACGTGGTACTTGAGGGCATTTGGGAGCGACTGTGTAAGTGCCAAGTCCAGACACTGCTGGTGCGGAGAGTCTGAAGCCACCAGAAAGGACTCCACCTGCAAAGATTTTGAGAAGGATTAGTATTAGTTCATTTTTAAATGTGTGATAAAATTGTCTAGTGAAACCATGTGGTCTTAGGCTTTTCTTCACTGAGAGGTTTTTGATTACTGATTTAATCTCCTTACTAGTAATTGATCTGTGAAGAGTTTCTATTTTTTCCTGATTCAGTATTGGTAGATTATATGTTTCTAAGAATTTTTCCATTTCTTCTAAGTTGTCCAGTTTGTTAGCATATAGTTCATAGTAGCCTCTTATGACCCTTTGTTTTTCTGTAGTATCAGTTGCATTGTCCCCTTTTAAAATTATAATCTTGTTAATTGGGTCCCCTGTTTTTTACCCCTGGATAGTCTATCTAAAGGTTTGTTAATTTTGTTTATCATTTCAAAGAACTAATTCTGTTTAATCTTCTCTATTGTGTTTCTGTTCTGTTTCATTTATCTGTGCTCTAGTCTTCATTGTTTGCTTCCTAATGATAACTTTGGGTTTGGTTTGTTCTTCTCGTTCTAGTTTTTTGAGGCACAGAATTAGGTTGCATATCTGGGATCTTGCTAGCCTTTAAATTTATATATTTAATATAGGCATTTACTGCTATAAACTTTCCTCTTAGAACTGCTTTTGCTGCATCCTATAAGCTCTAGTATGCTGTGGGTTTTTTAAAAATTTGTATCAAGAAATTTTTATTTCCCCTTTAATTTCTTCCTTGATCCATTGGTTGTTCAGGACAGTGTTAATTTCCATGTATTCATAAATTTTCCAGTTATCCTCTGGTTATTGAATTTTAGTTTCATGCCATGTGGTCAGAGAAGATACTTTGTATGATTTCAGTCATCTTGAATTTGCTGAGACTTGTTTTGTGGCCTATCCTAGAAAATGTTCCTTGTGCACGCAAAACAATGTGTATTCTACTGGTGTTTGGAAAAAATTTTTTGGTATATGTCTTTAGAGCCAGGTGGTCTATAATGTTGTTCAAATATACTGTTCCCTTATTGATTTCTTTGTCTCTATGATCTATCCATTGTCAAGTATGGAGTATTAAAGTACCCAACAATTATTATATTTCTATTTATTTCCCCCTTTTAGCTTCGTTTTGCTTTATATATTTAGGTGCTCTGATGTTGGGTGCATAAATATTTACAATTGTTATGACTTCTTAATATATAGACTCCTTTATCATTTTAAAATTACCTTTTTGTCTTTTTAAAACATTTTTAGGTCAAAGTCTATTTTGATAGAAATATAGCTATCCCTGCTTTTGGTAACCCCCCCTGGGGTTTGCCATTTTCTTGAAATGTCTTTTTTCATGCCTTCACTCTTTGTGTACACTTAAGACTAACGTGATTTTGGAGATAGCACATTGTTGGATCTTTTTTTTAAAAATTCGTTTAGTCATTCTGTGTCTTTTCATTGGATAATTTAATCTATTTACATATAAAGTACATATTGATAGGTAAGGACTTACTATTGTCACTTTGTTAATTATGTTCTGTTTGTTTTCTAAGCTCTATTATTTCTTGTTCCTTAATTACTATCTTTTTTATGTTTTGATGTCTTTTGATATTATTATGGTTTTGCCTTCTTTATCAGGATTTTTTTTTAGCATAATTACTATAGATTTTTCCCCTGTCATCACCATGAAGCTAACATAAAACATCTTAAAGTTATAGCACTTTATTTTAAGCTGACAACAATTTAACTTCAATTGATATTGAAGAGAAAAGTGTAAACTGTAGGTTATTTCTTTTCTCTTTCCCCTCATACTTTAGGTTATTTCTGTTATAATTTACATATTTTTATATTGTATAACTAATAACAAATTACTATAATAATGGTTATTTTACTACATATGTTTTTAACTTTTAGAGTTCTAAGTGAGTTATCACCAGTATTACCATATTATAGAATCTAATTTTGTATATATATCATTACCAGTAATTTTTGTGCTACTTTTTATATTTTATGATGTTAATTAGCATCATTTTGCTTTCCTTTAGCATTTCTTGTAAGGCAAGTATAACAGTAAGGAATTCCCTCTTTTTTTCTTTTTTTTCAAGAAAGTCTTTATCCCTCCTCCATTTCTGAAGGACAGATTTTCGAGGTATAGAATGCTTGATAAACAATTTTCTTTTTCTTTCAGTATTTTTACTATGTCATTTCATTCCTTCTGGCCTGAAAATCTCTGTTGAGAAGTCTGCTGGTAGTCTTATGGGGACTCCCCTTTTAAGTAACTTCTCTCTTTTCTCTTGCTGCTTATAATTCTTTGTCTTTGACTTTTGATAGCTTAATTATAATGTGTCTTGGAGTAGCCCTATTTGGGGTTAACACATTTGGTGTCTTTGGGACTCATGAATCTAGGTTTCCATGTCTCACCAGATCTGGGAAGTTTTATTGTTTTAAATATATTGTTTTTCCCTCTCTCTTTTTCATTTCCTGAAACTTCCACAATGCAAATATTATTTATTTTCATTGTGTCCCATAATTTCCTTAGGCTTTCTTTATTCTTTTGAGTTTTTTACTTCTCTAGATAATTTCAAATATCCTATCATTCAGATTGCTGATTCTTTCTTCTGCATGATCAAGTCTACTTTTGAAATTCTATTGAATTATTGAGTTCAGTTATTGTGTATTTTGGTTCTGGGACTTCTACCTGGGTTATTTATTTATTTATTTATTTATTTATTTATTTTTACAATTTATGTTTCTTTGGCAAACTTCTTGTTTTGTTCATGCATTGTTTTCTTAATTTCATTTAGTTACCTGTCTGTGTGTTCTTGTAGTTCACCAAATTTCCTTAAGAGGATTATTCTGAATTCATTGTCTGACATTTCATTGATCTCCATTTCCTTAGGGTCAGCTATTGGAGGTTTATTAGTTTCCTCTGGTGGCGACCTATTACTTGATTTTCAAATCCTTGATTCCTTACATTGGTATATGAACATGTAAGTAATCAGGCTCCTCTTCCAGACTTTACAGGCTTACTTTGTCATAGACAGATTTTTACAAGTCTGCTCAGTTTGGGTTCCTGGGTATGTCTGCTGATAATATCCTTGGGCACATAGAACTGCTAATTATGGTCTACTTTTGGGTGAGGAAACTGAGCTCTTTAGTTGAGGATAGGGAGGTGTGCACATGGTTGAAAATAGTTGGATGCGGTTGCTACCCAGGCGAGGCTGTCAAATGGGCTCCATAGCTGCCTAGATTCTCTGGTCAGGCACACTAGAGGGTAGGGACTGGGTCCTATATTCAGTATGGGGCTATGAATAAGCTCCCTCATTGTGGCAGGGCAGCAGGACAGGACCCAAGGCCTGTATAGCTCATTGTCTGGGGACTCCAATCAAGCAAGAATGTGCACTGAATTTCATGGTCAGGTGAGGCCATTGGTTTTGCTCTACAGATAAGGAAGCCACTGTCTGTGCTATCTGTTCAAGTGCCACTTGAACACATAGGACTGTTGAATGGGCTGCACAGCTTCCCATGTGCTCCAGCTAACTTTCTTGGCTGGACAGACTGAAGGCTGTATTCAGTGGTGAACGGGGCTATGAATTAGTTGCCCTGCCTGAGTACAGTGGGAAAAGCAGCTTTCAAGCAGGTAAAGCTCCTTGTTGGCTCAGCCCAAGCCAACCCATCCCCTGAGTTCCCTGGCCAAACAGGACCACTGGTTTTGCTCTGCAAACTATTTGCTATGCCTGCCTGTCTCTCGGCTAGAGCGTTGCAGTCCAATGCAGCTTCCAGGTGTTCTCACCAGCCCTTCTGGTCACCTGGTACTGGGAAACACTCTCCACAGCAGGCAGGGCTATGTCTCAGTTCCTTCGTCCGGGCAGGATGGGAAGGGGCTATTTTAGGACTCCCAATTCTTCCAAAACAGACTTTCCAATCAGGAGGGTCTGGGAACTACCCTCAGCCTCGACTGTGAACTAATTGCCCTGCATGGGTACAACCGGGCACATTCCATGGCTGGTACTCGCTTTGCTCTGGGGGCAATGAGCTCTGCCTGACTGCCTGTTGGCTTGAACATGTCTGGGTTACTCCACTTCCAGACCTTCTGACCAGATGGGCCTGAGGAAATATTCTTACCTGTGGGTGGGGCTGTGACTCGGCTCCATTTCTGAGCACAAGTAAACCACCTTTCGGGCCCACAAAACTCTGTCTTTGAGGATTCTAATCAGGCAAATCTGTATGCCATTCCACCAGGTTCCCTTGTCAGAGTGCATCAGCAACTTGGTTCTGCAGATGAGCAAAGCTGCTGGTTGGGATATCTACTTGGGCTCCTCAGGTATTACCCTGGTCTGCCAAGAGCCATGTGCTGGTTTTGCAAGCTCCTCCCCTCTGTCCCATCACAGTCAGATTATCAGTGGTTGAGCCCTTCACATGCTCCTGTAATCTGCCTTTGATAAGACCAGAGTAGAGGCTCCCACAGACCTGGGGAGGCTGGTTGTTCCACTTGTCTCTCTTTTCCTACGGGAGGAACTTAAGCCTCAGTGGAGACCTTTCTGAATGGTACAACCCTGTCCTTAGGGAGGGACCATGTGGTCAGTGTGTAGCCATTTCTCTTACCCCTTTAATGAGATCTATCTTGATTTCTACATTGCAGGGGGCTGTTCTAGGGTTCTCTCAGTGGTGTCCTGTTCATGAATAGTTGTTTTTCTTATAGTGGGGAGTGAAGTCAGGAACGTCCTGTGTTGCCATCTTGGTGACTTTGCTCTCTAGATGTAATCTGTAAGCCTGGCCGTCTGAAGCTCACAGGCCTGAGCAGCAAAAAGAATGTGCACTTTCTGTGGGCAGTTGAATGCCCAGGTGGGAGGAAGAGGCTGAGTTCTCACAGGGAATTCTCATTTTGAAACCTGACACCAAGCTCTAATGGGGGAAATTTCTGATGTAAAATAAATCTCTTGAAACACTCCACAGGCAGCCCTGGCTGGTGTGACTCGGTGGATTGAGCACCAGCCTGTGAAACAAAGGGTCGCTGGTTTGATTCCCAGTCAAGGCACATGCCTGGGTTGTGTGCCAGGTCCCCAGTAGGGGGCGCGTGAGAGGCAACCACACATTGATGTTCCTCTCTTCTTTCTCCCTCCCTTCCCCTCTCTAAAAAGAAGTAAATCAAATTTTTAAAAAAAAACAAAAACAAAAAAATCTTTAAAAAAGAAACACTCCACAGACAAAGCTAAGAGACCTAGATTCCCCTTCACGTTCCCTGTATGGAGACAATATAATAAAGTGAAGAAGGGATGGATGTTAGCTCAGCCATGGGTTTAGGCCCTGGTTCTGCCCCCTCCCCACTTTGGGAATCTGAGCAGAGAGACATCCAACGAGCTGGAACCTGGTTTTTCCAACCGTCGAACAAGGATAAGACCCATGTCTAGGAGCTATCACTAGTGCAGTCATACGTACACAGTACCTGGCAAGGAGTTAGCATTCAGTAGGTCATGGCTATTATCATTATTTATTGCAGAAGATTTTCAATCCAGAGAGTTTATAGTGGAATTGTCAGCTTTTCTGTAAAGACAGCCCTCCATTTTGCTCACCGGTTTCTCATCCCATTCTCTTTTCCTGTTTTCTCAAAGTTTTCAAATTATTCTACAAATAGTCACTTGGTTTCCAGGGAGGATGGGAGGAAAATTATTTCGTTAAGCTTCTGCATCCCTACAGAGTGTGAATAACTTTAATGGCTATAAACTTTTAAGCTGAGTTCTTCAATATATACTGCTGCTTATGCCAACCCCACGTAGCCCTCACCATTATCCCAAAGTTGTTTGATTCAAATCTTTGATTGGGTCTGAAATCTGTGGACATTAAAGGATGATGGGTTGACTCTGAAAACAGCTTGACCATCAACAATCTAACAATCATAAAAGAGCCATAAAGTTGTGCTTGTGTGGGCTGTAATATTGGTTTTATTCTCGGTGGCCAAATAAATTACGGAAGTGCCACAATGTGAGAGAGTGAAATCTGGATAGCTAATCAGCTGCGCCAGCCTGAAGGGGGCTGCAGGGAAAATACAGCACCATTCTTTCTAGATGAAGCAAATCTGATAGGCATTTTCCGTCTCATGGTGAGAGACACATGGAGAGATCCAGGGAGCCAAATGCCCATCCCTGTTCCCATTTACTCCTTTAAACAAGTTCCTGCTGGGCACATTCTGAGAAGTAGGCTATCCCTGGCCAAGAGACGGTACCGACTGAGGGGCGTCGCGGATCTGAACGAGCTTTTCTTGAAGGGATTTTGAAAAGATCATCAAGGAACTAAACTTTATTAGGTAAATGTGGTATTACTGTTCCCATCTCTCCAGACTGAGCCCTGTTATGCTGCCTGAAGCTTCCGCACACTGGCTTCCACCCAGGATTTGCACCCCCCCAGGGGGGTCCGTGTTCCGCCCTGTCCTCGCTTCCTCCGCCTCCCTATTCTCCTCGGGAGGCCGGTCTCCGTCAGAGACTGGGGGAGAGTGATGAGCGCTAGTCGACTCACAACATAGTGTTAGTAACCGACAGTCCTTAGCAGCGCTACCACAGTATTTGCATTTTAAAAGAGAACATCCCTCGAATCAAATAAATCTATAATTTGTGAAATTTCAGGCCGAGTGAAAGGGGAAATATAAAGCTCCAGAGGGGAGCTCTCTTGGTTAACTTCTCTTGGTAGCCCTTGTTTTATAGCTTTTCTCATGTTTTCCCTTAAGAATTCAACAAGTACTTATTTAGAGACTAAAATATCCTTGGTATTGTTCTGAAAGTTTAAATACATCAGTAAACAGAACAAAGATCTCTAACCCTGGGGAGGAGAATGAGAGGCTGTATACTGGACATAATAAGTATATTTTAAAGACTTTGAAGGTGATAAGTGCTTTGGGGAAAAACGTAGCAGAGCAAGGGGGTATGAGAATGCTGGGTTGGTGGGTCGAAGGTTGTAATTTTAAATGCAGAGTTCAGGAAAGCCTCATTAAGGTAGAAACATTTATGTAAAACTTGGAGGAGAGGGAATTAGACGAGATCTGGGAGAAAGCCTGTCTCTGAAGGAATAGCTAAAGCAGCGCCTGGTGTCTTAAAGGAAGAGCGAGGAGGTCTGTGTGGCTGAAACTGAGAGACCGTCGAGGAGAGTAGTGGATGAGATCGTGGAGGGGATGGGGAACCCGGCAGCTGAAAGGTCCTTAGCTCTCCACCCCTATTCCCAGGACACAGGGGGGTCTTTAGAAGATAAGAATGGAAAAAGGGAGACAGGGGATTCATCTTGTACATAAGAATTGTTTTGTGTTTTTTTTTTATAGATCAGGAACTGATTGTATTTTCCCAAGAGCAATACAAGGTAATACAAAGCTTCATATTGAAATAGGGAAGTTGAAAATGTTATGGAAACCTATCCTCCCATCTTCTTGCGTTTTAGGCTAGGCGGGCAAAATGCTGCTCTTTGGAGAATGTGTGTGAAGAAAAAGTCACCCGAGCTGAATGCTTGGCTCTCGTTTCTCATTTTCGGTGGTCTTTGGTCAAAGGTGTCCTTTGAGGCTGACTTTCCACGTATGGTTGCCTCATAGACATCAATTGCAAATTCAAGGACAGGAATGAATACAGATCCTCAACAGTCGTCAACAGAGAACACAGGAATAGAAACATTTCCCTGGCTCAGTCATTATTAATAGACTCATCATTTCTCTGCAGTTAAGGGCTTCGAGGTCATTTGGTAAAACTTTAGGTTCATATATCAAACCTTTCCTTGTGTACTCATGTGCTCATTTACCAGGCCAGGTGTCTTTGGGGATCATGGTTGGGGGATCATCCTATATTTAATGTATTTTATCTGTAATTATAAACTTCAGAAACACAAACCCTGGCCCTAACTCAGAACACTGGCTGGTCTCATATTTGTATGGTATTTCTCCTTTTACAATAACAGAATTATCTTTCTATGAAGAGCGTAAGAAATACAAGGGGGGCAGTTTGGAGAGTTTGGGTTCCAAGGAAGATCGCCAGGAGATTAGATCCGATGATCTCTGAAATTCTAGGATCTTCTAAAATATATATTCAATGAGTCTAACTTTGAGGGAATTGGTAGAAATCAGCCATGCTATATATTCATTCATTCAACAATTACTGTGTAATTATTCTGAGCTAAGTCCTATGTATTATTTGGTTGTTAAAACAGATCTGAGGTGCTTGTTTTCATGGCTTAGGCCCCTTCACAGGCACCGAATTGCTACGATTGTCTGGACTGCTGTTTTGAAAATTACTCTGAGGCTCAATTAAGATATGGACTGTGATTGCTTAGCTATGTCTGCCCTGAGCAAATGCAAAGTCTCCTTGTAGGAATGGAGCATAAACACTGAAATACTGTTTTTAAGAGGCAACATTGGAGTAGTTACTGAAATTTACAGAACTCTCTCACATTATATCATTGTTTCAAAACAAGTCTCCTGTCTTCCTGATGGAGAGCAATGAGCTTTAGTATAAAGGAGGGACAGAAAGGATTTAGGCTCAAAGGTAGGGAACACTGGCAAAGTGATACTTCAAGGAGAACTTTAGCGCTATTCTACACCACGCTGGTGCTGAGAAATTTAAGAAATACTTGAGTGATCCCCAGTGTAGCTCTAGTGATGGACAAATCAACTTTCCTTTAACCCACACTAAAGTATCATTGTGCATTTCCGTTCTGAGCTTCTTCAAGTCTACTTATCTGTCAACCATTGTTAAATTCATTTTGCACAGCTGACTGTGGCGTTATCACAGCCTTCCTTATACTAATGCATTTAATAGTTGTGTGGCTTTGAAAGGTTGCCAACACAGGGAAACAGCTGAAAAATGCTACTTCTCAGCCAGAATGTGTTTTTCCTGATTGGCTAACAGCTACAATTTGCCATTTTCATAGCTTAATTTCTTTGCTGATCTAATTGCAGTTGTTGGTTTTCAACAATATATTTCTCCTAATGGATTTTTTTTTGGGGGTGTGGGGGCAGTTATAGTACTGGATTTTCCAACATATGTTGAGTAAGGGTCTGGTACCTGACAATTTAATATTATCAAGTTTCATTTGAAACAGATCCTTATATTCCATTGGCAGGTTGAAAGGCAGTCAAATAACATTATAATAAATAAAGGAAAATGCAGACTTAATTGGGAGGCAATGTGGCATGATAGGAAGACATCATACACACAAGTTCAAATTCCATTCCTGCCATTTACTTACTAGCTGTTCACCTTGGATAAGTTACCTAACTTCTCTGAGCTGCATTTTCTTTATCTGTAAATTGGACAGCTATGCCCACTCTGCATAGTTACAAGATTGAGGTATAATACATACAAAAAATACCTGGAATAAGGTAGACACTCTCTGGTTACTATTTTTAGTAACAAATATTTTAATAACTTAAATTAGTAAATGATTATTAATGTTTCACAAAACAAAAATGCTAGGAATATGCAATCTGCAAGATTTCGGTTCTGACCTAGCTCCTAGGAGAGCGTAAGCCCACTGCAGCTGCTTTTACCCACGTGCGGCAGGACCGCTTGTCAGGTGTCTCCCTCCTTGCTCTTCCTTCCTCAGTGCCCTCCTGCCAGTCCTCCTGTGATGGGAGCTCTGTCGGGGAAAGAACAAGGAGGAATGGCCCCTGTGCAGTGCTGTGTAGTTGGGGTAGAGTCCCAGAAATAGAAGTACTTGAAATATTTTAAGACCATGTCCACAAGCTAATATAGCATCCAAAGGAAAAACTGTACTTATGAACATAAGAGGCCCAGAGCTACCTGATGCTTCCTGTGGCAAGAAGACTGCCACTCTGCTGCTTCTTCTTCCCACCCCTCTTCTCCCTCCCACCAGCCCATCTCTTCAAGGAGCTCCAAGAAGCAGAAAGTAGTAAGGCTGTGGTGTAGATTAACACCCTTTACCTCTTATTTCCCCCCAGCTTTATTCTCCCCTGGTATAATTGACAAATAAAAATTATTTGTATTTACAGTATACAACTTGGTTTTGATATACACTGTGAAACAGTCATCGTAATGAAGCAAGCATATTAACATATCCATCCTTTCAACTTCCCCAAGGCGGTCCCGATTCTCTCTCCCTGTACAACTCTTTGTATAACAAAGGATGCTAATTAGCTGATTGGGATTTCTCAAACCCAATACAGCCACAGCTCAGCTGTTACAGCGGAAAGGAGGGACCAGTTCCATTGAGTAGCAACCAGATTATTTGTTCCTTGCTCAATTAGGCTTTTAGAAAGTCCGTGTTGGAAAGGAAGTTAATAATCAACTAGTTAATCCCCTTCATATAAAAATAGTACACTGGAGGCTGAGGGAAGTGGGATAGAACTTGGGTGAGGTCACAATGACAGCAATAAAACCTGAGCAGAAAGCCATTTTGGTGTTACAACTTTATTACCAAAGAATGTACTTTATTATTTATTTATTATTATTATTATTATTTTAGCTTTTAGTTTTTTAAAAAGGCATTTAAGATAAAGAATCATATTGACACTGTCCCTTCTCCAACAAATATTTTTGGTTCTTTGATCTTGGGGAAAGTAACTTACCTTCCTGGATTTGGAAGCCACATCACCAAAGGTTCTGATATACACAAAAGTTAGTTGTGATACGTATCATGAAATGAAACACAAGAGCAACATCTGTGCCTCAGTGGCAGAGTCACCAGGAGTAATCTTAGGACCCCTTCTAAAACTCAGTATCCGATTTTCTAACAATAATTTTGTACTCTAAACTTAAAGAGTCCCCTACCCCAAACTGTATAAACTTCAGGCCCCATAAAACGGGATTTGCCCTTAGAGAAGCAGCTAAGATAGAGTGGAAATGCTTTGAAGTCAGGTTGATGGGGGTTCAATTCCCCTCCACTGACTATCAGCTGGCTAACCTTGGAGAACTTAAGATCTCTGTACATCCATTTTCTCATCTATAAAATGCAGATAATGAGCCCTGGCTGCGTAGCTCAGTTGGTTAGAGCACCTTCCCAATATGCCAAGGTTTCAGATTCGATCCCAGGGCACATACAAGAATCAACCAATGAATGCATAAATCAGTGGAATAAGTGAGACAACAAATCGATGTTTTTCTTTCTCTGAAATAAATTTTAAAAAGCAATTTAAAAATGCAGATAATGAAACCAATTTCCTAGCATTGTGTGAGGTGTCAGCAAGGTAAGGTAGGACAAGTCTTTGGTTCAGTGCCTGGCCAGAGCAAACCTGCAATAAACTGTATTTTGTGTTATGTAGGGCGGTTGTCTGATATGATTAAGACAGCAGGCTTTAGAACCACATATGTATCTGCATTCAAATGCCCGCTTCATACTCTAGTGCTTTGTGTTACCTTGAGCAGCTCACTCTTTGGAAGCCTTAGTCTTCTCATCTTTAAAGTGGGATAATAAGAGCTAACCAACAGAGTTGTTTCAGGTTAAATATGATGATGTAAAGTACTTAGCAGAGTGACTGCTCTTGGCTCAAGTAACAACAACAACACTCAAAGTGACTTAAAGCAGTGGCTTTCAAACTCTTTGGTTACAGCCCACAGGAAGACACAGATCTTACACGGTTACTCAATGCACATATACACATTACCACAGGACTATTGCATGAATCAAATTTGATAATGTAAGTTACCAAATATATACATTTGATAATAGATATGCTTTGAGAACATTGTATGCTTCACCCAAGGCTCTAGAATGGGAAGATGAAGATGCTGGACTGGAAGGCAGGCTGTCCCAATAACAGGCATGGATTGCGTTGGTGTCTCAGAAAGCTACACACTTGTACTTTTCTCAGTCCTCCATTTCATTCTGATTCACTTACTTCCTTTTTCAGAATCCCATAGAATTTACAGCAGAAGAAAAGCCTTAAGCATGTGAAAAATCTACTTGAATGTACTAAACCCCGTCACCTGTTCATTTAGAATGTAAAGCTATTTAGCACATCGAAGCGCTGCTGCCGAGCTAGCTGTCCAAGGCCGAATTGCTCATCAGGGCCAAGGCTAGGCCAGAGCGCTGTCTGTGTCATTTTTTAAAGAAAGGCACTATCTTCTTCCAGAGTATGGACCCATTTACTTACTGAACACTCTACCTAAACAATAAACAGCTTGCCTCTGTGACAAATTGCAAGTCTTGGTTTCTCAAACCAGTATTCTACATGAGGAATAAATAAATACACCGTAGGAATGATTATTCTGTTACTGACCTTGCATTATTCTATAGCAAATTCAAATTACAACAACATAAGATTATAACTTTTAATAACATTCCTTGCCCTTTGATGAGTTAGGAGCTACATTTTATGGGCTCATAAGTCTCTTGAGCTAATGATGCTTGTTTTATCGACTACAACTCATGTAGGGCAAGTTTTATTTGTCTTTTTCGAGTTGTTCACCTGGGGATGGAGGCACAGGACAAACAGCATCCATCGGTTTGGCACAAAGTGCACAATAGCTGATAACCTAATTTTGCAAATTTTTCTTTACTTCTTTTAGATCCTCAAACTGGCCCTGGCTGGATTGGCGAGCATGGCACAGGTAGGCAGACAAAGGGGCATCACTGTTCCTTGATCATGCATCTCTCCGCAGCAAAACAGCATCTAGGCAATCTATGGGATCTTTTAGAAACGGGTACTTTTGACCTGTTCTTCAATGGCTTATCTATTCCACGGGAGTGCCGGTCCTTTTTCAGTGTGGTGTTTTGGGTGTTAATTGATAGACCTTTTACTTAGGGCCCATGAGTGAGTCAGTCACTGTATCGTATTTTAAATGTATGCTCTTATAGTCCACACACTTTCCATGTATTAAATATTTTAATCATTCCCGGTAGTATACATCCCACGCAGCCAACTCCCGGAAGCATTGCATCAGCTTAAAGGAAACACTCTCACAGAAGCTTTACACTTGAATTTTTAGTTCATGCCAATACACAATGGACATTGTCACTTAAAAGACATTGGTTTTGGCTATTGGGCTGAATGATAGACCTCTTGAAACCTAGAACCTGGAAAGCATTACACAGTTCTAGTGTGGGACACTGTGGCCCTGAGGGAATGTTCTAGTACCACCCACCAGGGCTCATGACTTATATACCCAAGCTGCCCCTCAATATCCTTGTGAAAGTCAAAGTTGTTAGGTAGATCTGACCAGAAAATGTGTGCAGCAGAGAAACGGATGTATCTGAGTTCCCTTTCAGCTGATTTGATTTGTACAAAGCCACTTCTGGATAAGCTAGAAGCATGTTCTCAGCTATAAGGGATGGATAAACATTTTATTTTAAACTGATCATATGATTTTACTATCAAACTATATGGGCCTCACTAAGCAACAGCTTCCTTTATCAAATATACTCCCAAGAAAAAAAGATCTAAGATCATTTCCTATTGCGTGCAAATCCCAATTTTTGGCAGAAGTCCTTCAATGTCAATTGGTTCAGAATCACCATCTCTATTTTTTACTTAATGGTAGATTGTGCTAATTTAATTTTTAAAATTTTTATTTATTGATTTGAGAGAGAGGAAGGGGGGGGCATCAATTTGTTGTTCCACTTATTGAGGCATTCATTCAGTCATTGGTTGATTCTTGTACGTGCTCTGACCCGGATCAAATCCCCAACCTTGGCATATTGGGACGATGCGCTAACCAACTGAGCTACCCAGCCCAGGCCTCTGCTTACTAATTCTAACCTGGAAGGTTCACCAGGAAGGCCTATTGCTGAACAGACCATAGGTAAATTATTGGGATGAGTGACTGAAAATCCTGTTATGAAAATTTTCCATGCTAAAATCACTGTATATAGGACTACATTAATTTTTTGTGGGAATTCTTGGCTCTTCCCCTACAGACCACTACTTCACCCTGCTCAGACAAGATGGGGTGGCCATCTAACACATTTACCGGTACATGATGTATGAGATATACGGAGCTTGACAACTTTACAGGGATAATTTTTTTAATTAGGAAATTCCAACACACACAATTTATGGGCCACTTTACAAGTTGTTTTAAATACAGAAAGCCATTTTGTTCATATTAAGAGCAACATATTAGAGTTAAGAGGAGATAAAAGGCCACTTCCACTTTACGTCTTGGCCAGTTGACCACTAGACAGGCGCAATGGATGCAGACAGTTTTTGCATGTATTTCGGCGCATGGGATGTGGGTGCCTTGATTTTACTAAAAGACTGTGCACTCTGTTGTTTGTTAAAGCATATGGATCTGTCCAATATGTACCAAGTACCTGCGTTTAGTGAAGTTTAGGTCCTTGACAGTGAGCAGAACCATGACATTGTCTTGCATGTCATTTTTCATTGAAAGCTTGGTTAAGATAAAGTCACAGCAGGTTGGCTAAAGAATAGTCCAGTCATTCCTTTAAACTTTAACTTTGATTACTGTATCTTTTAAAACCACAAGTGAGTGCTAACTACTTGGGCCATGCTCTCAGCTCCTTGCTGACCACATGTCCTGCCACATAACCTACTGCTGGGCTTCCACTGAAAATACTAGAAAAAGAAAGTGTTCAAAGCTTCTTTGTATTGTATGCATGTTTTGAGGATTTTTAAGTTTCTTAATATACAACTCCAACTTCCCAGAAGAATTTCATATCAGCCTTTAGTACTAGGAAAAATCGTTTCTCCTAATGTTAAAAAAGAAGATACAAAAAGAGTAGGCTGTGTCTAATCAGGCATTTTCCACTATTGGTGGGTTGGAATCTCTAATCTGCATACTCCTTGAGCAATCATGAAGGACCTCACTAATTTCTGTGCAGAAGCCCTTGCATTTATTTGGTTGACTGGGTTTTATTGTCCCTCCATCCTAATTTCTTTGTGCATTTTAAAATTTATCCTATTAATGAATTATAGGAACTCCTCAAACACCATTAGTGTTTGAGTAAAAATGAGTAAAAATTAAATATAGATATCAATATCAATAAATATAGGTAGCAAATATAGAGGCTCCTTAACCTATCCTCGTTTCTTTGGATTCTTTTCTTGCTGTTCTGATTGAATGCTTTTTTCTTCCTTATGTTCCAAATCATTGTTTGATCCTCAGCTTCATCCACTCTACTGTTGATTCCCTGTACATTTTTCTTTATTTCATTTAGTGTAACTTCCATTTCTGATTGGATTATTTTTAGGCTTTTGAAGTAGCCACTGAGTTCCTTGAGTATCTTAATAACCAGTGTTTTGAACTCTGCATCTGATAGATTGCTTATCTCCATTTTGTTTGGTTCTTTTTCTGGAGTTTGTTCTGATCTTCTACTTGGGAAACATTTATTTGTCTCATTTTGGCAGCCTTCCTGTGTTTGTTTCTATGTATTAGGTAAAGCTGCTTTGACACTCTGTCTTAGTAGCATGGGCCAATGTAGAAAAGCCAATGTTAACCACTTGGGTGGGCCTGTAAGTTGGATGGGGTGGAGCATTACATAATTACCTGGTCGGGGCAACCCATGAGAACCAGGTTGACGGAGTATCAGATATGGTGCTGCTGCACTGTGGCGTTGTGTGGGAGAGGGCTCAAAAAAGGAACAATGGCTACTGCCTGGCCTCTGGAGTCTTGTCCAGGAGGAAGCTGTCCCTCATCTCTTGCCCTGATGCCACTTTGGTTTCTCCCCGTATGCCTCTGGTGCCCTTCAAGCTGCTGCCCTGGTGTTGGAGCCCAGAGGCAGCGAGTCTGTCTGTTGCAGGTCCTTTAAGAGGAGAATCCCACAGTCCTGCTGCTGCTCCAACACCCAATGGTTTTTACAGTCAGAAGTTATGGGGACTTATCTTTCTGGCATTGGAACCCTGGGCTGGGTGGTCTGGAGTGGGGCTGGGATTTCTCATTCCCAAGATATCCCTCCCAATTTTTACCTACCACACATGGGTGTGGGATCAGCCCATTCCATGTCTCTTCATCTCTGCACCTCCTACCGGTCTGAATTAATGTAACTTCTTTAATTCCTTGTTTGTCAGACTTCCATACTGCTCAATTTTCTGATGATTCTGAGTGATAGTTGTTTTGTAGTTTAGCTGTAATTTTTGCTGTGGTTTGTGAGGAGGCGAGCCATATTTACCATGCCTCCATCTTGACCAGAAGTCTCACAAAACCTACAAATTTTAAATTATAGCTGACATACAATATTATATTACTATCAGTTGTATAACACAGTAACCACCACAGTAAGTCTAGTAACCATCTGTCACCATGTGTACTTATTACTGACTATATTCCCTATACTCTGCATTACATACCAATGACTTATTTTCTACTAGAGGTGTGTGTTTTCTAATCCCGTCCAGTGTTACACACCTCCTCTGCAAACTACCAGTTTGTTCTGTTTCTGTTTAATTTTATTTGTTTTTAGATTCCATATATAAGAGAAATCGCTTGTCTTTTTCTTTCCAACTTATTTCTCTTCACATAATACTCTCTAGGGCCATCTGTGTTGTCACAAATGCTAAAATTTCATTCTCTTCTATAGCAGGGTAATATTCCATAGTATATATATATATATATATATATATATATACCACTTCTTTTCTATTCATCTGTCGATGGACACCTGGGTTGCTTCCATATGCTGGCTACTGTAAACAATGCTACAGTGAACATAGGAGTGCACATTTTCAAATTAGTGTTTTGTTCCTTCCAATAAATACACAGAAGTGGAATTACTGGATCATATGTTAGTTCTATTTTTAATTTTTTGAGGAACCTCCATATTCTTTTCTATAGTGTCTGTACCAGTTTATAATACCACCAACAGTTCACTTTTCTCAACTTCCTCACAACACTTACTCTGTTGAGTTTTTGATAATAGCCACTCTGACAGATGTGAAGTGGTATCTTCTTTTGCATTTGACTTGCATTTCCCAGATGATTATTGATGTTGAGCACCTTTTCATGTCTGTACCTGTATATCCTCTTTGGAAAAATGTCTATTCGGGTCCTCTGCCCATTTTTAAATAGGGTTATTTGTTTCAGGTGTTGAGTTGCATGAGTTCTTTATATGTTTTTGGAGATTAACCTCTTATTGAATATAAAATTTGAAAATATCTTCTTCCATCCAGTAAATTCCCTTTTTGTTTTGTTGATTTCCTTCACTATGCAGAAGTTCCTTATTTTGATTGATTTATTTTTTATTTGTTTATTTTTGCTATTGTGCTAGAGGAGACATATCCAAAAGAAATTATTGCTAAAGGACAACAACAAAGAGTTCACTGCCTGTTTTCTTCTAGGAGTTTAATGATTAAGTCTTCAATCCATTTTGAGTGTATATATATATATATATATATATATATATATATATATATATGAAAGTGTTTCTAGTTTCCACTTTTTTCCATGTGTCTAACCAGTTTCCCCAGCAACATTTATTGGTGACTGTAATTTCCCCCAATGTATATCTCCACTTTTAATATTGATTAATTGACCACATAAGCATGGATTTATTTCTGGGCTCTCTATTCTGTTCAATTAATCTGTGTCTTTTTGTGTGTCAGTACCATACTTTTTGGTTACTATAGCTTTGTGGCATAATTTGAAATTAACTAGCATACCTCCAACTTTGTTCTTTTTTTCCCCTCAAGATTTCTTTGGCCATTCTGGGCCTTTTGTGGTTCCATGTAAACTTTCAGATTATTTGTTCTAGTTCTGTGAAAAATGCCATTGGTATTTTGATAGGGATTGCATTCAACCTGTGGATTACTTTGGTAATGTGAAAATTTTAATGATATTAATTCTTCCAATCCAGGAGCACAGTATGCATCCTATAATTTACTTGTGTCTTCTCCCATTTCTGTCATCAACATCATACAGTTTGCAGAGTACAGGTCTTTTACCTCCTTGGTAAAATTTATTCCTAGGTCTTTTATTCTTTTTTGATGCAATTTTAAATGGGATTCTTAATTTATCTTTCTGACACTTGGCTATTGCTTAAAAATTCAACTCATTTCTGAATATTAATTTTGCATCCTGCAACTTTCCTGAATTTATTCTAAGTTTTATGTGGAGTATTTAGGCTTTTCTATATGTAGTATCATGTCATTTCCAAATAGCAGTAGTTTTAATTCTTCCTTTTCAATTTGGATGCCTTTTATTTCTCTTCTTATCCAATGTTGCAGCTAGGACTTCCAATACTATGTTGAATAAGAGTGGTGAAAATGCACATCCCTGTCTTGTTCCTCATGTTAGAGAAAATGCTTTCAGCTTTTTACCACTGAGTATGAGGTTAGCTGTTGGTTTGTCATATACAGCCTTTATTATGTTGACAGATGTTCCCTCTTTACTCACTTTCTTGAGAGTTTTTATAATAAATGGATGTTAAATTTTGTCAAATGCTTTTCTTAAATATACTGAGATGATTGTATTTAATTTTTTTAAAAATTTGACTTTTTTAGAGAAAGAGAGGGAAGGGTTGGGGGAGAGAGCAAGAGAGACAGAGACAGAGAGAAAGAAACACTGATTTGTTGTTCCACTTATTTATGCATTCATTGGTTATTTCGTGTATGTGCCCTGACCAGGGATTGAATCTGTAACCTTGGTGTATTGAGATGATGCTCTAACCAAGTGAGCTACCTGGCCAGGGAGAGATGATCATATTTTATTCATTTTGTTTATGTGGTGTATCACATTAATTGATTTGGATATGGTGAATGAACCTTGCATCGCAGGAATAAATCCCACTTGACCATGGTTTATGATCTTTTTATTTTTTTAATCGTTATTCAAGTATAGTCACCTCCATTTTCCCTGCCACCACTTTCCCCCGCCCTACCCATCCCACCTCTCACCCTCAATCCTACCCCCCTTTGGCTTTGTCCATGGGTCCTTTCATGTACTGATGAGTTTGGTTTGCTAATATGATTTTTACATTTATATTGTTCAGGAATATTAGCCTGTAATTTGCTTTTTCTGTAGTGTTTCGTCTGGGTTTAGTATCAGAGTAATGTTGGCCCCACAGAATGAGTTTGGGAGCTTTCCCTTCTCTCTCTTTTTTTTTTTTTTTTGAATAGTTGGAGAAGGACAGGTATTAATTCTTCTTTGAATTTTTGGTAGAATCACCTCTGAAGCGACTTGGTCCAGGGCTTCTGTTTGTTGGGACTTTTGATTACTGATTTGATTTGATTTAGGTGTTATTTTTCTGTTGAGATTTTGTTTCTTCCTGATTCAGTCTTGGCAGATTTATTTCTAGTATTTTATCCATTTCTTCTAGGTTGTCCAATTTATTGTTATATAATTGTTTATATATTCTCATATAATTCTTTGTATTTCTGTGGTGTTTATTTACATTTCTCCTTTCGTTTCTTATTTTATTTGGGCCCTCTCTTTTTTTTTTTTTCCTTGAGTCTGGCTAAACTTTCATCTATTTTATTTATCTTTCAAAAACCAGCATTTATAGTTTTGCTGATTTTTTAAAATTATTTTTTAGGCTCTATTTTCTTACCTCATTGATCTTTATTTCCTTCCTTCTACTCACTTAGGGCTTTGTTCTTTTTCTATTTCCTGTAGGTACAAAGTCAGATTGTTCGAGGCTTTCTTGTTTCTTGCAGTAGGCCTGTATCACTATGGGTTGCCTTCTTAGCACTGCTTTGGCTGTGTCCCAAAGATTTTGGATCATTATGTTTCCATTTTCATTTGCCTGAAGATACTTTTTATTTCCTCCTCGATTTATTCATAAACCCATTGATTGCTTAAAAATATGTTGTTTAGCTTCCCTATATTTGTGTTATTTCCATTTTTCTTCTTTTGATAGCATTTCATACCATTGTGATCAGAAAAGATGGTTGATATAATTTCTATCATCTTAAATTTATTGAGATTTGTTTTGTGACCTAATATGTGGTCTGTCCTGGAAAACATGCACTTGAAAATAATGTGTATTCTGCAGGTTTGGCATAGAATGTTCTGTAAATAGCTATTAAGCCCATGTGGATTAATATGTTGTTTAAGGTCACTGTTTCATTTTCTGTCTGAAAGAACACTACTCTTATTGTATTATTGTCAACCTCTCCCTTTATATGTTTTTTGAACACACACATTTTATGTATTTAGGCACTTGTACATTGGGTAGACAGATAATTATAAGAATTACATCTTCTCGTTTGAATCATCTATCATTATGAAATGCCCTTGTTTCTTGTTATAGTCTTTGTCTTAAAATCTATTTTGTCTGATATAAGTATTGCTACCCCAGCTTTCTTTTCATTTCCACTTCCATAAAATACCTTCTTCCTTCTCTTCACTTTCACTGTGTCTTTCTACTTTAAGTGAGCCTCTTGTAGGCAGTGTATGTGTGGGTGTTTTTTATCCATCAGCCTTCCTAGGTCTTTTGATTAGAACCTTTAGTCTATTTACATTTAAAGTAATATGAACAGATATGCAGTTATTGTCATTTCCTTGTTTCTAGGTTGTTTTTGTAGATCTTGTCTTCCTTTCTTCTTCCCTTGCTCTCTTCTCTCATATATTGAATGGTTTCTTTAGTGATGGTTTTGGTTCATTTTTCTTTATTTTTTGTACATCTATTATAAGATAGGATATACACACTCTCATACTATAAGAGTCATGTATAACACGCTATGTTTATAGCAACCTATTTTAAGTTGACAGTTGCTTAGTTTGAACACATTCTTACAGTACTACATTTTTACCCACCTTTATTTTTTTGATATGTTTTACATATTTTGTGTCCTTGTTTCCCTTAATTTACTACTGTTCTGATATATGATCTTACTGCTTTTGTCATTTATCCTTCATACTAGCTTTACAATTGTATGATCCACTACTTTTACTAAATCTTTGCCTTTGTAAGTTTTTTTCCATTCATATATTTTATTTTTAGTTTCAGCTTTTTCTTTTAATGAAGTCCCTTTAATATTTCTTATAGTTCTGTTAGTGTGATGCATTTCTTTAGCTTTTGTTTGTTCAGGAAACTCTTATCACTCCTTCAATTCTGCATGATTATCTTGCTGGGTAGAGTGTTTTTGGTTCTAAGTTTCCCTTTCATCACTTTGAATATATTGTGTTATTTCTTCTGGCCTACAAAATTGCTGCTGAAAAATCAGGTGATAAGTACTCAAGTAGCTGCTTTCATCTTGTTGCTTTTAAGATTCTCTTACTTTGAACATTTTAATTATGATGTGTCTTGGTTTGGGCCTATTTAGGTTCTTTTTGTGGGACTCCCTGTACTTCCCATACTTGGAGGCCTGTTTCCTTTACTAGGTTAGGGGAGTTTCAGCCATTGTTTTTTCAGTTAGGTTTCTGTCCACTTCTCTCCCTCTTCTCCTTCTGGGATGCACCCATGCCAATATCGGTATGCTTCATGTCCTAAAGGATCCTTACTAGCCTCACTTTTAAAAATTCTTTTTTCTTTTTGCCATTCTCATTGAGAGATTTCCACTATGATGTCTTCCAGCTTGCTGATTCGTTCTTCTGCATCATCTAATCTGTTAATTCCCTCTAGTGTATTTTTCATTTGTTATTGTATTCTTCAGTTCTGATTTGTTCTTTTTCTTACTTTCTCTTTGTTGATGTTCTCACTGAGTTTATCTGTTCTCCAGAATTCATTAAGCATCTTTATAACCATTGTTTTGACCCAACCTGGAAGATCGCTTGCCTCTCTTTCATTAGTTTTTTTCCTGAGGTTTTGTTCTTGTCTTGCATTTGGAAAATATTTCTCTCTCCTCATTTTGACTGTCTCTCTGTGTTTCTGGAATTAAGAAAAACAGCAGCTTCTCCAGGTCTTGAAGGCATGGCCTTATGTAGCTTTCCCTTTGTAGACAGGGTGTGCTACATGTCTTTGGCAGACGAGCTGGAGTTGGAGCTGAAGTGGGTGTGGGCTGTGGGAAGACCTGGGGTGAGGGGCGGGGCAAGCTGGGGCTGCCTTAGCAAGCAGATTGTAGATGGACATGAAGTGAGTTTTGGTCACAGGAAATCCCAGAGGCAAGTCATGCCAGGGCCTCTAGTGAAGTAGAAACAGGATGTGGGGAGTACCAGGTGCAAGCTGTGCCAGGGTCACCTTAGCAGGATGGTCTGAGCTGTACTTGGAACAGATGTGGGTCTTGGGAGCAAGCTGTGCTGGGGCCTGGAGGTGCAGCTGAAGCAGTTGTATGCTGTGGGAGCTGATGAGTTGGCCTGGTACACACTGAGATGGCATTGGCCACCTGGTTAGAGCACCTGGATTACGATCCTGCCCAAGCATTCAAAGTGGTACAACAAAGAGCATTCGTGGTGCCTCTGACAATGGAGAGTTCCCTCAGTTCCCTCCTGTTTGGCAGACGCCTTTTGGTTAGTAATTTCCTTCTCATGTTGTTCAGGTGCCCTTTAAACTGCTTTTTGCTGTGTCTCAAGGCATGTGAATCTGTGCACAGACCCCTCAGTGATCCCTCCCTACTGCAGGTCAGTTTGTTGGGGAGTGGGGCTCCCACAATACTGTGTCTCCATCTCACCCTATGTGCTAGCTATCTCCTTCTCTCTCTTATTTGTGCAGAATTGTATAGAAACTGTTCAGTCACCCCTCACTTCTTCTTCATGGGGGATTGCTTCGTCTGTCTCCTTAGCGCTATGGTTTTAATTCAGACTATCTGCATGAAGTTATTTGTCAAGTCTGACTCTCTGTGATTGGATGGGTGCCTCATTCTTCCTCCAGAAAACTTTTCTCTAGTTAGGTATTTTTATGAAAGTGCTGAAACATCGCTGTAGCAATGCAGATAAGACCTAAAGGAGGAACAAACAATGTGACACAATTTCTTTGTGCAATACACTTTTATTTTCCTTTTACCTTTGCAGTCATCTTTGAGTAATCGTTGTGTAAACAATAGAATGGAATGATATTACATTAAATTGTATGCAAATGGCTCTAGAACACCTTAACAATTATGACAAGGCAATTATAAATAACTTTGTTTTCCTTAGTAATATATATTTGCTTTTTAAAGGACATTAAAGAGCTGCCATATCTAGGGTTAGCAAGGAAAGAGCAAATGGTACCATCCTGGGAGCCCGCCTCCCTGAAAGTTTATATTCCAATTTTGAAAATCCTAAGGTTTACTATTCCGTAATTTATAGTCAAGCAGAGGGCTACTTGAATTGAAAGTATTGGTATTTATTCTTGAAACTTAACAGCATTCAACCTTTTAGTCATTGCACAAAACCCTTTCTGTTTTATTCCCCCCCACCCCCACTCCATCTGGATATTCTGCAGAATTTCAAGTCAAACTCAGATTCCGGTATTTTCAAGTTTATCACCTTTGGAATAACAAATTCTATCATTTAAGGAGAAGTCAAATCAGTGATGGGTACATAATTAGCAATCTAACAGAATGGCAACATTTTATATAGCATTCTAAATGTTCCAATGAAGCAAAACTTACAGATGCCACTTTATGTAGAGGGAATTTTAAATCTGAGACTATTCCAGAATAAAGCAGCCTCAGGCACATTCTTAATATGAAAGTTTGCAAGGCACCTCCCTCTCCCAAGAGACAATCAGATTGTGGACTGGTTTTTAGGCAAACAAACCAAAAGAATAAGCATCCTAGTTCTTAATTCAATCATTTCAAAAATCAGAAGTTATAAATACTCCAAAGATAGACCTGAAACTTTTTGTTTAAATAACAAGAGACTTACTGCAAGAAGCATATAATCAAAAACTTTTCTTCTCATAGCTAAGGTGTGTAATGCATAAATATATGAAAAATAAAATTCACAGTCAGTTTTAAAACTAGAATTCAAGTTTGGCTAATAAATCTTAATTTTATAAGTATATTAATTTCTAAATACAACATAAAAGAGGCAGCATTGTCAGATATACAGTTAAAGTATAACAGAAAGAACAACAATGGAAGAAGAAATAGCTTCTGATAGAAAAAATTCCTTTTGTTGCCAATAAATAGGACCACCTGAGTGTATTCAGATTCTTGTCACTTAAGGGATATCCAAATTATTTGCTAAGAATATTAAATAGCTTTTGGAAAAATTAGCAACAGTCGTGCAGCTGTGGCATTTGCTTGTTCTTATATTGTGGATTGCTAGAGAATAAAGCAGAATTCGGAGTGTTACGTTTAAAAAAATTCTTTTTTATCCCACTTCGTCGAAGCTGGCCTCTTCACAATCTTCTGATTTTGCTGGGAACTGGGAGTGAGGGGGTGGGAGCATGTGGGGAAGGAAAGGTTGAGGGGGAGTGTGGTGAGGGGAGGCATGACAGATCAGGGCCCATCAAGGGACATATATCAGCTGACACTCAACTGAGCAAACCCAATCAGCTTCACTTCATCAGGAATCTCGGATCCATCGCAGCCAGAAGCCTGAAAATGGGAAAAAACAAAACCCAAAAACCTTGAGTGCTGGTTTGTCACGGCTGGTCTTACAGACTTGTTCACATGTTAGCACAGTTAATATGGGGCCGCGCGCTCTCTCCCTTCTTCCAGGAGAATCAAACTCATAAATGACTACCGGGTGCCAAATTCTGTAAGAAATCTAGCCATCGCGCTATGAAATACAGAAAATGGGGGAAGGGATCCGTGACCCGTTAAAACACCACTGTGCCCAGGCTCTCGGCTTTGGAGCTGCCGACGAACCACATGACTGCCAACAACACACTTGTTCTCAGCAGCTAAAGTGATGCTTAAATATACTTTCAAACTAGAGCTCCTTAATAATGCTTTTTAAGAGGATATTATGGAAACGAGCAGAAGACATCTAACAAGTCGCTCGGGGGTAATTTGGTTTTTCCCAAAACAATCTCCTCTGTACCACTGGCCAGGAAAAACAGCAGTCCCCAAGCAGTGGAATGGTTCTTCGTAGGTAACTTATCTAAATACCAGTAATTTTTAAAGGAAAAGGTACCAAAGCATAATAGATGGTTTGTCCAAAACAGAATTTTGTTTGTAATAATTGGTTCAGATTATAGTGTCTCAAATACTTTATTATTTTTCCTCGAAATGAAAAGGAACCAGAAATATGCCATTGCCCACCAAACCTCTCACTGGTCCTATTCATAAGTTATTTCTATTTTCCTTCTCGCCTCCCTTTACACACACACACACACACACACACACACACACACTCTCTCTCTCTCTCTCTCTCTCTCAGGACTAGATCACCCTAATACATAAATCAGAACTGGATATTATGTAAGTACCACAAGTAGAGAGAAAAAATCTGACGAATGAGTAGAAATGGGCAACTAATTACCGAAGGACCATACAAACCCTTTCTTGGCCTAATTCTTGGTAAATTATTGTCAAAATAATTAGTTTCCTTTTGGGGGGGGAGGGGAGGGGCCCTTTCCAAATGCCTCAATGAGTCCACTTCGTTTAGCACCGCTCCAGAAATCAGTAATGAACTCGGTCCTTTGTCAAGCCCCCACATCTTCCTTTAAAATAAGCAGCTAATTAGAACCTAGAACTTGAATATTTTAAAATAATTAACTTTAAAATAACATTCAGTGTGAGTAGTTATGCTTACATAAGAAAATAAGTGGTCTAAAGCAGAACATTAGTTAGCATTAAAAATAAATAAATTTATTTTGTGCTTATCCAATGATTTCTCTAGTTTTACTTGACAGATGAGATATTCAGTGAAGTACAATTTCCATTGCCTGCATTACCAACGGTGGATCAGAGACATTCCTTTCCTTACCACTGCTAACAAGGCACGGGAGGCACCGAAGGCTTTCGGCTGAGATTTTTCTGGTGGGTGTTTTTCATACTGACACTGTACTAAGTCACCTCCCCTACCAATTTCCTCATTCTACTGTCCCTTTCTTTATCAACCTCCCTTAACGTTCCCTTCTTCTCTCCTCCTTAGTTACTCTGAACAACGGCATTTACTCAACCCATTGAATGGGGGCGAAGGCCATCTGTCATTAATAGGCAACTGACAAACATCTGAGGACAAATTGCTGCTGCTGGAGACAAAAAGGGCACACGGGAGAGGGTGAAGCACATCGGTGCATGTGAAAGCTACATTGGGAATTTGTTAATGTAGATAGCAGGGGGTTAAAATGATTAGAAAGAAAAATAAAATATCCAGTAGTGGTTAAGCCGAATAGAAATAAAAGAAACATATTAAATCCTTTTTGTGAAGAGTAATGGAAGAGAGAATTCAAAATGGAGCGGGTGATCAAACCAGTGGTTACTGTGGGCACATCACACAGGAAGTCTTTGGGGACTCCCCGGCCCTCCCCTTGTCCTCAGCGCCTCCTGCAGCTACGCTGGAAACTTTCGTTTCCTGGCAAAGAGGCACAGGCTAGGTCGTTCGCCTCCGCCTCAAGGGACTCAGCCCTTCCTCCGCACTCTCCCTTGTTCATTCTCCTCAACCAAAGCTAAGTCCTTGTGCCTCCCGCTCACTGTGGTCTGCAAACGCTAATGGGGGCAATGTGCAAATGATCCTGAAATCTAGACAAAAGGAAGCAGAGACTCTCAAAGCAGCATTTTTTCAAACATTTTGGTCTCAGGATCCCTTTACTGTCTTAAAAATTACTGAGGACCTCAAAAGCTTACGTTTATGTCGGTTATGTTTTTTGTACTAACTTATCCTAGAAATTGAAACAGAAAGATTTTATATATTTAAAAAATTTAATGATGTTAAAAGTATTCTTAAAATATATTTAAAAACAAAACATGTTTATGTAGGTTATATTTATTATACTGCCTTAGAAATTAAAACTGAGAAATTTCTAAACTACTCATTTACTAATTCCTTAAACATAAAATAAACCCCTTACATGCTATAAATAAAATCTTCATGAAAAATAACTACAGTTTATTAAAAAAAAAGAGGAAATACAGTATTTGAGAAGATTGGCATTGCTTTACATTTTGCAGATCTTTTGGCTTGCTTAAGAGAAAATGCCTAGATTCTCATACCTGCTTCTGCATTCGATCTACTGCTTTATGTTGTTTCCTTGAATAGTGTATACAGATAATCCAGCCTCACATAAATATGTAGGTGAAGAAGGGAAGGATATTTTACTAGCCTTTCTAGACACTTGTGGATATTGTTACTACACCAAAATGGGCCAAGTGGCAGTTTCTTAAAGCTTAGTTGTAATGTGGAAAATGAAACCAAGCATTGAACTCTGCTATATTGAAATCCATTGGTTGACTTTGCACTTTGAATGGATCTTTAAATTTATTTTTAATTTTTCCATTACAGTTGACATACAATATTATATTAATTTCAGGTGTACAACATAGTGATTAGACATTTATGCAACTTACAAAGTGGTCACCCTAATAAGTCTAGCACCTATCTGATACCACACATAGTTATAAAAATATATTGACTATATTCACTTCCCAGAGACTGTTATTATTAACTGGCAATTTGTACTTAATCCCTTCATCTTTTTCAGTGACTATCCCCACCAGTTTGGCAACCATTAATTTGTTCTCTGAATCTATGACTTTGTTTCTGTTTCATTGGTTTGGTTTTGTTTTTAGATTACACATATTGAATAAGTGAAATTATATGGTATTTGTCTTTCTCTGTCTGACTTACTATACTTAGCATAGTACCTTTTAGGTCCATTCATGTTATTACAAATGGCGGGATTTCATTGTTTTTTTAATGGCCAGGTTATATTCCATAATCTGTATGTACCACTTCTTCTTTATCCATTCCTCTACTGATGAACACTTAGGTTGCGTCTATATCTCTGCATATTGACCACACATAATTGATCACACAGGCATAGGTTTATTTTTGGGCTTTATTCTGCTCGATTGATCTATGTGTCTGTTTTTATGCTGTTCTGATTACTATGGCTTTGTAGTATAGTTTGATATCAGACAGCACGATACCTCCGACTTTCTTTTTTTCATAAGATTGCTTTGTCTAGCTGGGAAAATTTGTGGTTCTATGGAAGTTTTAATATTATTTGTTCTAGTTGTATAAAACATGTTGCTGGTATTTTGCTATGGTATGCCCTGAATCTGTAGATTTCTTTGGGTAGTATGGACATTTTGATGATGTCAATTCTTTCTATCCATGAGCATGGTATATCTTTCCATTTATTTGTATCTTATTCAATGTCATTCTTCAATGTCTTATAGCTTTTTGTGTACAGGTCTTTTAACTCATTTAAATTTATTCCTAGGTATTGTTTTTGACGTAATTGCAAATAATATTATCTTCTTAACACCCGACAGTTTGTTACTGATGTATAGAAATGCAACGAGTTTCCGAATATTTATTTTGTATACTGCTACTTGGCTGGATTAATTTATAAGTTCTAATAGTTTTTGGTGGAATCTTTAGGATTCTCGGAATATAGTATCACTTCTCTTTCATGTCTTATTTTAAGCCCTCTCTTTTTTGTCTTGATGAATCTGTCTAAATAAAGAAACCTTTATTCAACCTTATTATCAATTTTGCTTATCTTTTCCAAGTATGAGGTTTTAGTTTCCTTGATCTTTTCTATTGTTTTTAGACTCTATTTCTTTTAGTTCTGCTCTGATCTTTATTGTTTCCTTCCTTCTACTCACTAGGTTTTGTTCCTTTTTCTAGTTCCTTTAGGTTGAAAGTTGGTTTGAGATGTTTGTTTCTTGAGGTAGGCTTGTGTTGCTATAAATTTCCCAGTTAGAACTGCTTTGACTATATCCCATAGATTTTAGGTCATTGTGTTTTCATTTTCATTTGTCTCAACATATCTTTTGGTTTCTTCCTTATAGTCACTGTTAACCCATTCTTTGTTTAATGGCATGTTAGTTAGCCTTTGTGTGTTTGTGTGTTTTTCAGTTTCCTAATAGTAACTGATTCCTAGTTTCATACCACCATGATAGGGAATAATCATGCTATAATTTCAATTTTGAAAATTAATATTGAGTCTTATTTTGTGGTCTAACATGTGGTCTATCCTGGAAAATGATCCATGTGCACTTGAAAAGAACATATATTCTGCTGCTTTAGGGTAAATGTTCTAAAAATGTCAAATAAATCTGGATGATGTATCTATTGATGTCAATGGTGTGTTAAAGTTACCTACTATGACTGTCCATCTCCCTTTATGTCCGTCAATACTGGCTTTATATATTTAGGTGCTCAGATGTTTACGAGAGTTATATCCTTTTGTTGGACTGATCCCTTTATCATTATGATATGCCCTTCCTTCTCTCTTGTTTCAGCCCTTGTTTTAAAGCCTACTTTTTCTGACATAAGTATTGCTACCTCAGCATTTTTTTATCTTTTATATTTCCAGGGAATATCTTTTCCCATCCCTTTACTTAGTGTCTGTGTGCCTTTTGACTGAAGTGGATGTCCTGTAAGCAGAATATTTACAGGTCTTGTTTTTTTTAATCCACTCAGCCACCCTGTGTTTTTTGATTGGAGCATTTAGGCCATTCATACTTAAAGTATTTATTGACCCCTGGCTGGTGTGGCTCAGTGGACTGAGTGCTGGCCTGTGAAAGGGTTACCAGTTCAATTCTCAGTCAGGGCACATGCCTGGCTTGCAGGTCAGGTCCCCAGTAGGGGGCGGGCGAGACGCAACCACACATTGATGTTTCTCTCCCTCTCTTCCTCGGTTCCCCTCTAAAAATAAATAAAAATCTTTAAAAAATGATAAAATCTCTACTCTAGAAAGATTTAAAAAATATAGTATTTATTGACAGGCATGTAGTTATTGCCATTTTGTTTTCTCACTGTTTTTATAGTTCTTTATTCCTTTCTTATTCTCTTGCTCATTGATTACTTTCTATAGTACTGTTTGAGTTCCCTTCTCTTTATTTCTTATATTCCTCTCGTAGATTTTTGGTTTGGGGTTACCATGTGCCTCCCATCCAGGGGTGTTCAACCTCTGGCCCACATATGGCTCAGGATAGTTATGAGTGTAGCCCAATACAAAATCATAAATTTACTTAAAACTTTGAGATTTTTCTGTGACGATGTGTCGCAATGTATTTAATGTGTGGCAATAGACAAGTCTTCTTCGTCCAGTGTGCTCCAGAGACGCCAAAAGGTTGGACACCCCCGCATACTAGGCTATTTGTATAGCAGTCTATTTTAGGTTGATGGTCACATAAATTTGAACACATTCTAAAAATCACTATAATTTTTATTCACCCCCACCACATCAATGTTTTTGTCCTCATTTTTTACTTCTCCATGTGTTTGTGTTTATCCCTTAATTTACTGTTGTAATTGCAGATGATTACCCCACTTTTGCCTTTTGACCTTTACTACATTTATAGTTGCTTGTTGCACTGCTTTTCCTAAGTGTTCGCCTTTGTCAGTGAGAATTTTTTTCATTTCCGTATTTTTTTATTCCTATGTTTTAATCTTTTTTTTTCTACTTAAAGAAGTCCCTTTAATATTGCTGCAGTGGTGATGAACTCCTTTAGCCTTCTCTTGTCTGGGAAGCAGTTAATCTCTCCTTCCATTTTCAATGATAACCTGCTGGGTAATCTTGGCTGTAGGCTCTTACTTTTCATCACTTGGAATATTTTGTGTCAATCCCTCCTGGTCTGTAAAGTTTCTGTTAAAAAATCAGCTGCTGATCTTATGGGAGGTCCCTTATAATAACTTTTGCTACCTTTAAGATTCTCTTTATTTAACCTTTGTTATTTTAATTAGCTATGTCCTGGTGTGGGCCTCTTTGGGTTCATGTTTTGGATTCTTTGTGCTTCCTGGACATATATATGTCTTTTGCCAAGTTATGGAAGTTTTTAGTCACCATTTCTTCAGATGGTTTTTAATTCCTTGTCCTCTTTCTTCTCCTTCTGGTACCCCTATGACGCAAATGTTACACCTGATGCTGTCCCAGGGGTGACTACATCAGCTCTTAAACTATCCTAATTTTTAAAAGTTCTTTCTTCTTTTTGCCGCGTATAATGCACACGTTTTGCCCAAAATTTCAAGGGAAAAATAAAGATGGCATTGCACATGGGTACAATGATTACATACCATGGGTATAATAAAGTGCATAATAATTCTGTGTATGACGTGCACAAAAACGTGGGTATGCATTATACATGGCAAAATACAGTAGGTGTTTTCTGCTACCTTGTCTTCTGAAATCAAATTACTGATTTCATCTGACCTGTCAATGATTCTCTCTAATGTGTTCTTCACTTCATTTATTGTATTCTCATTTCTAACTGGTTCTTTTTTATGGTTTCTGTCTCTGTTGAAATCCTGAGTTTATCTATTCTTTCCCTAAGTTCATTAAGAATCCTTAAAACCAGTGTTTTTTGTATTTGGTAGATTGCCTGTCTTCATTTCCTTTTGTTCTCTCTCTGGATATTTGTCATCTCATTTTGGCTGACTCCCTGTATTTGTTTTGTGTATTCAGGCAGATCTGCTAGATCTCCTGGTTTGGGCATAGTGGCCATATGAAGTATGGGTACTGTGGGGCCCAGTGTTGCAGTCTCCCTGGTCACCTGAGCTCAGTGTTCCAGGGGTGTCCCTTGTGTGGGTTTTGTGTGCCCACCCACCTGTTGAGTTGAGCCTTGCTTGCTGTTGGCACATCGGTGGGTGGTCCTGACCCTCAGGATGGCTGGCTGTGAGGGCTGGCTATGACTACAGGTGACAAGCTGCGGTGCAGCGGCCCAACCTACAGAGCAGGAGTCACTTGAGCAGGGCTCATGTGCCGGCTGGCTCCACCCTTTGGGTTTGTGGAGTTGGTTGGGTGGTACTCTGGTGTGATCTGAAATCAGCCACCCAGTTTGTTGGTTCTGGAGCCTCTTAGGACGTGCAGGCCAAGGTCAGCCTCCATTTGTGCCCAGTTTGGGGCCACCTGATGGCAGCTACAAAGTGATCTGCACTTAGTTGCTGCCTGCGCTGGGCTTAGAGGCGCTTGGGAGAAGCTATGCTGTGAACCAAGGCTGGCTGCCACCAGTGCTGAGCTTGGGACCTTTGCTGGGCACCACGATGTGGACTGAAGCCAGCTGCCACTTGTGCCTGCTCAGTTAAAGCTACATTCTAAGCCAACACTGGCTGCCACTTCTGCCAGGCTTGGGACTGCCTGATGGAAGTCAGAATGCAAGTGGAGATCAGGTGCCAACTGTGCCAAGCTTGAGTCTGCTTAGTACTATAAAAGGTACAGGGCACGCTGAGGCCAGTCACTGCTTGTTTGAAGTTTGCAGGCCTTTGAGGTATTTTGGAAAGTCCACGGTGAGCCAAAGCAGGCTGCTTATGTGGAAAAGCCACTGGAAAGCTTGGACCTAACGCACCAGCTGGGTGGGTTGGGGTCTTAGGGAATCACGGGTGCAGAGGGGAACGGTGTGAGCCAGGTGAATGGAGAGCTCAGATTTGGTGCATGCCTGCCGACAGGGTGGGGAAAAGATCTCAGCGAAGGACTAATGACGGCTGCCAGTGTTTCTGACCCCTGGAAGAGCTGCCCTGATCACTGCCCCTCCAGCACTCGCCCTGAAGCTAGTTAACTCATTTCCTTCCCATATGTCCCTGGTGCCTTTTGAGCTGCTGCCCCTGCATTGGAGCCCAGAGCGAGTGAGTTTTTGAGTGAGCGAGTTCATGCATGGGCTCTTCGAGAGGAAATCCTGGGGCTCCAATGGCCCTCTGACTTACTCAGATGCAATCTTCACTGGTTTTCACAGCCAGGTGTTATGGGGAACCCTCTTCCTGGCACTGGTGCCCCTCCTCCTCGGGGGGATCTGCGCAGGCAAGGCAACTCTTAATCACCACACTGTGGGTGTGGTTCTGTGTATCCGCGTCTCCTACCAGTCTCGTCATGGCTTCTTTATATCCTTAGCTACAGAACTTCTCTTCAGCTAGTCTTCATGTGGTTCTCAATGATGATTGTTCTATAATATTGATATACTCATGGGGAAGGCAAGCACATGGTTTACCTACTCTGCTATCGTGCATGGAAGTCTGAAAGGGTCTTTTACTCATGCATGATTTTTCGGCATGCCTGAGTCACGCAGATCTTCCAATATTGATGTATTTCATTATACAATATCAACATATCATTATGCCATGTCAACAAATCATATCCATTAACAGCATCCATCTCATCAGAAGAGTCTTTAAGTACTAGGGGGCTGTCAAATGCAGAGCGGCAGATACAAATTTTCCAAAATCCCATTTTTGCTCAAAATCTAAAATTTATTATTGACAGTAAATACTGTCAATTGTTTTCCTTGAACTGCCAGGCTTACTTGGTTCATTTTGGAAAAAATGTCTGTCATATCCTTCATCTAAATAACCATAGTTTGTTAGTTATTCTTTCAAGTATGAATGGTATTCCATGGGGGAAAAAATGGAAAATGGGCAGTTCAGCTGAAAACTCAGTTTCACAAGTGCTTTTGCTGGACACAACCACTCGATGTTAGTATACTGAAAAAGTGCTTCCCATTTCATCACCACACAGGTTAAAAAACTTGTGTCCTCAAGTAGAGATTTACGGTAATAAAAATCTAGAATGCTTCTTGCCTTATTAGGAAAATTCTTAATAACAATTTTAAATACAAAAAGCCAGTTTCAGGTTTTGTGTGTGTGGGTGTGTGTGTGTGCGTGTGCATGGCTTTGAAGAACATGATGGTTGCTGGCTCAGTCTGATGTCCCTGCCTGGATTTATGCCAACATCAGCAGTTTCACCCACCATGGCTTTCCTACCAATGTCAACACAATGGAAAAGGCAAGTGACATCTTCTTATTGTTATGAAGAGTTTTCACACCCAGTATCCCCTAAAAAGGGTCTCGGGAACCTTAGAACTCCAAGACCCACACTTTGTGAAGCTCTGCTTCCAAGGGAACTGTATACGTTAGCAGGAACTTAGCATGACAGCGTGTGCTGCGTGCTTTCACTCAAAGGTCTCTGTTCCTGGAAACTCTGCCCCTCCTGCCAGACCAGCAGGTGTGGCCTGCTGCCTGTGGGGGAGCTGAAGCCTCCAGTGTCACCCTCAAGGATTCCCTTCTGCCCAAACCTGGGTGCGCTTTGGACCCACCAGGAGAGTGTGAAAACATACCATGCCCATGTCCACCCCTGAGGCTGTGACTGGTCCACCCCTGTGGCTGTGGCTTGGGCACAGGGATATTTTGAGCTCCCGAGGTGATCCAAAGGTTTGGTAGAGTTGAGCACCACTGTTCTACCCTAGTGAACTTCCAAGTTTCCTTTAAAGCAATGGTTCTCAAACTTGGGTCTGCATCAGAATACCCCCAGGGAGCTTGGTAAAACACGGATTCCTGTGCCCCATCTCCCAGAGACTCGGATTGCGCAGGCCCGAGACGGGCCCTAGAATTCACTTTCTCTCCAAGTCTGGGTGAGGCTGACACTGACAGTCCTGGGACCACACTTGGCGAACCACTGTCTTAGACATGGAGCAAGAGGTGGAGAGCTGCTACATGGACCTTCCTGAACTGACCGTCTCCCAGCTTTATGTTCTTAGGAAAATGTCCCCTTACTCATGCAGCCTCCAGCTCCACCAAAGGTGAACGCCCTTCCCTTGTTAATTACCAAATGCTTATGAATTTGCTATCTGCAACACATGTTATTCACCTTCAGTAGCTAAAATCTATAATGCTCATGTAAATATGTACCAATTGGGTGTTAATTACATGTACTTACTATTTGTATTCTATCTTCAAGGGCCAATTAAATACCTTGAGATTTTCACTAATGCAATTTCAAAGATCCCACATGGAAGCAGCACGACTCATTTGCTTTACAAAATTGCAAGTTAGCAAATTAAAAAATGCCTTAAAAACATTTATGAAGCCTTGTCGTAAGGCTTACCACAACAAAACGGTACAGATATGTCAAACTCGAAGCACATTATACTGGAGCAGAAATGCCTTCCATGCCTGAACCACTTTGTCAGAAGTGATTTAAAAAGTGTTCTGATCTGTCTGTCCCTGGCCATGTCAACCATGGAAATCATACTTCACTCATCTGTCAAATGAATCTAAGTATCTCTAAAGCTAAAGATTGGGCAGAGGAAAAAAGTAAATGCACTTCTTTATGTAACCAATATCCTTTTACCTTGTGCCATTGTTTTTCTTATATAAACAGATGGACAAGATAAGAAAGGATACCTTTTCAAACCTGAGCCGAATACTTCTAATACTGGTGGCAAATGGGGAGAGGAAAGGGGTTGGAGAAGGTGCCCACACACAGAAGGCTTCTCCGGTCAACACTGGGAGCACCAGGGAGGTGTTGGCAAAATTCCCAAAGCCCAGGTTGCACCAAGAGCAATTGATTTAGGATACCTCGTGTAGGACCCAGGCACTAGTAATTTTTTAAAGATTCCCCATCATCCCCTGAGTGCAACCACTGTCTAGCAAAGAAAAGACCACGGTACCAAGATACTACAGTTCTTCAAATTTCAGGCCCCTAACATTCTCCTTCAGAAAGCCAGAAAAAGCCATGAGATTAAAATGAGATAAACAGCTGAGAGAGAAAAGGGCTACAAATAGCAGTGGCTTATGTAGAAAAATGCTTATGAAATACTTTGATCTTTCATTCTTCAAACAAAATAACCAATTTGATGATGAATGGAGGCAAATAAATTTGAATCTCTGCTTTTACCAAGATGTTAGTGTCCTATGAAAATTAGGCTGAAGTTTTCCTAAATGAGATTTGTATTATTCTGATATATTTTAATTATTATCAGGCCACTGTGCTAGGCACTGGGGGAATCCAAGACAGAAATCTCTGCCCACTTGGAGTCTCTAACTTATTAGAGTTACAAATAAGATTCTATACACTTTCAATGTAATATAATCTTTGTGGGAGAGAATATAGGAGCACCTAAGCCAGGACTGGGAATCAGAGAAAGCTTCCCAGAGGAAGTAAAAGTCAGGCAGAAAACTGGAACATGTCTAGGCACTGGTGAGACAAAGAGGACTGGAGGAGTTGGGAAAGAAGGATATTTTACTGAGATGGGAAAGTACATGCAAAGGGTCAACAGATGAAAACCGAAGGGAACAAGGGGAGCCGGAGAAAGAATGAATGAATGTGGGGGGAGGGGGAGGCAAAATAAGAAAGGTAAAGCAGGAGACCTAAGGGGAGGTCTGATGGGGGGCGGGCGGGCTTCCCTAGCCACGTTCAGGGGTCTGAGTTTTAGAAGAGGTCAGTGGAGAAACACTCAAATGCTTGGAAACTGTAGAATCACTCTGGCTATAGCTCCAGTGCGGTGAACAGAGCTGGAGGCTGGCAAGCTACAGGCAGGAAGGTAAGAGGATCCCACTAGGACGCTGGCAGTGGGGATGAAGAGACGAGGGCAGGCTCGAGTGAGAGAATCCAGGAAGTAAAAAACTGATTATAGAGCAGGAGATGAGGGGGAGTTCCACAGTACTCCTCTGTTTACACACAGCAGAGTACCTGTTTTTATAAAACCTTTAGTAGTAGGAAAGGGTCAGGATTACACAAAAATGTTCTTGAGGTGGTACGCTATAACTGCTTTCTAAGGGTATAAAAGTGAACAGAGAAATAATATTGTTTGAAATGCTGGCACAGGGTGTAATTTTCTCATCAATATATTTTCATAAAAATGAAACATGTTTAACAAAGATGTAGGTGAATTAGAAACATAAGAGGTGACAGAAGAGTCCTAAGTAATAAGGTGAAATTTCCATGTCAGTTTATCACTCTATGCCCAAATAAAACATTATTTTTTAAATTATCAAAACCAATTTCTTCAGATAAATTATGTGCAAATCTTTGTGTTTTACCACATAGCCTACCTACCTGAAATTAGATGAGAAGCAAGACCCAGAAAGTTAATTAGTACCACATTAATGTTTACTGTAACTAATAATCATTCAGCATATTTGGCCACACACTTTTTCATTACATTTTCACAAGAAATAAAAGACAGATCATCAATACATGCTGTACCCAGCGAAGTGCTGGTCATCTAGACATTAAATTGCTTGCAGCATTCTGACTGGCCCTTGTTAAGATCAATTTGTAGTTTAAGTACGAATCACTTAATGTGATGTTTGTTAAAACTTTCAGGAAACAGTCACCTTTGACTATTTGGACTTCTCTCCATTTCCGGCCATGATCACCATCTCTTGGTTTCACAATGAGCCCAGAAGGCTCAGTATTCCCTATCTCTGAGGCCACCCCACTTATTAAATTAAAAATCAACCTGTGCAGAAAAACTGCTGGAATATCTCCTCTATGAGAAGCTGTTGCTGTGATCTGAAATGTGGAGTTAGAATGTTGTCTTTGTTCCCTCGCCTTCAGTGAGCTGTTCTACAGTCGCACACAATCACCTAAACCATTTCTGCAAAGTCAGCCTCAATTTTTAAAAGGTAGAACCACTTAGCTTTTGCTCCAGGAATGCTTTAGGAATAGTTTTAGCAAACAGTACATTTACTGACTCATTTAAAAAATTGTAAATTAATTGTATCAAGAGTCAGAATGTGCTGCAAGCAATTTAAGGTGTAGTAGTCAACACTTTGCTACATGCAACATTTATTGTTGTCAAACCACTGTCACACACCTGAAATTAATGTAACAGTGTACATCAGCTGTGGTTGGGAAAAAAATAAATAAAAATACTCCTTAAAAACAAATTACTGAAAACTATGAAATATATCATCCAAATAATAAATGTTTTAATCCCCCAAAAAAGAAAAAAGAGTACTGCCTGGAATTCAATTTAATTTTGTTCTATATGGTCAAGCTGCCATACAAACTGGAAGCAAAACAGAATAGTGTCCAAGGTTACTCAAGTGGCCACTCTTCATTAAAGATGCAATGGCAAAAGAACAAGCTATGCTGATGGGAAGCAGACATTTCTGGTAATGATCGGTAAATGTTCCCAAATGTTAAGCACGCAGATGACAAATGCAAAACTGGATCCCAAATGAAAACAACTACAGCAACAAAATTACAGAGCAGGGTATGAAACTCTATTATTCCTTGATGGCACCACCTGGCAAAATATTTACCTTATTTCTATAACTTTCCACTTACCAACTTAAATGTCAAGGTTTTTAAAGCTTTGGGATCATCTACAATCTTCTGTAAATTAGCAGCCACTGTAAAATACAAACATGGAGAAAAGTGTCCAAATTATTTCCAATAACAATGGATTTTCACATCAATGATTCAGAAAATTTGACTAATGATGCAATTAGCTGCAGAATCACTTCTTTTTACAGACATTATGAGATCCATATAAATGACCAAATTACTCATACATTTTCTACGCCAGCGTATCTTCAACACATCTGAATCAACATATAGTTAATCTGAATTAACTATACATTGACCTCACTTTCGGAAAATAAAATGAGAAAATACTTTTTAACGGAAAGTAGAAATGATACCAGTGCTTCCACCACTTGGTTTTTCTCAACACTGATTACTAAGAAATGTGCTGGCCAGGAGAGGGCAGCACAAAACACAGAGGAGAGGCATTGCGAGGTGCC
Source organism: Mormoops blainvillei (assembly GCA_004026545.1). NCBI lineage: Eukaryota > Metazoa > Chordata > Mammalia > Chiroptera > Mormoopidae > Mormoops > Mormoops blainvillei. Next base: position 344,260 of record PVJD01000546.1, on the reverse strand, counting down.
ATTTCCTTGGCAGTAACAGGCAGCACATTTGAACTTCTGTCCCATAAATTCACTCAAATCTCTGTGCCCATTTTTATCAAAGCCACAAAATACAATGGATAATCTTTATGACTTGGGCATATGTTTTAATGTTTTCAGAACACAGTGATCTGTCAAACCAGGGAAGTGCCACCTTGAACAATTCCCAAGTCGGCCGAACGGAATCAAGCACTCAAGGCTGTCAGTGTGCAGCTCAATAGTGAAGATCCGTTTTCGCCATGAGCCAGATCCATCAGAGGGCCATCCCGTTCTCCGGGCGTCATGACAGACTGAGTACTCTACAAGGGGTCAGCTCTTCCTGTTTCCTCCTCTGGCTTACAGTACAGATTATGAACAATGTTACCAAATAGTAATGATGGGAATTTAATACCTTTTTCTTTCCATACCTAAGCTTAAAAGTATACAGTACTGAAAATGAAGTAAGGACTATTGGTTAGGGAAGAGGTTACTATCAAAGAAATTAGGGAAGGAGGTCTTATTTTTCATTATCGAATTATCTGCGGCTTCCATAATTAGGTGTCTGAAAAGTTACCGGAATATTTTACAATAAAACATCTAAATAATAAATGTATAAATATTTTGAGAAAAGGATCTCAAGTAGAAAGCTTATATGCATGTAAAAAGAAATGTGCAAACTTTATTTTTCTGTAAGGTTAACTGAAAATCTAGATCCATATATTTTATGTAAATTGGCTTATTTCATTTAATGCAGCTGCAAAGGGGGAAAAATGAAACTTATGTACCTCCCCAGTACTCCCCCCCAATCTACAGAGAATATGTCCTAAGATGCCCAGTGGATGCCTGAAACTGTGAACAGTATGGGACCCTATATATTCTATGTTCTTCCCTATGTAGACACACCTTTTCACTTAAAGGAGGCACTTTACAACTTGTTTTGCTTATCTGAACTGCCAGCATCACTACTCTTGTTCGTTGGGGCTATTATTAAGCAAAATAAAGGTTCCCTGAACAAAACCACTGTGATACCACCACTGTCAATATGATAACAATGGCGGCTACTGAGTGACTTAACAGGTGGGGAGTGTATGAGCGTATACAGGGTGGATGCACTGGAAAAGGGGAGGATTCACATCATGTTTGGGAAGGAGCTAGATGGTGCTAAATTTTGTACTACGCAGAATGGAGTGCAATTTATCACTTATGCTCTGTTTATTTCCAGAATCTTCCATTTCATATTTTCAGACTGTGGTTGGCCATGGGTAACTGAAACCACAGAAAGCTATGGATAAGGGGGGACTACTGCACTCAGTATAGCTTATTTCTGTTTATAAACCATAATTACAAGTATCATTTTATCTTCCTCTGTTGCCCTCTTAACACTTCCATTCTGAGCAATCTCTGAAATTTCATTCGTGGTAACAGCTCTCTCCCGCTCATCTTTTTCTCCTCTTTCTTCTGTCCACACAAGCAAACTTACACACACATCGGGTATATCCTGGGCCACCAATCTGTGTAGTTATCATCACCAACCTTCTTTCGGCCTCTTCAAAAGTTTCCTGACATATCTCAGATACCAAATTCATCTAGTGATCCAAGCCAAAGACATGAGCTATGGAGTGAAAAGCTCAGCTGTAAAACTCTCTCCACAAAAGCCAGTATTTATGATGTCAGGGCACCCTGACCACATGCAAATTGCAGCAGCTTACCACAGTCACTGTTTTCTTAAAACATGAAAGTGTTCTAACAGTTCCTCGGATTTGGGCTGACTTCATGAGTGGCCATAAAGTCTTCATACGAATTTCAGGCCTTTCATTAAAGTCTCTCAGTTAATGTGGATGATTTACTGCCTTGTTCTGGGTCATCTATTTCCAGTCTGCTCTCTAATGTGCTGCCAAAAGCAGAGCTCTGCCCTGCGCTAATTCACAGCCCTCTCTCTGGTGTATGTGTGTGTGCGTTATGTGCTAGGGCCAGCTTCCAAGGAACGTGGCTACGTGAGTCGTACCCTGGAGGGCAAGGCTGAGCTCCTGGTGTCTGAAACAATCATCCCAGGAACCATGCTCCCAATTGTGAACCTCAGGGCCATTAGAAATTCAAATTCTGTCTCCGGCTCAAAGCAAAAATAGCAAAACTGGCCTCTTACCTGATTACTTATCCCAGCTGCTAGACTTATTTTCAATTTAGTTGATTCTAATTTGTTGTAAAGTGCTATAAAATACCTTCATTTAACTGACATCACATAAAATTCAGGTGATGCTAATTTCTCTTCCAGTAGCAATGCTCATTAAAAAGATGGGTGTCACTGTTTTCTCCCTTCTGACTGCACCTGGGTATCAAAAATAAAAATGCTCCTTACCTGGAACGTGAGCTGGGAAGAAAGGGCTGGCGGGCGGAGGGGTGGGGGGGAAGCAGTGCGCTGGTTATTACTTTAGAGCTTCTCAAGTATGTGCTCATAACACTAAACTTCATATTTTAGGGTATTCTAGCTCCCCAAAAATATGGGACTTCTGAGCCCTGCTTACTCGGTGGCCACCAACTCATTTCCAATCCCTCTCGGCTTTCCCCAAATAAAACTCATTCCCTTGGTTTCTAACGCAGACTCGGTGCAAGCTTCCTTGAGCTTGTCCCTTCCCTCCTCCCAGCCGTTTGTCTTCAGTCACACAGGACACGGGTGGTGCTCGCTGAGGCCCCAGGGGTGGTGGCCGTCTTGCCCTACTACTGGGACTACATGATACCTTTGTCTGAGCAAGCTATTTCTTGCCATTTCTGTATCCCTGTGTCATGCTTTAGGCTTTAATACCTATCAGGGCTAGAGGTTCCGATTTGTTCTTTCGGATAACATTTGGCCTAACATATGGTAAGTACTCTGCTTTATGAAACTGCAATAATATCATTAACAACCACACGAGAAAGACGCTGCTCAATCCCTCCCTGAGCCTAAGAGCGGGGAGGCAGCAGAGCCGCCATTTCTTTGGCCAACTAAGCCAGGCATTTTCCAGACGGCTTTCTCTAGAAAACCCACTCTCAAAGTCCCCATATCTTGACAGAAAAATAACGGTCATATAACAACCATTTTACAGTCTGTGTTTGTATTCTGAGTGATTAGTCAAAAGATAACACTTCTCTTCCCAGATGCTAGTATATTTCACAACAGCCTCATACAGTATTGAGGTGGGGGTGGCAGTGAGGTTATTAATTCGCAATCGCACGGGTGAACACCAAGTCGGATCTATTTCCCTAGTAAGAACTTCTGAGATAACACAAGAGTACACACTTGGGTTACCTGACAAGGTGATGTCAAAATGTTGTTTTATCCAAAGACACACCGTGAACACCTGCTCCGTACACTGCATTGCTACCGAAAGACAGCATGAGGTTGCCCAGAAAGAGAAATGGGTGGCAAAAGAGAACCCAAGCTCGGGGTACGGAGAAAGGGAGATGATGTGCGGGGGTTCTTATGGACAAGGCCATAACGCTAATGCAAAATCACGGCTTACTAACAATTCAGTTGGGACAAAATAAAAGAGATTTATCCTATTATTTTCCCGAAATCTCAAGGCTCTTATATTAATGAGTGTAGCATAGTATAGAAGAGCCTGAATTCTCCAGCCAGGAGGCCTGGGTTCAAATCCTGCCTCCTGCTTAGAGCTGTGTGACCCCAGAAACCAGCAAGTTGACTGAGCCTTATCGTGCCTGTGGCTCTTGCATCTGTGAAATGTGCGTATTAACAGTGTCTACCTGATAGAGCTGTTTCCATAACCGGGCTAATACACATAGAGTGCTCAGCGCAGTGCTTAATGTACTGCAAGTGCATAATAAATATTAGCTTATTAGCTTATTACCTCTGCCCCGGACAACTGCACGTATTTACTAACTGGTTTCCCTGTGTTAACACCTCACGAGCCCTTCTTTCTCACGCTCAGCAGAGCGACCTGGAGAATCTAAATCATCAGTTGGAATGTGTTGTCTCCTTAGCTAATACCATTTGACTGTTCACATCAACTTGAGGATAAAATCGAAGTTTTCAATGTGGTCCATGAGACCCTCCACGGTCCAGTCTCAACCTGCCTCTTCAGTTTATTTTCTGGGTTTCCCAAGAAGGGCTCCATGAGCCCCCACCATCCTCTGGGTCTCTACCGCTGCTCTTACCATTCCTTATGGGACGAGATCATTCACGACGGACCCCACATCCTCACTCGGTGAAAACTCTTTTATAATGCAGACGATATCTTATTCATCTCTGCAAAAGGTTAACCTTTGAAATATGTCCACAAACACAGAAACTGACAGCTTCTAACCACCTCTGCTGCTGCTGCCCAAGCAGAGCCACCACCGCTGCTCGTCTAGACTAGTGTGACAGTGTCCTGGTGTCCCTCAGTGGCCTAGCCGTCACCCAGCAGTCAGATGTGCCTTCTAACATGTAACCGGACCACATCGCTTTTCTATTCAAAACCTTCTGATGGCATTACAGCTCAGAGCAAAAGCCACAGTCTCTACAATGGTCTACAAAGCCCACCCGGATCCGGCCTCCTGCTCCCTTCTCTGACCTCACCCCTCACCATTCTGCTCCAGTCACAAGAGCCTCAGTGCTAGTGCCCGGGCATGCCAAGCAGGCGGCTGCCTGAGGACCTCTGCCGTTCCCTAGGCTGAGATAAAGTTTCCTTCTTCCCTTCCAGCTTCTGCGCAAATGTCCTCGGCTAGCCTGTTAACATCCCCACTATCACCTCGCCCTCTATTTCTTTCCCCAGGATGTTTCTTTTTCATAGCACCAAACATACTATATATTTATGAATACATTTTGGGTGTGGCCCTTCACTCAGCCACCCACATCCAGAACATAAGCTCCAATGCGTACAGGAACTCTATCTGTTTTGTTCGCCGCTGTGTTCCTAGTGCCTGACATACAGTGCATGTCAATTTACAGGGTTCCAAGAGTCTAAAAATCCCAGGTTAAGACCCTTCCCATCTCAGATGAATTTCTACGAATGTGTCTCTTAAGCAACCATCTCATTTAGTTTTCTAAAAAGCAAATAAATGAATTGTGGGCTCTTCTCAAATGAATATTGGGTATCCTAGGAAACCATGACTGTAGAGATTGGCCATTTTTCATTCAGGTTTTTTTGTTTGTTTTCTGTTTTCCAAAGAGGGTCTAGCTCACTCCCAGTGCATACTCACAGCAGCACAGCTAGCATCCCAGACGGAGGGAATCTGTAATGGGTGGTGGGGGACGAGCGTGCTGAGTGTCAAGTGTGGCTGCAAGAAGAGATGCGGCAGTGGGACTGCAAGTCACACTAACCCAACTCTCCCCTCTTACAGCTGTCCCCAGAAAAGACCAGCCACTCCTAGAGAAACCATCCCCAGGGGCATCCATGCAGTACAAGGACTGGCGTGGATACTGTGGTGAGCAGCCCAGATCGTCTCTTCAGGGATGAGGCAACTGTCCTCCCATCTGCTGGGGTTATTGGTGGCCGATGACTCTCCGCGCCATTCCTTCATGGGAATTCCCTTTAGGCAAAGAGTGCTGTCTCATCTGAGGTCGGGCCCTCTCCCCAAAGGCGGCCTGCATCCAATGACTGGCAATGAGGGAAGAAAGGCCCCGTTCCCTCCATAAGGACAACTCGAAGGGCCATCGCAAATCCAGAGCTCCCTGTGGACTTGGCTGAGGCAGCTGCTGTGATTCAGTGGCAATTTAATTCCCCCATCTGCCAAGTTCTACTTCCTGCATTCCCTCACAGAGGCTGACCGTGAAAGCACCACTCAAAAAACGGCCCGTGTGCAAATCTATGTCTGAGCCTTTCCTGGGAGAACTTAAGACTCTGTCCATGGGTGAACTCGGGACAATCACCTTAGAAGCCATTTCCATGATCAAATGTACAAGACAGTGTAAATGATGAAGGAAATATTAGAGAAAAGGGGAAATATGTAAATTACATGGAATTTTTCTTAGCATTTCACTCAGAATTCTGGATGGTGATAAAAAGCGGTAGTTAGAAGAGACTTTAGGAGTGTTACGGGCACGATAAGCAAGTAGCTTTGGGAGCAAAATGTCAAACAGACTTGAATATTAGTATTATTTACATATAACAGGAAGGGATTATGGGAAATAAACAGAAATACACTTGCCATTCTCCTTAAGGTTCAGGTAAATTCCACTTCATTAGTATTATCTTGGCATAATAAAAAATTGTGATACAACTTAGAAGAGCTAAACTGGCTGGTATTAAATCTGTCCTTTATAATATAATCATAAAATAGATTATTTTGATCCTAAATTTCCTTTACTGTCTTTAAGATACAGTTTTATGAAATGGACCACAGGGTGGTAATGGAAGTGTCCAATAATCATTGTGCTATCTATTATTGCTCATTTTGAAAGCAATGAAATGGTATAATTAATGAAATTATAGCTTCATTTAGCTGGGGAAGGTGATATACCAGTATGTGTATAGTTTAATTTCTCTTTAGAATGAGGAAGAAGTAAAATACATACATACATACATACATACATACATACTATGTGAAGAATGGCTAAACTTTAAAATCACGGCTGCCAAAAATATCCAACATTCATCTGAGATGAAGGGAAAACTGAATTATCTGTTTTGTGAAAACAAAGACCATTATTGCTTGGGAGACACAGTTGTTGAAAAGTACTTTGACTCTTTAAAAACACACGAAGAATGTTATAGGTATCTTGACCTGGGGTTTTTAGTGTTGTAACCTCTACACTGTAGGCAGAACTTTGTGTGCACATTTCTGGGGAGAGGCTGTGGGGCTTTTATCGGATTTTCAGTGGGGGCGTGGCCTTAATAATCTGGACATTCGCTGTCCCAAATGCTAACTAACACCTTCTCTGAGAGGTGGGGCCTTTCGTATGTGTATAACAGTCTTACTATAGCTGACATATAATAAATTACACATATTGAAAGTATACAGTTTGCTAAGTCTTGACATATGCGAACACGCTAGTAAAGCCATCACCACATGCAAGAGAATAAGTACACTCACCACACCCGAACATTCCCTCATGCCTTTTGTAACTCCGGCTTCCCCTCCCTGCCCTTCTTTCTACGCTCACCAGAAAACCACTTTCAGTCATTATAGATCAGTTTGCATCTTCTAAAATTTTATATAAATGGAGTCCTATAGTGTATACTCATTTTGTCTAGCTTTCTCACACATCATAATTGTTTTGAAATCCATCCATGTTGTAGCATCTATCAATAGTTCATTCCTGTTTATTGCTAAGTAGCATTCCATTGTATGGATGCACTTCACTTTGTTTATATTTTCACCTCTTGATGGATGTTTGGGTTGTTCTGAGCTTTTGCTATTATAAATAAAGCTTTTACAAGTCTTCATATAAACATACATTTTCCTTTCACCCAGGTGGATGTTTAAGATTAAAATGGCTGGGACTTCTGGCCAAGATGGAGGCACAGGTAGATACTCTTTGCCTCCTTGTACAACCAAAAGAAGGACAACAACAAATTTAAAAACAAAACACAACCATGAGTGCCAGAAAATTGAACTGTATGGAAGTCCAACAACCAAGGAGTTAAAGAAGAAACATTCGTCCAGACTGGTACGAGGGGTGGAGATGGAGATGGGAAGCCGAGGCAGAGGGGACAAAGCAAGGTGGCAGCTGGTGGTCCCACATTTGTGTGTGGACAAACCAGGAGGACCAACAGGGGAGTGAGACAGACCACGCAACGCAGGGCTCCAGTGCAGGAAAAGAAAGCTTCAAAACCTCTGGCTATAAAATTCCGTGGGGGTTGCAACAGTAGGAGAAACTCCCAGCCTCACAGGAGAGTTTGTTGGAGGAGCCCTCAGGGTCCTAGAATGTACACAAACCCACCCACCGAGGAACCAGTACCAAAAGGGCACAATTTGCTTGTGGGTAGAGGGGGAAGTGACTGAAAGCCAGCAAAAGCCAACTAAGTGGCATTGTCCCCTCTCGGACCCCTCCCCCATACACAGCACCACAAAGCAGCACTGGGTTGCCCCACCCTGGCAAATACCTAAGGCTCCACCCCTTATAACTTAACAAGCGCACCAGAGACAAAAAAATAAGGCCCAAACAAAAGAACAGATCAAAGCTCCAAAAATAGAACTAAGTAATGAAGAGATAGACAACTTATCAGATGCAGAATTCAAAACACTGGTAATCAGGATGCCCACAGAAATGGTTGAGTGTGGTCACAAAATGGAGGAAAAAGTGAAGGCTATGCAAAGTGAAATAAAGAAAAATACAGAGGGAACCAACCGTGAAGGGAAGGAAACCAGGACTCAAATCAACGACTTGGTGCAGAAGGAAGAAATAAACATTCAACCAGAACAGAATGAAGAAACAAGAATTCAAAAAAATGAGGAGAGGCTTAGGAACCTCTGGGACAACTTTAAACATTCCAACGCCCAAATAGGGGTGCTAGAAGGAGAAGGGGAAAAGCAAGAAATTGAAAACGTTTTTGAAAAAATAATGAAGAACTTCCCTATCTGGCAAAGAAAATAGACTTTCAGGAAGTCCAGGAAGCTCAGTGGGTCCCAAAGAAATTGGATCCAAGGAAGCACACACAAAGGCACATCATAATTACATTACCTAAGATTAAAGATAAGGAGAGAATCTTAAAAGCAGCAAAAGAACAATTCCCATAAGACTATCAGCTGATTTCTCAAAAGAAACCTTACAGGCAAGAAGGGGCTGGAAAGAAGTATTCTAAGTCATGAAAGCTAAGGGCTGACATCCAAGATTACTCTATCCAGCAAAGCTATCATTTAGAATGGAAGGGCAGATAAAGTGCTTCCCACATAAAGGAAAGTTAAAGGAGTTCATCATCACCAAGCCCTTATTACATGAAATGTTAAAGGGACTTATCTAAGAAAAAGAAGATCGAAACTATGAACAGCAAAATGACAACAAACTCACAACAAGTAACAACTGAATCTAAAAATAGAAACAAACTAAGCAAACAACTAGAACAGAAATGGAACCACAGAAATGGAGATCACATGGAGGGTTATCAGCTGGGGGGAGGATGGGGAAAAAGGTACAGAGAATAAGAAGTATAATTGGTAGGTACAAAATAGATGGGGAGGTTAAGAACAGTACAGGAAATGGAGAAGCCAAAGAACTTATATGTCTGACCCATGGACATGAACTAAGGGCGGGGGGATGCTGGTAGGAAGGGGGGGTGCAGGGGAATAATGGGGAGAAAAAAAATGGGCCAACTGTAATAGCATAATCAATAAAATATACTTAAGAAAAACAGAATATTTTGGTGGAGTATTTTAATGGCTGATTAAAAAAAAAAGGGAAAAGGGCATTGAAAGTGTTAACTAAAAGAATATATGAAAGTATTAAATCAAAAAGTATTGATTTCCATAAATGCAAATGTGGTTTTTCTGGGTTAAGTAGAAGGCTTTGTCTAAAAATCAAAGCAAAACAAAAACCCAAAAGCCTTTGTTAATGATAGGCATTTCTTCATCCAAGAGGTAAGATGTTCAGAAAGTGCCTATCAGATCTCCTAGCTCGTCAGGTAAGTGGCACTCACACACATACCCAGGCGGAACTCAAGCCGCTTCAGCCCGTATCTCAGAAAATCACCTAGGGGTACAGTTCAGAAACCACAACCCTCATCCATCAGGGCTTTTTAAATGTGTAGGTCATGAGTTTGAGTAGAACTAAGAGAAGGAAATGCTCATATCATGGAAGGCAGAAGACAAGACACAGGAAACCCATCCAACTCTGATTTCTAGAGGCACAAGGGAAGCCTTTCCGGGCCTTCGCTGCCACAGCAATGAGGTCTATTTAATTAGGCTAGATGTCTAGGTTCCAAGAATTTTATACCCAGGAGCACATCTGGGAACATTAACAAAGACTTTATGTACATAAACTGTGGAGATAAAACACACTCTGGGATTCTACTGACAATCTCACAACCACTGCTGAGGAAGACTTAACAATGCAGCAAGTACTATAAATTAAGACAACAGGGCAACTCTGTGTAAGACTAAAAACAATGTATGTCTCCTTTAATATCTATAATAACTTGATTAAAAACAAAAACGTTCTGCTTTTAATCAGCTTTTAGCTGTTTTGGTGACCTTGTTAAATCATACAAATTCTCGAAAACATAATGAGTCAGAGAAAGTAGGCCAAAGGGAATTGCAACACTGAACTTCATAGGATGAACTTTTTCTTATTGTCACTCTTGCTTTACCTTGATCTGTTTTATAAAGGTTTTTTAATAGTCACATATTAGTAGGACACAGCTTGAGAGTTAACCTGGTGGCTTCTGGACTGGGAGTAGCTCTGGAAAAGTTAAGATTAATGAGAGAGTAATCACACTATTACAAGAAATGCTACTTAAATTATGGGCCAATGCAGCCAACTACGGTAGAGCCATCTGGCGAAAGCACAGAGTGGGGAGACTGAAGGATGCCGAGCCTGGCAGGCGGCTGCGGCCTTCCACAGAGATGCGCTTCTCACGCCGGCGGCCAGCCCGCGCGGAACAGGGGAGGGCTGGGCTGTGTTCACATTTTTGTGGCAACACCCCAGAGGGCGACTATTTTATCTTCATTTCTTGAGTTATCTTTTTTTCCCTTTACCTGTGGTATATTCCCAAAGCATTTCAAGTAAGGGCTCAGTAGACAGTAAAAGGTAGAGAGCAAGGTTGATTAATCCACTTCCTTAACATTACTAACTCAAGGCCATCCAAGTTTGACCGGGACTTTTCTCTAGGTTAGGCCATAACCTAAAAAATAATGGACGTGAAATCTAATCCTATTTCTAATACTTAATATGAGACCAGAACACCACCTTCCTTCTGCCCTAGACCTGTGAAACTCAAAGTAGCCAGCTGCCAACACGTTTACTGGTGCACATGAGGTATGGAGTGCGTACCCGAACGTAAATCAACCGCTGCTTCCTTCACTGAGAGTGTCTTACAACGAGAAGAGAAGAGAAGAGAAGAGAAGAGAAGAGAAGAGAAGAGAAGAGAAGAGAAGAGAAGAGAAGAGAAGAGAAGAGAAGAGGAGAAGAGAAGAGAAAAGAGAGAAGAGAAGAGGAGAAGAGAAGAGAAAAAAAGTCAGTTGTGCTGTACAATGTGCTTAATAATGCAGTTGGTTGACAATGCAGCATAAGTCAGTGTATGGATCACACTTAGAAGAGTGCTATTTTAGACTGTTTCCAAAATAATATTAACCTCCACCATTCTTGATGGATTGGCTAGGATCAGTACAAGAAAACGGGCTGACTGTGTTATATAGCATTTCTAATAATGAGGTAAAATATTTAAATGGAAGTTTTTGCAGAACCTTCACAATTGGCAGTAGAATAAGAGATGCAGAAAAACTTTTGGGAACGTGGAAAAGAACTTACAGAAGATAAAAGTTAAATGCTTCATAAAGAAGCTTCTTGTCCCAGCGCCTTATTCAGTTTAACATTTGTCCTGTATTTTTATTTTTTTAATTAAATTATTGTTAATTGTATGAGAGTAAGTGGGGATGGGGCTGGCCGACTTTTACTCTGACCTGAAGCTTTGATCTCATCCAGTAACGTGAGAGACATGATTGCTCTGAACAAAGGCCACATTTTAGCAGTTAAATCCGAAAGGCCCTTTCATTTCTGTAACCTTCTTCGTTACCCGCCCACCCCCACCTCCCCTGATACAAGCTGACTGCACCACTCTTTGAAGGATAGTGGGCAGAGCTTGCTGATAACAAAGAGGGAGGGCCAGGGGGAGCTAACTGCTCAGGGGGAGGGTGGTGGTGGGAGAAATAATCAATGCCGACACCCCTGCCAGAAATCTGAGGTAACTGCTGGCTGTGCAAAGGTCCACTGGGTAGCCCGCAAAGTACGGAAAGCTGTTAGGCCACCGCTTGGCAGAGTCATCAGAAAATTAGAGGTTAGTGAACATAAAATATGTGCACAACTTAAAGGCTGCCCAGCCCTACCATAGAGCAGAGCGAGGACAGTTTGAACATCCTTGTTATAGCGATTCTCAGATTTACTGTATGAAATCAGTCTACAACGATTTATTTACTTTCTTATTTAGTAATCATTTTCTATTTTGCACTAAACCCTTTAGAAACCAACGAGCTCTGTCGAAAGTCCATGTTTAATAAAAAGTTAAATACTGAATTTGTTCCGGCAGTAAGTTTGTGTAACGCACACAAAATGTTGGCCAATATTTACCACCTGTGCGGGGGACTGCAGTTCTGTTACTGACCCCAAGAACACCAGGAGACCCAAGCTGGCTAAAGAAGCATCAGGGTCTACTTCAAGAGATGGCAGTTACTTTTAAAGGCTTTTCCTGAAGAAAATGACTTAAACCTATAAGGAGAGTTCAGGCATTCGACTGCACCTCCTGAGTATGGTACACTGAACTTGAGGCGTCCTCTCCCCTCCCTTCTGCTCGGTCTCTCAGCTGCTGGGAGCTGGGAGCGGAGCACGCACTCTTAGGTGACTATCCGTCTGCCACGACAACATGCCCTGGGTCTTCTCTTCCTAAATTATAACATAGGACTTGGGCTATATTCTCCTGCCTTCCTGTGCCCGCTCCCATCCCAACTTGAAAACTTCAAGACTTCTGAATTCTAATTTCTACTGTTTCTAATCCCGCAGAGTCTCAAAGGGGGTGAGCGGTGGTACTTACTCAAAGATTCTTCAGATGTACATACTGTCATGAGGAAGCAGCTCATGGGGAGACCACAGTGACCCTGGCCTGTGCTGTGGACAACAATTGGCGAATGGTGGGGATGTAGCGTTGAGAAGTTGTGTACAAGGAAATTCAAGCTATTACCCAGTAAGATCCTTTTTAAAAAAAAAAAAAAGAAAGAAAAAGCAGGTATGTGTTCCAATATGTGTACTATGATCATTCAGGTATTAAACAAATTCAGCTATTATACAAAAGTGTGCATAATAAGCTGGAGTTCCTGTGAGATATTGGAGAGATGCATACACAAGAAATGCAAACCGTGCCTGTGCAGTGTGTGGGCAGATTCATAAACAAATGATTACAGCCCAATTCCGTTCATAAACAAATGATTACAGCCCAATTCCATAAGTGCCGTTTGATGTGCAGGAATGAACTGAAAGGACAGCACAAAGGCAACCTGTCCGCAGAGTTCTGGGTGGGATTTGGGGAAGAGGTGATACTTAACCTACATCTTAAAAGAAGAGTAGGTGTTGGCTCTGTGTCTGAATGGGGGCGTTCTAGGTCTAGAGGAAGAGCACGTGAAAGACTGAGGCGAAGCAAGTCTGAGAGCTGCACAAAAGGGTCTAGATGCTGGGGCGAGACTGAGCTGAGGATCACAGGGGATGCAGGTGAGGAAGCCGGAAGGGGCCAACCACCTAGGCCTTGTCCACCAAGGAGTATGGCCTCTATCTTATAAGAAAATGGTTTTAAACATGACCTCAGTTAATGATATTAACGATACATGCTGAAAAACATTATCATTGTTTAGCATAAAAACTTTGACTGGTGTAGCTCAACAGATTGGGCGTCATCCCGCAAACTGAAAAGTCACCAGTTTGATTCTTGGTCAGGGCACGTGCCTTGACTGCAAGCCAGGTCCCTGGCTGGGGGCAGAGGAGAGGCAAACAATCAATGTTTCTGTTGCACGTCGATGTTTCTCTCCCTTTCTCCCTATTTTCCCCACTTGCTAAAAATAAATAAATAACATCTTTAAAAAAACCAAAAAACCAAAAAACCTTTGGAGAAAGAAATCTAAAATTTTAATTTGGCTTTGTAAAAGTGAAAATATTTTAACAGTCATGTGATGTGCTGATCAGAATGGAACATATTAACTATGTCAACTTTTTTATCCACTACACAATGAAAGCTTTACAGAGGTACAGCCAGTGTTCCTATTTACTGCCCATGTAAAACGTAGAATTCTCATGTAGAATATGAAAAAAATAAAGTACACTGCCTGGATTAAGACAAAGTAGGTGTTAAACCTCCTGACTTTGGCAGGCAGGTCTGCCTCGTGTATTCTAAGGTGCCCGCATGCTTGGGGTGTGGGTTTTAACGTAGCTAACCTTACGCGGAGGAGCTGGTGCCCTCAGCTGATTCGTTAATTGAGAAATCACTGTATCTCACCACATTAGTTGCCTTAATTGAACAGATAAAAACCCGTATCAGGGAATTCATTTTTCTTTCCTGATATTGTTCCCTTTCGACCAGGTAATAGAGAAAGAAGAACTATGATTACAAAGAAGATAAAAACAACACTGGGAAAAAAACCATCTTCAGTGGAAGAAATTCTGAATTTATTTTTTTATTTGTACACTTGTTTCCCCACCAACTGTAAGGATAAAATTAGCAATGGAAAAGCAGCTTATCATGTGTCCTGATGTTAGAAGGGACATCCAGGGGTTACCAGCGCCAACCTTTCTTCTTCAGGCGGGACTGTCTGTACATCATTCAAGGCCAAGAGGAAGCTATTTATCCTACATTTAAGATCACCTATAGAAGGAAGTTCCCATCTTCCTTCATTACCCATGTCCATAACACACTGGTTACATCTTTATTACCTGGTAGTGCATCTGAATGAAACCACTAGCCTCACTGAACTCCGGTGGATACATAACATCGATTTAGGGGGCAAAGCAGCTACCGAAACAGTCAAGCCTCCGCATGTGCATTCACTGTATTTTGCCATGTATGATGCGCAGCCACGTTTTTGGTTGAAACTTTCAGGAAAAAAATCTTTCATTTTAATTTTTTAATTCTATTTTTATTTACATTTAGATACTTGTTTTTCTTTTTTTTTTGTATTATAAAGGAATTTTCATTTAGTTGTGAATGTATTATGGTACAAGAAATTTTATGTAATAAATAATCATAAAACAAGAGAACAGATACAAACAAGGTATTTCAGGTACTACCCATGTATAATGTGCATCCTTATTTTTCCCTAAAATGTTTGGGGAAAAAAATGCGAGTTATATACGGCAAAATACAGTAACATTATTATTAATACTAAACGTTAACTTGTATGCTTGAGGGTATCAAGACACTGACTCAGCACCTACTACAAGTCATAAAAAGGGTTTCTGGTAAATAAATATATTAAATATTCAAAAGCTTCAAAATAGCCTTATATTTAACACTCTTAGCATCCTAAGATTCACTGTTGTAACAAGCTCTGCGCTTCTAACTAATTCATTAACTAAAACACAATACTTTGGGAAGAAAGAAAACACTGAGTATGCCAAATACTTAGATCATAGCGTCCACAGTCACTGCATTTCTAAGTCTTTATCCCATTAATATTTCTCTGGACTGGAATTCACCAGTTACATGTGCTTGGCCAGCATCGTGGAAATCGTTTCGGGTGGGGAAAGCAGAGATGATCTTAAACGTACGTGTCAGGAACATTGCCCTCGATGCCGACACAGTCAAGATTTTTTGTTACTATTATCAGGACTTATTTGAAAGAATGGCAGGGGAAATAAGACGACCTGCGGCGAAGATGTGCTGGGTCTCTAAGGGTTGGTGCAGAAGCAAATCATCCTTTTGCTTAAAAAGAGCAACGCAAGGCAGTCTGAGGAACAACTACTGTAATATTTGCTTTGGTCCTTGCAATGGTGTTGGAATTCCTGAACTAAAGATTACCACACTTTCCCAACGCGATGTGTATTTATAAACGGGTCAGACATCACAAGTTCCTCACGAGTACATGAAACATCATAAAACTATTTGAATTTCCTATTTCCAGTCCCTCCCTAGTAGATAAAAGAGAGATGATAACCGATTTGCTGTCTTTCAGCCTCAGACACCTGAGCACAACAAATGGATTTAGATTCTTCATGACAGGTAGCAGGTAAAAAATAAGAATAGATGTCACATTGATTTGGGGAGTAAAAACAGAAGGAGACAAACAAAACACTTCTGGCACAGGAAGACACGAGACAGGGACCTGATGAGGTCATTATGAGATGCAGGTAGTTTGCCATCCACGTAAATGAAGCTGCTGGTTATCTCAGAGAAGGGAGCCGTTTGGAGGAGGACGTGCAGAAGGGGCTCAGCTGTGTGCAGTAGCGAGACTGAGGCCTAAGAAGAGTCATAAACAATCAAAACACAGAGGAGAAGCCAGAACAGGGATGCTGACGCGAGGATGATCATCAATAATGCACTAAGGAATAAAAATCAGAAGAACGTTTGACAGCAGTGAAAAGGGCAAGCAAGACTGAGGGCTGTACGTGCAGCCTCAGAGAGAGCAAGTCAGCACCGCTTCTTCCAATGCTATTTAAGGCAGCAAGATTTCATTAGCTTTGGGCATATCTGCCTTTTCCTACCGACGGGAAGAAATTGAATTAAAAGCTGTGAGTTGCGACTAGCGTCAATTCCTGGTTCGAAAGAGAGGGCACAAGCAAAGACAATGCAGTCCCCAGCCCCACTGGAGAGCCACTGTGGTACCAGTGCCCTCCCTCCATTCCCCTTCCCCAGGCTTATCATAATCCTATACTTGTAGGGTGTTAAGAAGAGGATTAACAGACTTAGATTAGCCAACTGTGAGAAGAGCCCAGATGTATAGACTGCAGCCTTTTTAAGCTCTGTGATAACATCACTCCTCTTCGTAAAAACCTCTATAGCAGCAGAGGTAACTAAGGAAGGCTGTGGAGTATTTGTGAGAAAAATAAAGATATGCTAATCCGGAGACAAAAGGCAAAAAATATTTCTCTTTTTTATGGATGTACTTTTTTCATGGCTGTCCAATCATTTAATAAAAGAGGTCATTAAGGAGGCGATCCCTGAAATTCTAATCAGATCTCAGGAACGGCATAGCAGACGTAACCGCAGCTGGCTAAGACCCTGAGGTACTCACCATCAAAGACCATTATGCACTAAGCCACCCAGGGAATGCTGAAACCCCCTAGTAACATGCAAATAAGTATGTCTTGCTGTGCTCCCCTTAACGAGGTTTTAATTTCACTGAGTGCTAATAACCACTGGTTGAGCAAGTCCCTGAGTTGACAGCTCAACCTGACTGACAAATTCTGCAAACTGGAATAATGAAACAGTTCTGAATAAATAAACTATTATTAATGATTCATGATATCATTGGCTGAGTCTTATCAAGCACTCAGTGTACCAACGTGAGGCTGCGACTAGCATGTGCCACATTTTACAGAGGCAACGGAGGCACTGAGAGATGAAGCCCCTTGCCCAAGGCCACACAGCAGGGCGGGCCAGGCTGAGTTTGACCGCGAGCCGTCTGGCTCCCCAGCGCCTGTGCACTTAGCCACAGTGCATGCTGTCTCTCGGATATCGGCCCGCACGAAACAAATGGCTACTGCTTTAAGGCAGGCACTTAAAGTCATCATCAGGACTGGAGAGGCAGTACCGGTGCCCCTCCGGTCTGGGGTGCCCTCCCCCACCTCGAAGAGCAGGTGCCAGTTGGGTTTCCATCTCACCTACAAGCCAATTTCTCTCCTGCAAAGCAGGTACGAGGCTCATATAAAGTTCCCCTTGGGGACCTGAATAGTGAATGAACCAAGAGAGGAAGTGAAACACACATCAGACAGCACTCCATGTTCTCCAGCATGGTCATTTTAGAAAGAACTGGGGATAATACCTCCCCACACGAAATACCACCATCTTTTTTATCTCAGTGCCCTTCAAGCAAGATTTTTTAAAACACCTAACATTCCAAAACTTGGCAGCTGGTCCCACTGAAAGCTGCACAAATGCAAAGCTGCTTTGAGGATTATTTTGCTGTTGATGCTTCTATGCCCCCCACCCCACCCCCACCCCCGTTTTCAGAAAAACAACACTTTTTTCCTTAGGTGAAGGCTTCTTCTTGTTAATACAAGGGGAAAAAACGTGTCGCTGTAATAGAAGATACTCACAGAGCTGATTTAGTTTACATTAAATGATTTGAGAAATTCACACACAATTGCTGAGAGATCATGAGTGTGTTTAAAACCATCTAAAAAACTATTATATTTGGGTATATTGAGAAAAATGCTTCCAGCGCGCAACGGGGTCTAGAAGACAGGCAGCCTCACTGCTGGTTTGTGCTTTACGCACCGTGTGAAGGGCAGCCACCCTGACAGACAGAGAGCAATCGGGGGCCTGCGGTTTCGGCCACCAGCAGCGCAGAAGACACCCGCCGTCCTCAGGCCGCAGCGCGCAGCCCGCACCAACCACCAGGCCACGGGGAGGAGCTCCGCGGCTGTGACCTTTCTCCCTCCGCACTGACGTCGCTAGTTGGAAGAGTTGACACCGGGCAAGAGAGGGTCTGGGGAGCGCGATCCGTGTCCCATCACTGCTCAGCTGCCACCAGGATCACAAAGGGCGGCCACCGGGATCATCCTCAAGGAAAGACAGCTAGTCACTCGCCCACACAAGGAATAACAAAACTGTGGCAAAAGCGGGTCCATACAGGTGGTTTCAAAAGTCCAATGCTTGGTCATAACACGAGGGAATCGACCCTCATGGCAAATAAGCACGTAAACTGTCCTCACTAATTAGCTCTTCTCAGGTGGAAACCCCTCTGCTACCTGGCGCGTTCCCATCTACCGTCCCTAAAGAACTGACAGCACCTGGTTCAGGGAATTCATTTAAGTTTTTATACAAGAAGAAGAAAACCAAAAACCAAGATGCTAAATATTCAGCCACATCAGAAAGAGAGGTGGTAAACTTGACACCTAAGCGGTCACTGGTAGGGGTGGCCAAACAGCAGTGGTAATGAAGTTAATGGGGCCGAGTTGAAGATTTGGATTTTAGACACTGAATAATTATTCAAGATGTTTTAAAAGAATATTCTAAGTTTTCATCTGTCTGTACATACCCAGAAACACAAATGTTTTTGTATAAGAGCAAAAATGAAATAGTCCCTCAGTCTAATTAAGTGTTATTAATATCATACACATTACAGACAGAGAATTTTTTTAATTGCAGGAAAGTCTGAACTAAAAAAAAAGAAAACACATCAATCCCTCATTGGAAGCACAGCTAAATAAACAGGGTGTTAAGCAACAGGAAATCATGATCAAAGTTGTCCACTCAGATGCTTCGGTGAACGTATTTTCAAACATAGTGAAAGTAGATTAAAATTTCCAGTTGTTATGAGAATAGAACTTAATGTGAGATATGATACCAGGACTAACTAAAAAGAAGCACTAGGTTTGAAAGTTTAAAAACAAATCAGAAACGTGGTTAAACACCAACTAGATGATTATAAGAAGCTAAACTAAAACAAAAACCTGAATCCAACAGATGCTGCAACAAAGTGAGGATGCAGCTAACAACAAAGTAAAGGATGAGAGTTCTGTTTCTGCGCCTTATCAGAGATGCAGCAGCTGGGAGGACAAAGGAGGAGCAGAGGGGGCTGCGGCGGCCTGGCACGTGGTGCACAGGCTCTCGCAAGACAGATGAGGGGCCCTGTTCACAACCAAATGACATTTTGGCAAGATTATGCAGAGGATTTATTTCTGACAGGCTGGAGGTCAGTCAAATATATATATTTTCCATTTCCAAAGAGTTAATCTGCCACAGGCCCACAGTGTGCTGTTCAAATGTACATTCACTTCTTAGATTAGCAGGATGAAATTTGGCACAGTTCTGGATGAGATATTGGCATTAGGCTTTTAATGACAAATGGTGAGATAAAAATGATGAATTCATTCTTGCCTGGGTAATGTAGTAAAAAACGATTACATTCCAGCTTCTGGTTTCTGAGACATAATTCTGGAAGACAGAAATCTCTGGAACGCCCCTCCTGCTTAACCTATAAATCTGAACAGCACAAATATGGACCCCCAATTTTTGCTGCTAATACATGCCTGCAATTTGATTAAAACCAACAAAATCCAATAGCCAAAAGTACTTCATACATTTTTATAGTATGTACAATGGTATGTTTTAAGTTAACTCAATCATTCACTCAACAAATATTTATCGAGTAATTACTGAGCGCTCATTACTATTCTGTTCTTCTATTCTAGTGTTCCAGGACACACCAGTCAACAAAGCAGACAAAAAACCCCTATGTGCATGGAGCTTAGCCCAGTGGTTAGAAAATTCTCCCAACAAAACCACTGAATGAGCATTCTCCAGAAATTACCTGTTCCCGGGCATTAGCCAGCCACAGTGCTCAGAGTCCTGAGTGACATCAACCCATCAGAAACTGGGACTGGGAGGGGATGCCACGGTGAAATGGTGCACAGCAACTGGCCCCAATTTCAAGGATAATCCAGAGAACCCTGCTGGGTAAAGGAACAAACGCTTCGCAGGTGTTTGTGGACACTGTTCAAAATTTGCTAGTCTGCAAAATCCTATTTATCATTAAAATGCTCAAATGGCCAACTGAGTCACCACTGAGAGAATGTAAGTGTTTCTTCCAATGTATGCTCTCCTCCAGTGATGGGACTCCCTATAATAAACATCTAAGTCAGACCAGAAAAACTAAGCAAAGAACAGAACTTTACCCTGATTGCAAGGTCTGAGGTGGTCATTACTGTTGGAATATTCAGCTCTGGTGTTTGTTTGGAAAGTGGGGTGGCAGGTGGGGGTTAGGGTGGCCTAAAGACTGACAGTCTGCCTAGAAAAATGTAAAGGGATATGAGTGAGTTTTAAAATGAGTTTGTCTGATGGAGGTGGAAGAGATCATGGAATTAGGTAAAAATGATACTCTTTAAGAGCAGTAAGGGGATGTTACAATGATACTGTAAGTACCTTTCAGCAAGAAGACCATGTGTTGCTGTTGCTTTATTATCTAGTCATATGAATACGGCCTGTAGTTTTATATGTTAGGTGGGGAGCACATACTGACTGAGTTTAGCACTAATGAGCTCTACCAATAAAGGATTAATAAGTGATCAGGGAATCTGTATTGGCATCGGCAGGAGTGATCCTGATAGTGGGTGTTCTTAAGGGGCGGGCGCTTTTGCAGGCATCCAAGCCATGACTGACTCAGGGCCTGGTTCCCTGAGAATTCTGGGTCTCCTTGGCCACATATGACCCATCCTCATGGGTACATATGACTCCTCCTCCCTTAAAGGAAGCAGTTTAGGACATTATGTTCTAGTAGTCTGGTATTAAACCTTTCCCGAAACTGGACAACTAGGTCCACACTGAATTCTTTTGGTCCAAGAGCTTGTCTAAGGATGCTGGTGGCTTCCAATGATTTATAAGGGGGATGGCAGTCTTTAAAATGATGTAGAGCCTTATATCGATAGAGGAACAATCATACTTGTGCTTTGCTTAGAAAAATATTCTTTAACTGTACCTAGGTCTGCAGAGAAGACACACTGTGTATCTAGAAAGAAAACAGGATGGTACTGGTTAGCACTAATGCAATCTACTGGGGACAGAAACTGAAATGCTTTCATGGGCCAGGGAGATCATGGAATTGGGAGAAGAGGGGCAGAACTTTTGCCATTTGGGGTTTTATGCTCAATTGTTTTCAGATCTCCTAGTTTTCCTTGTTCTTTTAAAACATTTTTTATTTATTGATGAGAGACAGAGACAGATAGACAGACAGACATCAGTTTGCTATTCCACTTACTTATGCATTCATTGGTTGATTCCAATATGTGCCCTGACCAGGGATCTAACCTGGATCTTGGCGTATGGGAACGATGATCCAACCAACTGAGCTACCCAGACAGGGAGATCTGGTTTTTTCTAAGACAAGTCAGATCTGGATTATCTATGTCAACTCTCATCCTTTTTAAATGTCGGCAACTAATTCCAAGATTTAAAAATATTGTCCAAGCCAAACAAATTACATTTGTAGACAAGATCCAAGCTTTGGACCCCTAGGTTCCAACCTCTGTATTTAAAAAAAAAAAAAAAAAATCCAAGAGGAAAAAAATACCTCCAAAGGAACTCTCAGGAGCAGAAGAAAAGAATGTGGGGTGGATTATTGATTAAAATGTGGTTTAGAGGCTTTGCAGTAAAAACCCAAGAAGCTCAACAGATTTCAATTTTGGTACACCAACAGACGAAAAGAATTCCACAGGCATAGGGACACGCAATTAAGGCTGGCAGGGTTCACTGCCTCAAGAACGGTGATCAAATCAATGCTGAGAAAGAAAACGTGGGCTGAAGTAATTTTAAAAATCAGTTTTTCACAGTTTTGGATTTATTTTTTTAAATATTCAAACAAAAGGAGTCATGGCTTAAAGTCAGGGGAAAGTCTGTAATATATGATTAAGGCTGAATTCTTGCATACCAAATATATAGCTGAGTAAATGGAATAAAACATTACAATCAGCAATGAAATACCAAATGTATACCAACCTGAAAACAAGGTTTGTCTATTAAAAACAAACCTACAGAGCATGCAAAATCCAGAAAAAGCCATATAAAAAAACCAGACTTTGCTCTTCTGTCAGTATGAGAACACTCACCAAGAAAATATGAGCACAAATAAAGGTACATTTTGTTTTTTCCTTTTTATTATTCCTCACTTTTCAAAAATGGGCTTCAAACAGCACATCTTAATAGCATATTTAAAAGATAAGTTACACTACCAAGGCATAACCTGAAAACCACATAATATTTTGCAGACCTGTCTAGACCTAGAATGAAGACAATTAAAAAAAAGACAATTTAAAAAACAGATCTAAGCCTATGTAACATGAATACTCAATATTATGGGGTCAGCACTAAGTATTGTGGCGGCTGATGTCCCACAGTGACTTCTGGGGATTCACCGCCGACCGCCCTGCACTGGGGCTGTTTAGGGGTGGGCAGTAAGGCAACATGGACCAGGGACACAGGAGGAAGGCCTGTTGAGAGGGAACTTTTCTTGCCCCTCGGTGAGGACCATGAAAAAGCAAATGTGACTTAGAAAACATGTAGCACAGTTCGCCACGGGAAGCCTCTGGGGACATGGAAGGGAGTGGCCTTGGGCTACAGGCAGAGCTGTAGAGAGCTGAGCTGAGAGCAGAAGGACCCCAGGTTCAGCCTGGTGCCGCTGAGATGCTAAGCAATCCTGAAACCTTTCCTTCCTCTGGTTTTATAAGCTAAGACTCCTTCTTGTTTCAATCATTTTAACAGAGTTTTCTGTTACTTGTAGCTTAAGCCACTCTAACTGAAAATGTACTTTCTCCTGGACAATCATTCAGATTCTCCGGGTTTTCCCTACTGTGATTTTCCGATAGGCATTGATTGTGTTCATATTTACAACAACATATACAATTAGAAGAAACCATTCCCTTTGTCTTATCGTCTTATCACAGTTTCTTAAAACACCATAATCTGCTAAGAATAATATGTATATTTTTAGCCTCACTTGAGAACATGCTCATTGATTTTAGATTTAGGGGAAGGGAGGGAGAGACAGAGGGAGAGAAACATCGACATGAGAGAGACACATCCAACGGATGCCTCTCGTACGCGCTCCAACTGGGGACCGAACCTGCAGCCCAGGCTTGTGCCCTGACCAGGAATTGAACCCGCGACCTTCCGGTTTATGGAATGATGCGCCAACCAACTGAGCCACACCAGCCAGGGCAAGATTAATGTATTTTACTTGGAAATAAATGTTAATAGGCTAAATGCAAATGGAGCAATGTTTATAGTTCTGTCCAAGAGACTTTCCTTTGGAGTGCCCCCAAAGGAAAGCCCTCTGGGGTTGACCCAGCCACCTTCATTTGTCATTCTGAGTACAGACTTACACCAGCCAGTGGGCAGCTTAGGTGAAGGGCAAGGAAGTGCAGACCAGAACCCAAGACCTTGCGAAAAAGTGACAGACCTTTCCACTGTTGTGAGCACAACGAAATCACAGTCTCAAATGTTACATGAACTTCATTTGTTCTTAAAACACTATATACCTGCAAGGATTGCTAGGCTGTCAATAACCACCTTCCCCCCTACCAAGAATATTCCTGTGCAGTTACCCGTCAGGAAATATCAACATTACTGATTCCTAGATGTACATACGATGCTACATTTCAAGTATTTTAATATCAGTTCATAAAATGTTTTTTTGAGATGAGACTTAACATAAAAATTAACTATTTAAAAGTGAAAAATTCAGTGGCGTTTAGTACATTCAAAATGTGCAACCACCATCTCTACTTAGTTCAGAAGCACCTTCAACGCTCCGAGAGAATACCCTAAGCCCACCACGCAGTTGCTCCCCTGCCCGCCCTCCCCCAGCTCCCAGCAACTGGCAATCTGTTCTCGGTCTCTACGGGCTTTTCTGTTCTGGATAGTTCACGTAAGTGGAATGATACACTATGTGACCTTTTGCGTCTAGCTTCTTTCACTCAGTATAATGCTTTCAACGTTCATTTCATAGAATTTTAATACACTTAAAAATTATGCCAGAAGGATTGCTGGTTTTAGAACTCCTTGGAAAGAAGTCTCCTGTACAGCCACAGAGACTCTGTATAGACCCGAATAAGAAAAATAATATTAGACAAAGTTAAAGACTTCAGGTTGCAAAACTCAATTATACAAATACGGAGTAAGGGTACCCTGGGTGAACAGCAGCCAGCTGGAAAAAAGGTTTTAAAAGGGGGTGTGGGAAAGGGAGAGTGGTCTGCAGTAAACATGCCAATAACATGAAAATCTCGATAATAAGTGTGTAAGTCTATAGTATTTTGCATACTTTTCTATAAACTTGAATTATTTCATAATAAAATATTTAAAACTTTTAATAGTGTAAGTGATTTTCTTTGCTAATAATAAGTTCAGTATAAAAAAGGTATCTACATTCTCTAACATTCTAATACAGTATTTGATGCCATTAGTGGAAACGCTGTATTCCTACCATGTATGAGGAGACCCTTGCTTTGCTACCCCCGTATCACATTAGGAATTGGGAGCCTGGGTACGATAATGATGGGCACTGTCCTTCAGGGCACAGAAAAACTAGAGACAATCAAGAGAGGTGAGACGAAGGTGGTGTAAGGAACTATTTTGCTACCCGAGAAAGTTCATTAAGGGCAGGAAACAGGGGGTAGTTCTGGCAGTTTTAAATATTTGAAAAAGAGATTACCTACGTTCTGTGTTGTTTCGGAGGAGAGTATTACAGGAGAGTGGATTGGCTCAGTATGAAGACCTTCTAACCAGCAACTCAGCAATGAGCAGGGGTGTCCCACAAGGGGATGATGCTCTTTGGCACTAACAGCAGTCAGAGAGCTGGGTCACACCCCCGAGCCCCTCCCCCCTCCCCAGCCCTGGCATCAGTTGGCATGGATTTTGGTCTGTGCAGAGGCACAGGTGCCCAGGTTTAGAAGGGTTCTGCACTTGCTTTAATACTCTGCTGCTACCCTTTTAAACTTATTAATTTTAGAATGAGGGACCCTGCATTTTCATCTTGCACTGGGCCCTGAAGATTATGTAGCCCATTCTGTGTGTAGCTAAGAAGAAACCCTCTTATCTGATGGAGGTGGCAGCGATATCTGATTTTAATTTTTTTAAAAAGGCAGTTTAAGCAAGGGAACAGAGCACTGTGATACAAAGAAACCTTAAATTTAATGTTTTAACCGAAATCATATTAATGTGCCTTTATTTACCGCCAAGTAAATATAGCGCCAAGGCCATTTAAAAAATCCTAGATTTTAAAAATCTCTCCATTTTTAGGGTTATCTTTTCCATACCTAATTTAATAACTGTTTCTGTTTATTTTAACAATCAGCCTTCATCACTTGATTTTCTAAAGCATCCTACTTGTTTTTTTTTTAAGAAACAACTCATTTGTAAACTCATGTTTTATCAATTATTTAAATGATATAATTTTAGTAAGATGTAAGCCTGCATAAACAAATTAGAGAACAAACTCTCGTTGAACAGAGACCACACCTGGTGGGAACAGACATGGGGGTGCAGCCGGAGGACACACGAGAGTGTCATTTCTCGGCAGCGAGCATCCTGCACGCCCTGGGCATCACCAGTGCATTTTACAGAGGGAACTGACAGCATCACTTGATTCGCTGGGTCAAGTTCATGGAGACTGGCTACTCCCCTGTAAAAATCCTAGGCTTTTTGCATTGCCTTCTGTCTGGGCTGTCTGGCTGAGGCCGATGAGCACAGCCACGCTCCCCTGGGAAAACCTGTGAACTCCCTTGAGATAAGGGTGTAAACTCCCTGAAGCCGACAGGCATTCCTATTGTCAAGCATCAGTGAAAGCGGGAGGTTTTCGGTGATGAAACTAGATGAGAGAAAAAGGTAGACCACTGGCTGAGGAACTAGAGCTCGAAGGTGAGCCTCAAGAGGACAAGGGAATTCCCATTTCTCTCCGGACCTCTCAGGCCAAGCAGCACACACGTGCTCGGTGTCCCCTGGGCAGGAGGAAATGGTGCTTTCGGCCAAAGAAAACCTGACAAGGAGGTGCCCCTCACCTCCAAGCTGAACACAAGTAAGCTATCTGGTAGGACCAATGATCTAGTTACCCAGTTCTGAGTGTGTGTTTCTATTTTGTCGTTTCTGTATCACTTCCCAGCACTGCTGGGGTCAGAGCAGCAACAGGAGAAAGTGAGCCCCCTGCCAGCACGGAGGTGGCCGAGGCAAACACCGTAAACCTCAGGGACTCTAGTGCGTCAGTCATTCTCCCTGCGTGGAGTCTCAGCCTCCGCTCCCGCCAGGGACCTGAGGCTCCTCTTAGTTGGGGACCCCACAGGCTGCCCTCCATTCTCTGACTGGTATTTCATAAAAGAAGTCTTACACTGGACAGGAAGCCAGGTGAATTGACTTCGAAATAGGAAGAGGAAATAACTACCACTTCCTGAGTGCCTTATAGTCCTGCCATTGCAGTAACCACTCTGCCTAATCGACAGACTGAAAACAGCTGTACAAGTGGGTCAGCCCACGGGTAAGGAAGAAACGAAGCCGAGGGAGACGGGGTAACCTCCGAAGTCTCATCCATTAGCGGACGGAGCAGGGATGTAGACCCGCATCCGATTCAAAAGCCAGCACTCCTTCCCTACACCACGGGGTCTCTACGTGTTTCAGACCACGAGAGTCTAAGAAATAACATGGGGAATGTTTTATTAGTTTAATCACAAAAAGCAATAAACAATGTAGAAAGCCATGTGGCCACTCAAGAGACACATAAAAAATGACTGTGCTAAAATTCAGCAGTAACCAATTGACCTGATATCAGTTTTTAAATAATTACAGGAGATGTCAGTTAATGGAGCCCATGTAGTAATGGAGCTTACTCAGAGTCCTATATAATTTCTTTCTTTTTTCCTAGAAATAAAGCGTTGCATAATGGATAAAGCCAATACCGGGAGGGTATAAAAAGGAATGACCGGCACTATCAGGGAGCTTTCCTAGTTTACCGACACTCCAGAAATCACGACTGTGAGAAAACACTGTCCCAGCTCTACATCTGGTTCACCAGAACAAAGGCAAGCTAACCAAGAACCTATTTCACTATGCCTGCATTCTGAACGTGATGTCACTTGAATGCCTACTTTGACTTGGGTAACTGGAATCTTAGTCCCTGAAAGAAAATTCACTAAATTCAACCGTAATTAATGACTTTGAAATAGCAAGTGTTACCTTAACCTGCACCAGAATTTGTACGGAGGATAATAAGGCAATATTATGAAATGGAAAATACACTCTATCCTCTTTGGGAATATATGTGAAGACCTTTCAGTTACCAATTAATATAAAGAAAATGTCTGCAATTAACGTCCAAATTTTGCCCTTGCTAGGAATCCTAATTTCCTTTTGATACAATAATTGGATTCAGAATTATTGGAAGGTATCTCTGAAGTTCTCCGGGTCCCCAAACATTAAAATACAAGTCACTTTCCAAAGTCCTTGAATTTGAATGAACCGAGAATGTGGAAACACCATTTCAGCTTTTATTTTTCCAGCCCCCCAGGTCTACTGTCCTGTGCTGCTCTAGTTCCTGCTCACCTCACCCAACCAGCACTTGAGGCCGGGCAGCAAAGGAGATTGGGTCCACGTGAACTGCATATTTAGATGATCAGCAGAAAGGAGGAGGTTAAAGGAGGCATTCATTTGCCTTCTTTGATTATAAAAAAGGAAGCGAAGGTACAAGGTTTATATTCGGCCTGCAGAGAGACGAAAATGAAATCGAAGGACGAGGACTCGGTTTTCAAAAGGCATTATGGCAAATGGCTATTTCCACGGTTCTGCACTATCTGGCCCCTGCTTCCAGCCTGGCCTAATTTCAGGTCACCCTTTCCTCATTCACCTGTTCTGGCCACACTGTTCCCAAAGTTCGCTACCTTTGCACACGCTGTGCCTCTGCCCAGCACGGCCAGGCCAAATCTAAGACTTCACTCAGATGTTTCTCCCTCAGAAGGTGCCCCCTGCTCTTAAGTCTGAGGACCCCCTGTTTATTACTGTCTTTCTTTATTGCACTGTTTTGCCTTTAGAGCACTTCTCGCTATTTGTAATTTCACTTACATCTGTGCATTAGCTTATCTAGTGCCTGCCTTTCCTGTTAGACTGGAAGTTTCATGAGGGGCAAGAACCCTTGCCCTGGCTGGCGTGGTTCCGTGGACTGAGCACCAGCCTGCAAACTAAAGGGCTGCTGGTTTGATTCCCAGTCAGGGCACATGCCTGGGTGGCAGGCCAGGTCCCCAGTAGGAGGCACACGAGAAGTAATCACACATTAATGTTTCTCTCCATCTCATTCTCCCTCCCTTCCCCTCTCTCTAAAAATAAATCAGTAAAATCTTAAAAAAAAAAAGAAAAGAAAAGAAAGAACCCTGTCAGTACCCATCACAGAGTAGATCAGGTACTTCATTTACTGAATGAATGGAGTAGGGCAGCCCTGGGGCCTGGCTGGCAAAGTGTGGCAGAGGACCCTCTTGACCACGTCTGCAGTAAAGCAAGTACCGCTAACGGAAGGAAGCACCCAGGGACATTGTGCAGGCGGCACCACGGCTGTGGCCACTGGGTCCCTCATGCTGGCCGGTGATACTGGTGAGCATTTTTCAAGCAGTCTTGGGCAGGGAACAAAGGGGAGCTGGTGAGCCCACCACATGGTAACCAGCACTGACAAAATGACTTAAGGACACATCCTTTTCGGGACTCCCAGTAATATTCCAGGGGACTATCTGTTATAATTGGCTAAGGACCATTTAGTCAGCAGATATTTGAACAGCGTGAATATTTCAGATTATATAAAAAAGCCTAAACTGTTATATTTAATTACCACTAATTAACCATATGAAACCACTTTAGAGTTATATTAAATGCAGAGTTCTGTATTTTTAACATTAACAATCCATCCTAAAAAAATATCAAAAATTAGTTTCTCATACCCGTTTCTTACCTAATAACAATTTTCATAAGTACTAAATAGAGAAGGCGATTTTTTAAAGAAACCCTGAGAGCTCCAGCAAGTCTACTGTGCCAGCGGCTGAGAAGCCCATTAGTCAGAATAATCTATAGCAGTTTTTTTACTTCCCAAGAGTAGTGCTGTCTAAATCAAGTCCCTTAATCTGTATTCCACCTTTCTATTAGATGTTAAATTTATAGTGTATGCCATTCTTACCTTATCTCTCAGTTCCACTGACAACTACAAGCATTAGAAGCCAAACAGTGAGAAAGACAAATGAGGGATTAATAGTCAGCTCACAGGGAGGGGAGCAAGGCTGGTGCCTACGCAACTTTCAGGTCCTTTCCTGTCCTCCTGACCCTGAACATCACAGACAGGTGAGAAAGCAGAGATTTGGCAATCGAGTTCTCTCCCCAGATCCCTCCATCCAATGAAGAAACGAGTCACGAGAACACCGAGTTTCTAAAGACCCAGGTAACAAGCACAAACTGGTTGAAGTCTCAAAATCTGTTGTAAATTAGCCCTCCTGGGGTCTATTGCTTTAGAAAAGATGCTTTAAATCTGCTACCTTCATTTCAACGAACAAACTTCTCATGGCTGACCAAGTTCCCTCAGGGAGAAGATTAAAGCATTTTGCTATTAAAAATTAGACCAAAAAAAAAAAATCTGCCTCCAAGTTTAATGGACAGCTGCTTCTTTACTCTTTGCACGGCGTGCCCTTGCCGGGAGGGGCACGGAGCCAGGCTCATGGGTTTGCACCCGTGGCCGTTCATGTGCTTTCCTGACTACAAATTCCTGCCGGGCGGTTTATAGCTCATCAGACAGGGAATCCTCCAGGAAAACTTGCATTTGAAGAATGCTTGCCATGAGTTACACAGTGTAGTGGGCGCTTCCAAAACACATTAGCTCATGAACAAAATTGGACACAATGGAAAGGACATGTTTCTCAAGCATGTAACCACTCACGGTCTCTCTTATCTTCAAATGAATCTGGGATGAAAGAGTTCTTATATCCTTTTGGGATGCTAAAGTTAAGGAGTGAAAAATTAAGAAGCAGGTTTTCTTAGTGTTGGCAAACAGGTCCTTTTTTTTTTTTTTAAGGTAAACAAAATGCAAGATACAGGATCAAATTTAAGACTATAAATAGACAAGAAGCCAAAAATGATAAGCCTATATTGCATCAAAAATGTTAACCTAATTTTGTTTCTTTACTTTAGAATTATTTTTGATTTCGTAAACCAGGAGTTCTATTTTCTATTATGTGAGGCAGTGACTTCTCTTTTATCTCAAGTAATAGAGCGTTAAAAAAAAAAAAGAAAAAACCAGCAGAGAAATTTGGTTTGGTATTAGAACTACCAACCAATCCACTAACAAGCACAACTGGGCATCAACTTATATCTACGATATTGTGCTAGTAATGGAGCAGGTGAAGCTCAGGTAAACCCAGAGATTCCTGAAGTGGGTTTAAACACACACACACACACGCACACATGGGCGCACGCACTGTAACTGCAGCCACGGGCAGAACAATCTTCCCACGGAGCAGGCTGCTCAGGAAAGGAGCCGCTTAATTTAAATCCTACACACCTGGCAGTGTGAGACAAGTGTATATTATCAGGAAGGCTAGGTTTCCTGCAGCAGATAACCCCACTTCCACTGGAAACACAATTCTCCTGTTACATATAGGGACCAGTAATTTGGGGCTTATTGTACTTCTGTAGTCAGAAAGTTTGGCTGGACTGAGCATACTCTTAAGGCCTATCTGATTCTAGAGTTGAAAGAAAGACTATAAATTAAAACAGAAGAATTGAAAGTAATTGAGAAAAACAAGACTCTACTGACTCAGTGACTAAGACAAATCTACTAGCTAAGCTCTAGTTTCATGCAAGTGAAATTAAATATAGATTTAAACTGGAGTCTAGCTATAGCAATGGTTTCAAAGAGGATCCATAACTCCTAACTAAATAAAAAGTGACAAAGTTAATTAGAAAAATGAAGGCTCACAGTGTGGTTTACTGCTGCACGGATTCATAATCAGGTAACACAGAAACTGAGAACATCTTTGGGGAAATTACAGATGTTATTTTATGCTTTTTAGAACTTCCTGGAAATAACATTTGCTAATATTTGGAAAAGTTATTTTGAATTGACCCATTCCCACCCCCAAATCAGAATGTCTCTATCAACAATTCTGCCAACTCTGAACTGGACAGTCAATCATTTGCCATTCGAACTGGCACATAAGCGAGCACGGGGGGCAGGGGTGGGGGACCAGGGCTGGCGTGGATGCAATCACAGGAGTGGGCAGTTTATTTTAGTTTCTCACATGGTTTGTTAGAAAATCTTTCTTCTGTTTAATTGCCTTGAATTTTGGAGGTCAAGGGGAGTATGGTCACCAGATTATAAAAATGACGCTCTTTGAAACAAGAATTATATTTTACTTAAGTCCATCTGCCTTTCTGCTGCAACTGAAAAAGCTTAAACATACACTAGCCCTTAGACCATTAATATCAACTTAATGCAAAGAGAGAGAGAGAGAGAGAGAGAGAGAGAGAGAGAGAGAGAGAGAGAGAACACGCGCACGCACACAGGAGAGAGCCAGCTCTCCGCACATTTATTCAGGCCCTGTCCCCAGCATTTCCCAGAGCAAACAGCTCCGTGGCTATTTACACAGCAATGCTGCGCACGCTTCTACCACCTTTCCACAGAGTTCAACTGCTTTAATTCCTCTAGAAATGGTAGTTACGCATGATATTTTTATATTAGATAGTCTAAGCTATCATTTGTAAATATTTTAAAATAATTGCTTACTAATTTTTAATATTAATATTAAATTTTCTTATTTAGGGAATATCTCAATAAAGGTATTTTAAAAGGTAAAAAAAAGATATTTGGGAGACCAGGAGCAGTGACACATTTTTTAAAATGGTAGCCTTGTGCCACATTAAACTGTTCAATATTTATTTCTGCTAAAAATAGGTAAGACAAGTAATCAGTATAGGGCTCCCAAGCCACTTCTAGTTCCTAGTGCCCTAGACTATTAAAATTAACATACAGACAACTTTTAATCAGAAATCACTTGACTGTATTTATTGATATCATTCAAATAACCCTGAGCCTGTCTAAACCCAGAAAGGGCTTCTTAAGGAGTTTTCTTCCTTTCTGTTTTTTAAATGTCACCATTTAAAAATTATAGTACAGTCATGTAATAGAGACACTATTTTGTGCATAAAAGTTTTTCTTCAGTGAATTTCAACATCAGTAAACATCACAGCATAATCACTGAACTGAATGTAAGAAAGAGGGTATGTTCACCTTTTCCCAAGCCTTTCATTGTAAGAGTGCACTGCTGGTCAATAAATCCTGGATCACGCACAACCAGCTTAAACATCTTGACTATAGCTGGGGGAACGAGGCACTTCACACATCCAGCCATATGCTCGTGAATGGGCAAAGATTCTGTTGCTGGCGTACGTTGGAACCCAGAGATACTTTGCTGTTATACAGAAATATAAACGCCAAAGGCCACCTGCAGGTTCTATTGCACCCTGAGCAGCAACTGCAGTTTTAATAAAAATCAGGATGGCTCATTCTGGTAAAAATGTACACCAGTGATGATGCTCTCGCACACGTCTGTACCACTCACACACACGATTTTAAAAAGTCACTTGGCACAGTTTTAAAATAAACTCCTAAAGAGAGAAGACAATCAAGTAAAGCAGAAAACCAAAGGTAAATAGCGAAATTAGAAAGAAGACAGATGATAAAATGAGCTAAAATAGTCTCCAAAGCCTCCTGCAAGCAGAAACCAAAGAGGCCACAGACATCCTATCGTGCATAAGGATCGCCTCGATGCTTGTTCAAAATGCAGACCTCCACACTCTATGCCCAACACTCCCAGAAATGCGAGTTTTTAATAAGAACCCAAGATGAGATTCTGATGCAGGCACCTCACAGTCCAAACGTCGAGACAAACACTGTAGCCTCAGCAAGCACCAGGGGACAGCCTTCTACACCATCCACACTTCCTTCCCGAGAGCAGGATCCAAAAGGCATGTGCAAAGTCAATTTGGGAGGAAGGGAGGAAGGAAAGAGAGAAGAAAGGATGGAGAGGAGGGAGGAAGGAAGGAAAGGAGGGGCAGAGAGAGAAATCACGGTGAATTACTCTTCAGCTTTGAGAGATACAACTCTTTGTATTGTCCAAATCATCAGTTCACGAACTATTCCGGTATTTGCTAGACAGAATTAAAGGTATCCATTTATGCAGAGGCTAAGCATTAACTGCCTATGTGTGTCAAGGATGATAAAGAATAGAATAAAATAGAAGACGGGCCTGCTGTAACGGTGCCTCCAAGCTCCGCACACCCAAAAGACGGGCACCAGGAAGGACAGCAGGAAGAAAGCCACATGCCACTAAAAATGGTAAAAATACAGTTCTCTGGCATTCAAGACAAAAAAAGATGTCCTCCAGAATCTGCCAGGGAGAGGGCAAGCATCAGAGAAGGCTTCATGGAGGTGGCATTCACGGTGAATCTTGAAGGGCCGACAGGTGTTGAATAGGATTGGCCGTGAGCGGGAAAAGAGCAGACCAGGGACAGGAACAGTATCTCAAAAGTCACTGACAGAGCTTGTGAGGACATCTGCAGCTAATGCCAGCTTCCAGTGCAGCGATAACTAGTCAGCTAGGCTCCAAATCTGTCCAAGGGAAATTGCACAAATGAATGCCGAGACACAGCTCTCTTGTCAGGAAACAGAAATGCCAACATCTGGTTCCAAACTCCCCTGGAAGGGGGAGAAATAGACATATCTTGTTACAAGGCCAGGAAATAGTAATATAAAAACCAAGCAAAGAGCAGTTGGTAGGCTCTTCTCTGGAAGGCAGCTTCTGGGTGCGTCCTCTCCCACATTCATTCACTGCAGCACCCTGACCCCTAGACGGGGAGTTGCAGATGGGAGCTCAGTGGCTTTGTAGGAGCTAGGGAGCAGACCAGGCAATTAGGGAAACATCTATAGGTGTTCCTTCCTTTGCTGAAGTCCTAACAGTTATTCAAGAGAGACTAAAAAATAATATGTATCACAATGCCTGAACAGAATTCAGAACTTTGGTTGTCTTTTGCAGATGAGTTTTGTCTTTCTCCCCTGAGCTCCTACCGCAGAGAAAACTTCTGACTGGTGTTTTTTCACTGGGAGGCAAAGACAATGAGCTTCTCTGCTGCCTCACTGTATGGGTCATCCTTGGGATCCCTCTTTGAAACAACTGGAATGGGGGCTCAGATGGGTGAGTCCATTTCCACTTGTCAGACATCCAGCCTGGCAAGATAAGCAAATTTATATATGCGCATCAGGAAGTTTTGCATCTTGCACAGTTGACTTTTTTTTTTTTTTAAATCAACACCCACCCAGGAGGCCTTACCAACCCTACCCGTTTCCATTTTATACAAGGCTTAAAAACGTTTCCTGTTTCTTGCCTAGGGTGGGGCTGTATTTAAGCACAACTGAAGATGGTTTACGATTTCAGTTAAAGGGGATTAAAGTTTTCCATCCCCAAGCTGTGCCTATTTGGATGCTGAATTTATGCTGATTATTATGAAACAGAAGACGGAGCAAGAGCCCTTGACCTTCCCCCTTTCCCGCCTAGGACCGCGAGATGGGACGGTCTGCCCCGGTAAGGGAGTCTTAGCCTGTCCACCGCAGCATCAGATAGGAGGGGCCCCAGCAGAGGCCCACCAGTGGGACTGGCCTCAGCATCCCACTTTTCGGGGCTGCCTAGCAGGAATTTGCTTCACTGCGTGCTCGGCTCTGTCTTGGCTACCTGCATGCTGCCTATTTCCCCTTTGCAATCCCAGGCCCCTGCCCCTGCTTCTTCCTTTGCCCGTATGGCACGTAAGCCTCACCTGCCCGATGCATTCTGGGTCTCATTCACATGGCTTCTCCGGATGGGTATTCATAAAACAAACGTTGGACATTGTCTCCTGTTAATCTGTCTCTGTTAACCTGATTCTTAGCCCAGCTAGAACTTAAAAGATGGGAGAAAATGTATTTTTTAGCCCCATAGAGTCTGTAACCACTGCATTGAATTTCTATACTGTTCTGCTCCTGCACAAAAGCAATCACTCCGTGTCACTACACCAGGGCCTTCTCAAGCCAAACTCTGCTTTGCAGGGGTTCACACACCAAAAGCAGATTGCCCTGGAGCTAGCTACTGAAGATTTTTTTGGTAACATTTGTTATATTATAGTAAAAGTCATAATACTCACTACTCCGTAACATCACTATTGCTTTTTACCAGGTTTTTCATGTTGCCTTAAGCATTTACTCCAATTCAAGGGAAAATTCTAATGGAAAAAAAAAGATTTTTAATCTATTTAAATGTTACTTGTTTTATAGTATGAAAGTTGAAAACCTGAACATACAAGAAATCACTCAAACCTTCATAAGCCAATGTTCTAAGCTGAATTGGATTTCTCATGCACAGCTTTTGTCGAGTGAATGTATTTCATATTTACAAATACTATTTGAATTCTGTACTCTTGAAAGTAAGATTCTTAAAATATTGGAATCCTATATTCCAAATAGTCTGTTTCTAAAGTAAATGTTATGAGATGTCTGTATTTCAAAATGGGGTTTATTTCTAACGAGCGTTCGTGGCATATGTCTACTATGGGAAGTGCACAGGTTGGGGCACTGGGAACGCAGCAGTTAACAAAGCAGATAAAAATCCTGGCCTTCAAGAGACTTATTTTCAAAGGAAAACCCGGTATACTTAACAAAATCAATAAATGAAACACAGAACCCACTGGATGGGGAGAGACGAGGTAAAATACTAAGTACGGGAGGCGGGCAGAGAGTTGGGGGTGGGTTGCAATTTTAACTAGCCCGGTCAGGGAAGGCCCCTTGGAGAAGCAGCATTTAAGTGCCAGGAGATACATAATGTACCTGAGGGAGCAGCATCCTGCAGAAGGAACAGGAAGTACGAAAGCCAGTGTGGCCGGGGAAGAATGAGCGAGGTGCTGAGTGGAAGAGGAAAAGATGTGAGAAGTGATACGGGACAGATCATGTAGGGGACGGAAAGCCATTACAGAGTTTTATTTAAAGCATTAATGTGATCTAGCTTACTTTCCTTGAGATATCATTTGCATGTCATAAAATTCACCCTTTTTAAAGTGCACAATTCACTGGCTTCTGGTGCAGTCAGAAGGTTGAGTAAGCATTACCATTTCCAATTCCAGAACTCTCTCATCACCCCCTACAGAAACCCATACCTATTAACGGTCTCTTCCCTTTCCCACCTGTCCCTAGACCCCGGCAACCACTAATCTACTTTCTCATTCTATGGATTTCCATATTCTGGTCATTTCATATCAATGGAACGATACTACGTGGGCTTATACATGTGACTTATTCTTCACTTGGCTCTCTCTGGTTGCTGAGATGGGAGCAAGCTGAAGGGAGGTGAGGACAGAGGCGGTGACGCCAGTGAAGAAATACATGCAACACTTCAGCTGAGAGATGAGTGGGGCCTCAAACAGGATAGGAACCAAGACGGGGAGTAGTGGCTGGATCATGGGTACATTCACATAAGCTGGATTTGAGGTAAGAGAGAAAGAAAAATTAAGGACAACTCATAGGTTTTTAGCTGGAGCACCTGAAAAGATGGAACTGACATCTACTGGTTGGGCGGGCTGGGAGGAAACCCCAGGGCCTGGATTTTGGAGATGTTAATTAAATCTGGGATGCCTATGAAAGCCTTCTAAGTGAAAATATCAAAAAGTGCGCTGGATATAAGTCTGGGATTCGAAAGAGAGGTCTGAACTGGAGATGTAAATATGGGAGATAGAAAGTGAAAGGCATTAATCCCATGAAACTAGATGAGATTGTCAAGGAGTTAAGTGATTAGAGAAAAGAGAAGAGATCCAAAGAAAGTGTCTTGCATGACAATGTTCAGAGGTAAGAGAAATGTGAAGAAACCAGCCAGAAAGACTGAGCAGAAAACACCAGAGTGATGGGAGAACAGACAGAGATTACAGCCTTAAAAATCAAATGAAAAAACTTACCACAGAGGAGCGCATTGTCAACCGTGCCCAAAGCTGCTGACAGGCCAAGTAAAATAAGAACTAAGAATTAGCCAATGGCAGCCATTCACAGGCCACTGAACTTCTCCCTCCTCTCTCGCCGTGCCTTTGCATTCATGCCATCTGCCAGGTAGTGCTTTATCCCCACATGGCTTTGAAAGGACAACTGGTATGGACACAGGAGGTCAAAGCACTGACTGCAGTGGGTTCACGAGATGCGGCTGGAGAGGAACTGAAGTCGGGGGCAATTCTTTTGAGGATGTTAGCGATAAAGGAGGTAAGGCAGGAGGATGCTTTTTTAGGATGTAAAAAATAAAAACATTCATATGCTGGTGGGACAAATTCAGTAAGAGGGGAAACAGGTGATAAGGGAAAGAGTAGAGAATTGCTCAGTTAGATTAGAGGAAACAGAATTAAACACATTTTATGTTTGCCAAGTAGTCAGCAATTACAATAAAATCATCCATGGATGCAGGACAGTCAGGTAAGGAATAACAAACTATTTTTCCCCCCAGGAGACACAGAAATGACCATCATTTAAATTGATCTGAACCTATTTTTCAAGGCTGCAGATATCAGATTAATTGTACTGAGTGTCAGGGTTATACTCCATCCAGGCTTGGAGTCACAAGATCCAAGTTAAAGGAAACATGCCATGTGGCAATATCCCAGAAACTTCTTTTGACCTCCCTTTTTGATCCATAAAATACTGATTAAAAACCATTTGTCCTCTCTACCTTATAAAATTGATGTAATGACCAAATGAAATATATAAATGTTGTTTGTAACTCTTAGGTGTTATATCCCTATAAAGCATGTTTAATGCTATTCAATAAGGAAGACCACATACTTGGTCTTACTCCAATACTACAGTTTAGTTCTAAGAAGGGGAAAAAAAGGAAAATAAAAAAACTTTGAAAGAATAAGCAATTAAATCATTAAAAAAAAAAAGAAGAAGAAATCTTCTGGATATGTACTAATTGAAAA
This sequence comes from Mormoops blainvillei, assembly GCA_004026545.1. NCBI lineage: Eukaryota > Metazoa > Chordata > Mammalia > Chiroptera > Mormoopidae > Mormoops > Mormoops blainvillei. The sequence goes on along the minus strand of PVJD01000546.1, from coordinate 305,963 downwards.
CACATTCAATAAGTTATGCCTGAAGTATGCCTTACTTTCCACCTTTAAAAAACTCAACAACTGATTTGTTTTTGTTTCTGTTGCCCATTTCAGAGGAGACATAGCCAAAAAAATTATTGCTAAGACCCATGGCAAAAAGTTTACTCATTGTTTTCTTCTAGGAGTTTTATCATTTCAGGTCTTACAGGTCTTTAATCCATTTTGAGTTTATTTTTGTATATGGCATAAGAAAGCTGTCCAGTTCCTTTTTTTTTTTTTTTTTACACATGTATCTGCTCAGTTTTCCCAGCACCATTTATTGAAGAGACTGTCAACTCCCCATTGCCTATTCTTGCCTCTTTTATTGTAGATTAACTGATGGTATAAATGTGGATTTACTTCTGAACTCTCTTTTCTGTTCCATTGATTTGCATCTGTTTTTGTGTCTGTACTACGCTGGTTTGATGACTATAATTTTATAGTATAGTTTGAAATCAAAGATTGTGACGCCTCCAACTTTGTTCTTTTTCAAGATTTCTTTGGCTGTTGAGAGGTCTCTTGTGGTTCCATATAAATTTTAGGGCTATTTTTTCTAGTTATCTAAAAAATGCCATTGGTATTTTGATAGGGGTTGCACTGGGCAGTACGGACATTTTAACAATATTAATCCATCCAATCCATGAACTCAGCATATCTTTCTAATTATTTGTGTCATCTTCAATTTCTTTCATTAGTGTCTTACAGTTTTCAGAGTATAGGACTTCCACCTCCTTGGTTAAATTTATTCCTAAGTATTTTATTCTTTTTGATGCAGTTGTAAATAGAATTGTTTTCTTAATTTCTCTTCCTGATAGTTTACTATTAGTGCATAGAAATGCAACAGATTTCTGTATTAAACTAAAAAGCTTTTGCACAGCAAAGGAAGCCATCAACAAAACAAAAAGACAACCTACTAAATGGAAGAAAAGAGTTGCGGATCATATACCCAATAAAGGGTTATTATCCAAAGTATATTTAAAAAGTCATACAACTCAGTAGTAAAAGACAATCCAGTTAAAAAATGGGTAGAAGACCTGAATAAATATGTCTTCAAAGAAGACATACCAATGGCCAGTAAACATATAAAAAGATGCTTAACATCACTATTCATCAGGGAAATGCAAATCAAAACCACAACGAGATATCACCTCATACCTGTAAGAATGGCTATTATCAAAAAGTCAACAAACAGCCAGTTTGGTGAGGATGCAGAAAAAAGGGACCCTCATGCACTGTTGGTGAGATTGTAAACTGGGACAGATACTATGAAAAACTGTATGGAGGTTCCTCAACAAATTAAAAATAGAACTACCGTGTCCCAGTGATTCCACTTGTGGAAGAACACAAAAACACTATTTCCAGAAGCTATGTGCAGCCCTATGCTCACTGCAGCATTATTTATAACAGCCAAGATTTGGAAGCAGCCTAGCCGTCCATCAAGAGATGAGTGGAAAGAAACGATATTGTTCCTATAGAAAATAATACAGTAATTAATAAAACAACAATACAAGAATAAACTGTATTTCGTACACTCAACCATAAATTTACTTTTGCCCTACCCTGTATGTGGAACCCCCCCCAAAAACTAAAACAAAACAAAACAGAAACAGACATAGATATAGAGAAAAAACTAATGTTTGCCACACAGGAGTGGAGGGGAATGCATGAAGAGGTGAGGGAGAAAAGAGTACACATTTCCTCTTATTAGACTTGCAAGGTATATAAATGTTGACTCGCTGTGTTGTACACTTACAACTAATATAATATTGTATGTCATCCTCTACTCTAATAAAAATTAAAAATAACCAACAGCAACCATAACAACAAAAAAAAACCCTCAACAAACAAAAAGATTCTCTAGAGTCCACTGAGCATGGGGCAAAAAAAGGTGCGCCAAATCTGACCATAGTACCTGAGGCAAGATCAAGCTTAAGGAACGATGTAACCTAATACCTTTTCATGAATCTTTTTTATTCCGCATGTTCCCCACAACCGTCCAGGATCAACTCAAATCAACATTATTTGATCCTCAACTTCTAGCCCAATAGGAGACATTAGTTGTTTAAAAGGAGTTTTTTTAATTATTATTTTCCTCTATTACTTTACGTAGGAACTATTAACATAAAGAACTCGGATACAAAATTTATAGTAGATGCCAAAGTTGAACTGATCTTTTTACTCGTCTCAGAAAACTTAGCTAAAAACTCTGTTGGCCATCAGATGTCACAAGATTTTAAAGTGTGAAAGAAAGAATATATGAGGAGAGACACATAAACACTTCCCTTTAAAATACCTCACTATCGCCTTATATGCATGCACCACTTGGCGGAGGAATCAGAGCTACCTCGTGAAATCAGTGCGTACACTTCACATATAATAAAAGTTTACTTTTTTCTAATTACAAAGCTATTTTTGTATTCTTACATTTATGAAATATTACTTGTATATCAATAGATATACAAACGATCAGTATGTAAAATAAATACTGATTCTTTAGCCGGAATTCTAGTCTCCCACTAAAAACTCAGTTACAGTGGTACCTCGGCACTCATCATGAATTCGTTCGGGAACTCCTGACGAGGGCCGGCGCCAAGAAGTACCGAGCTGCTCCTGAGCTGCCATGAGGCCCATGCGCTGGCCTCTGTTTCGTTGCCAGGGAGGGGCGTCCAGTGGTGAGCAGCGGACTGCTGAAACTTTTTCTTTTTCTCGTCAAAATGCGACGAGCACAGGGGCTTGACAAGTTCTCAAGCTGACAAGTACTGAGGTATGACTCTATTCTGATTTAAACAAAATGATTCACTTTATAATGATCTATGTTATACAGTTTCTAGGAAGAAATTATTCTGATGGGTAGGCATATCTGCTTCAAGCTCCCTCTCAGTCACACACTATAGCATTATTGGGTAAGGACTTATTTTGAGTCAGTGATGTTTCTTAGTTACAACGTATCATTTAAGGGGACCAACTCATTTCAAGCATCGGTTTTCACTTGCATATTTTTGAAGGAAGTATTATCATAATACGTATTTCTCTAATATAATAATATTATAATCCACGATATAAATTAACATAATGCCATAATGAACATTAACAAAATGTTAACTAATCTGTATTACTTAGGGATATCATCATGAATATCCAGCTGCAGACAGAATTACAAAATCTTCCTAACTAAGAATTTGCTGGGGAACATGGAGCCACGCACCCCGACCCTACATAGAACCAGGCCGTCCTTTTCTTCGACGGCAGTGTCTGCGTCTTGCAGCTTGCTGCCTTCTTTGCCGTGTCGGAGGCTGCTAGTCAGCTCTCGCTCCTGTCGTGTATCTGTTATTTAGCAGGCTTCCCTGTCTCCACGGAGCTCTCTTTTGATTCTGAAAGTGGTAGAAAAAGCCACAGTCTCGAGGTGAAGTGGGTCTGCCGCGACCCCGCAGTGTGGCCTGGGCAAACCACTGACTTGCCGCAGGAATTTGTTTCCTTGTCTACACAATGACACAGCTGGCCCGAATGATCTTTTAAGTCCAACCTTAAGGCTTCATGAGGAACCTTGCTCAAGGCTGATAAAACTAACATCTGAGTTTACTTGAATTGTGTGCAAAGAAAGAACAGAGAAACTTTCATATAAGGATCTCAGAGTTTCCATACTTCGGTGCGCAGAATTCACAGCATCTTATTTTTGCCATGTCATGGACTTTTGGGTCTTACTTCTAGGTTCTTTGTTGTATTTCTAACAAGTGAGGTTCCTTATTGGCTAAATCACATCCAGATAAATGGGACAGAATTACATCAAAAGCTTTTTTAAAAAGAAAATTAAATATGACTCTTAAATGCACATATATCCTTCACATTAAAAAAGAGAATTCAAAATGTTCAAAAATCCATAGAATTCATTATTCCTTTTATGAAACTGTTGTTTCTAAATGCATTTCCATTTGATATCAACAAAATGACACTGAATACTAAAAAATGATTTACCTATAACTACATCATGGCCATCGACCAAGCCAGCAGAGAAGAGCTCCTGAGAAACGCCATCTGCCGTGTCTGTCCAAACATGAAATGAATATGTATTAGTAACCAAAAAATCAGGAATCCAGTACAGTGTAAAAAATGTATTTTAATTTACAAAAATTACCCACATGTGCTATATTCAACAATTCAGATTCTATCAGGAGGCAAAATCACTGCTACATACAATTTGCATCTTCCTATTTATTCAGCAGAAGTTCCACAAAATTATTGTTTCCGTTTTGGTGAACCAAGAAACTTTTGCCCTTTGGTTACTGTCTAAATTAATCCTCAAATGCGCCTCTAGAAGTTATCTCGTAACTGGCTCCTATGGAATGGCTCCTCTTTCTTTCTGAGGTCAATTCCAGGTACCATCAATCCTATTCTATTATTAGCAGCTACTGAATCAGAATTTATGGCAAAGGCTGAATAGGTAGCATTTGATACAACCTTATTATATTTGGTATAAGCATCTATGTGTCTGTTGGACTACTAAGATGAGCTATTTAAATGTAAGCTATTAGGAAACTCCTTTAACATGACACTGATCACTTGACAGCAACTGATTAATTTCCTCAGAAAATGTGGTTGAATAAAAGAATATAGTTCTCCATAAGCGGCAGAAGTTAGCAATCTCATAAAGATGAGACTGAACAGCCTGTAGCGAGTGAATATGGCTGAAATTACTTAATTGAAAGGCTATGAATGAACATGGTAATAGTGAGACGGGTGCCTGAAGACCTTGTAAAGAGAAGTCGATAATCTGCCATGTGCTCCAAAGAACCATTATGAACCCCTAAGTTTTTATAAAGGAGAGGACACGGTCCCCATGGCCTTCTGATAGTCTCACAAACACCCAGAGCTGGAGCTGGATAAAAAGAAATCAGCTCAGTAGCCAGTAAGCAACCTGGACGGATGTTTGACTCTTTGTCTTCTCAAGTCAGGGAAAATGGGAAAGTGTAGCTGCTGAACGAAACAAGCACCCAAGCTGAACGGCAGCCTGCTATGCCACAGGCTGCCCTCAACACAGTGCTCCCTTGCTTACTTTGTGTTTTAGATCTTGCAACTGCGTGTGCACACACCAGCATGGAGCTGGAGGCACAATATTCTTTCATAATTCCTGGGCTTTAAAGGGTTCAGCCTGGTATCTGACACATAGCAATTACTCAATAGACAAACTGTGGTGACGACGGAGCAGCAAAAATCATCTAAGATGCATTTTACACCCTTGTGCACTCTCTCACTTTCATACGTGGCCCGAATTCCCAAATCTTCAATAAAAATATGAGAGTCAATGTATATTCTTTGTACTTCCAAGAAATTGTGGTATTCTATCATTTCACTCATTCCATTTCGTAATGACTAAAATAAAATGAAATGGAAATGGGAAATAAATATATAGAGATCTTACTAAACTATAAGACTCCGTATAAGGCAGGCTGAGGCTGGGTCTTGTTCTTACTGCTAGATCACACCTTATAAAATTCTCTTCGGAATGAAATGACCCCCTACCATGAAACCTATAGTAGCGTAATGAAAGGCTCTACTCTGAATGTGATTTGGACTTATGAAGTAGGCTAAAACATTCAGCTTCACAATCTCCATCTTCCTGGATGTCACTGGAAACTTCAGGAAAAGAAGTCTATTGAATTAAAGGGCTTACTAGGGCACACAGCAGGCAGTCATTATATTTCTATCGACTGATCACCTCTGAAAGCACCTAAATGTGTTACCATCAGCTCCAAAGTATCAGTAAGACCTTGCACTTGAGTAAGGAGCTACAATCACAGAATGCAGTTAAAAATGGAATAATCAAACCCACATTGAGGGTTAGCATTCAAACAGAACCAAAGTAAATGACATTCACAAATGGTTAAAGTGTACAGCACCTCTTACTATTTTCAGGACTCCTAGGTACCAAATGAATCATATTAAAATAGCAAACAGGTCATGCCAGCTGGCCCGAAATGGAAACGTTCCATGTTTGTGTGTGTGTGTGTGAGTGTGTGTGTGTGTGTGTGCACGCACGCCATTAAGCAGTTATTTTGTATGCACATAAGTAATATATCAGTAATAGGGTAGAACAGAAACATGAAGGTAATTGGTAATTTATTTTTCCTTAAGCTGCTTAACATCCCTGATGTGTAAACAAGTTAAATTATCATATATGCTCTGGATTCCAGGGCGCGGAGCGACATAATAAATACAAAGGGCTTGCCCTCAAAGGAGGAGAGAGAATACTGGATGGGTGTGAGTTATATATGGCAGCCCTATGTACACGTTTGTGCACACATGCGGCACAGACATAGCACACCTGTGGTGTGCGTGCACAGGGGTGGCGCAGACAATGTCTGAAATGCAGACAGCATCAGTGATCACAGGGGTACAGTGATATATCCACGATGTTTCCGTTACTAACGGGCCTGTGCTCGCTGCCCAGGGCAGGTCAGCCATCATCTGGAAGCCAATGCTGTGGTTTCTGTCCGGGCAACAAAAGCAGAGACTCCCGGTCTAACTATGACAAACGAGGCTGCCAAAGCCAGCACAAAGGGCCAGGTACTGCTGATAGGCTGTGTTAGTGCCAAATATCCTCCACTCAGAAATTCATTTCTTTGTTAGCTCTTTAAATTAAAATTGATTTTTATTGCCACCATCAATTTTAAACAATCAGATGAAAAGAACAAACCTTAAAATAAGAATCTGTTCTTTTACTTATTGTACTCGAAGCATTTATTATATAATTACTAGATTTTTATCAATGCATTGACTGGTCAGTATTTTTATGACAAAATAGAGGGTAAGGGGGGAGGGGGATACCGGGAGAAAGAAGGGGAAGGGTCGTCAGGGAGCATGTATGGGGGACCCATGGACGGGGCCAAAGGGACGTGGGTTTGGATGTGGGTTTGAAGGTGGGAGGTGGAGGTGGGTAGGGTGGGGGAGAGTAGTGGGAGAACAATGGAGACAACTGTTCTTGAACAACAATAAAGAAAAAGAGAAAAAAAACACTAGAAAGCTTTTTGATAAGAGTAACCAGCACTGCACAGTTTCCCAGATTGACTCTTTAAGTTGTCAAAGATGAATGTTCCTAGAAAGATCAATTAGCAAATTCTTTACGGCCTTATTTGCAGTATTTTGTAAAAGGTGCTCCAAATGTTAGTTTAATTCAAATGCAAAGGGAATCATTAGATCCTCGTGCTTACAGAGGACTACAGAGCAGAGCCAGTGAGTCCATTAGCATGTGCAGCCCAGGGCCGTACTTCGTTTGGCCGGCAGTGTTTTTGAAAATCGGAACTTGAATGTATTTAGACAAAACTCTTTAGTTTCCTGAAGTCCCCACCATTAACTCTGGCTCCTATAAATATTGGAGCTTGTATTTTTCAAGCAGTTACACAATGTCACCCCAATTAAAAAAAAAAGTCTTGTAATTCAGGGTTGGCAAAATTTTAGCAAATACAATTTATTTGTCAATCAAAATTTACGTGGAGGTCTCATACATAAAATAAATACAATGTTATTAAGCTTATCTGTTAAAACAATCAAATGTAGGAGACTAATGTATTTTAGAAAGATGCTCAATATAGATATTGAGTCTGCTCTCATGTTCAGATAAAAATCTGAAACCAGAGGTCGAGGATAACAGTTGGAGACTTAGCATTTGTATCTTATTTTCACTTCTCTAGGTTGTTTTGGTTATAAACTACGTAGTAAAAATAGCAATTTTTGTTAAACAATTAGTCTTGTTAAGCAATTAGGTCTCTGAAGCCTGTTCATATATGTTACTTATCCATTAATTAACCAAAATCCCCTCCTGCCAGGTGATAGAGACACCAAGGAATGTGGCATGGTTCTATGCCTTCCAGGCACCCGGGAGCTGAAAAAGCAGCCAGTCTAGTCTTTAAGCTGTTTTAATAACTATTTAAAATACTAAAACTGTGTTCAGCTGCAATCCTGGCACTATTCCTACCAATTGTGCCTGCAGCAAACAGAGGCTACAGACACTCCCCAACACAGGCTTTGTGTAACCAGAACCGAGTACAGAGGCCAAGTGTGTTACCTTTCGGCATGATCTCACTGTTTGCTGCTCAACTCTCCTTACAACTGCTACATGCTTCTCACTGCACTCATAATAATATCCTTTAGGCCCTGCATCACCACGCCAGCACTTCCTTTCATGGTAGAGCTAATGTGCTTAATTTACACACACACACACACACACACACACAGACAGAGTGTAGCAGGTCACTGGAATTTATGTAGTCAGTAGTGGTTCAGTTTGGATTCCCTACAGTAATCATAAGTCCTCCTTTCCCTCTCTACCTCTCTCTTTCCTTTGTTTTTAGAGAAAGCATTTTTTGAATAACAAATTACACACATGTGCTTGTAATCAATTTCTGAAATGTCCTTTGTAGAAATAAAATAATAATTTCGGTTAAAACTCACCTCTTCCTGGAGTAAACTCAAATCGTATATCATTAAGTTCCTTTCTGGAGTTTCTGAAATATATAACAAACAGCACAATAAGATATAATAAACAGAGTTTAATCAAACTAAATGTATTACAATTTTTACAAGATGCTACTGACATGCAGACAGTATTTTACAGGCTTAGGTGACCTCCAAATACTTCCTCGACTGAAGGCGTTAGTTATGACAACAGTAAAGGGAGATATTTGCTTATTTGACTGAATTGACCTTATATAAACCTGCTCATATCACAAAGTTCCAAAAATAAAACGTTGATTTTATATATCTGCACTAAATTAATAACCTTAAATATAATTTCACGATAGAAAATTTCAGAAGCTTTTAGTTAAGAATTAATGATATTTAATATGTTTTTCATATTTTCATACTAGAAATTTTCAGAAGTGTCTATATTAGAATGTTATTCAATATATTTTTCATATTTTTCTGAGAAAATAGTATTTTATCAAATTATTTTTTAAACTGAAACAGAGAAGATAGTTGTGGCAATAAAATTCATGACAGCACAATACACTAAAATCATACAACAAATTGCCCAAAATAAAGTATGTGTTTTGTAGTTAATTTTTTTAAATCTATCTAGAAGGGGACCTCTGAATGTTGTGAAATTACCTACTGAATATTGAAAGCTTTACTTAAGTAATTATAAAATGCTTACATAAAACTATAATATTTACATACTGGGTAAATAAAAAGTAGATTTACAGTTGTGAGTTCATGGAACAGCTTATTCTTGTATTATTATTAATTCATTATTGTATTATTTCATATAACATTGTATATGAACAACTGTAAACCTACTTTTGCCCCACCCTGTGTAGATTCAATCAAAAAATTAAGTGACACTGAGGAAATATGGAACAAGATGTGAGTTTTCCATTCATACTAATTTTAAAAATGATAATAAGTGTCAATGAGCTATAATTAGAATGGTTTTAAATTTTCATAAGAATAGTTAAATGTTATGACTAACTCAACAGATGCTAAATTAAAGTTAATACAAACACCTTAAAACACCACAGTAGAAAATATGAAAGAGTCATTTCTGTAAGCACTCAACTACATGCCCAGTTGCCTATGGTGCCCAACCACAGAAACAGACACAGGAACAGCCTGAATTCTCGTCGCTAAACACTGGCCTCCCAGTGCCCAGAGCCTGAGCAAATGCTGTTCAGTACTGCAGCCCCGGTACTCTAAAGCTCTGGGTGCTATCTCCTGGTCTCTGGGTCCCAACACATCCCACCACGGTAAGCGTGAGGAGGCCCAGAAAGATAACAAAGGCTTGGCACAGACTGAGGGAAAGGCCTTCTCCTCAGTGCCTAGGACGCTGGCCCAAGTCTAACGCCTTTCCACAAGCAGAGAAGCAGGGTCAAGAAATCAAGGGATGCCCAAGGCAGGCCACAGATGTAAGAGCACTGAACAACTCTGTATCTCCTTTCAGGTTCTCAGAGATAGAATAGGACATGGGGGCATCAGCAATTCCTATGGCTGTGCTTCTTTTAGGACCTCCTGAGAATCTGAACACTGTGAAAATCCTGAACTCCCTTAAAAAAAAAAAAAAAAAGACTCATGAACAACGTGAAATTGCAGACAACTGTGGATGCTTCCGAGATCATCTCGCACCCTGGAATAAGCAACCCTACCCTGGAGGTGGACTCTGCCAAGAACAATCAGTGCCTGCGGTGGAAAGGCTGTTCGCAAGCTGGATTGTTTAAACAGCCTAAATTTTCTTAATAAACTATCAATGTACCACACAGTTACGTAGTGCTTTCATATGTATCAGTGGCTCTCAATGTTTTTAGTCTTAGAACCCCTTTCCAGTCTTAAAAAGTATTAAGAGCCCCAAAGGAGCTTTCGTTTATATTGATTATATCTACCAAGATCTACTCTACTGGAAATTAAAACGGATAAATTTAAAAATACATATTACCTTATTTGAAAATAACAGTAGCCCATCACATGATAATGTAAAAATTTTTTATGAAAAATTACTTTCCAAAAGAAAAACAAATCTGTGCAAAGCGTGCACTGCTTTCTATTTTCGTAAACCTCTTTAATGTCTGGCTTAAAGAGAGCTAGATTCTTGTATTTGCTTCTATTCTTATATTTGTTTCTATTCTTATATTTGCTTCTATTTTTATATTTGCTTCTATTTTTGCAATTTGTTGCAATATCACACATATCATGTAGCCAGCCACTGAGAACCTTCATGGTACATGTGTGAAAAAATAAGGGCGACAAAGGCAAATAATTTAATATTATCAGACAAGTGGTTTTGGCCGCATGAGCTTCCCGAAAGGGTGTCAAGGGTCCCAGCGGAGACCAGGGCCGCGCTTTGAGAAACGCTGACACTAAATCCCACTTTACCCAACAACCAACCTTTGAGGTGTACGAAGTAGGTATTACTCGCTTCCCTTTTTTTTTTTTGTTTTTTTTTTTTGTTTAAGGTATGTTCAAGGTTTTTCCAAGTTTACAAATTTGATGATTGGCAGACTGAGGACCAAGAATTCTATATTGGAAATACCTAATACAAATAGAAATGTTCAATTCCTTTCATTTTTGAGAAACGAAAATATTCCCCAAGATTTTATGTTACTGTAAAAAGATCACAAGCATTCATTTATCTAACAGCCTTGGTTTTGTGTGCTGTTTATCAGCAAAGGTTGAATCAGAACTAAAACTATCCCATAAGAAAAAAGGGTCACCAGGAAAGCAAGCATTTATAGTGCCTCAATAATGAAATGACAGAAGAATAAAAACATGAAAAGGAATTTGGTTTCATGCTAATTTACATCACTGTTCCTTTCTGTCCTTTCCTCAATCTTGTCTAAATTATCTTGTTCTACTAAGGCCGTAAGAAGAGAGGTATAAGGACGGTACTTAGAGTATCTTAAGGCACACCCTGACTCTTTAAACGTTAATGCCACAAAAGTAATATCCAACACCCACGATCTCTTATCTACACCAACTGTGGCTCAAGTTACAGAGGTGGCCTAGTCGAGTCATCCTTTCATGACTCTGAGCCTAAAATACTCACCTTTGAAAAGATCACAGAGATTGATTGTGAGTAGTGGACTTACCCCGTAAGGATGAAATGTGGCTGGGAAAATGCCTAATTGGGTCTAACTCCTGAAGGTCATCCTTTTATAAAGAATTAATCTTTTCAGACTCATACTTAACACCTTTAATTGAAAGTACATTTACTTTAATTGATATGGCACAGGGTACCCTTGCTTTCAGGGAAGCTGAAAATTGGTATGATTTAAGGCCAGAAACTATAATAAGCCTGAGTAATTCAACAGCGAAAACATTAAAAACTTAAGAGTCACAGGTTCATGACCCAGGCCACCTTTGATAACTTGTATTAAAAACCCCTAAACTTTAAAAACAAAACAAAACGAAACCCCAAAAACCAAACTCTTAAATTTGGCAAGGCACTGCCCCTTATTTCTCACTGTATATATGTACTGCATCGCAAATGCAAACGCCTACTGGGCTCGGGCAAGAAATATTTTTTAAATAGGCGACACAATTCAGTGGTTTACGAACAAAACGGTACAACAGGATATTGTGTAAAAACTAGCCCTCCAACTCTTGCCACTCAACTACCAGGTTGCCCTCACGGAGGAGATCAATGCTACAGGCTCTCTCTGCATCCTTCCTGAGATCTGTTGTGAAAAAATGAGCAAATGCACACACACAGTTCCGTCTGTTTAATACAAACGGCAACGTGCATGTACTGTTCTGCACCTTGCCTTTCTTCCAAAACTCAGTAACATACCTTGGAATGATTTCTCCACACGGCTTCACAGAGGAGAGTGTTCTCATTCCTTTTTCATAGCTATATAGTATACCAGTGTATGCTATATCCTTTTTTTTTAAAGCCAGTTTCCATTCTATGACCAGATTGTTCCTAGTCTTTCACTAGTGTAAACAAATGCTCCAGTGAACAACCCTGTTTTTAGGTCATTTTGCAAACAGGAGTATAAAAATAAATTCTAGAAGTAAACTGCTTGATCAAAGGATCTATGCATTTGCAATCTGACAGATATTGTCAAATTTCCCTTCATTTTGGTTGTACCAACATACGCTCTCACTAACTATTTGTAAGCACCACTGCAGGAGCTTTAGGTGACTTAAAGCAGAAAATCTATTTAAAAAAAAACAAAACAGGGAGATGGGAAACTCTACCAGCTGAAAAGGTTATTAGCCATTTCAGGGGGTAACTGCTACTCAGGACCAGCTGATGAGGTCAGGTAGGAAAGTGGGCTCAGTTGTGTTAAGTCTCTGTCTCTGTCTCTATCGCTAACCATGCAGAGTATGAAGCTCAGGGATAGATTGTCAAGTTTTTCTTCTTGCACTTTCAGTTCATCTGCAAGGGACACAGTGACCACTCAAACGAGGCAGCTGGCTAAGAGGGTGCTGACAACGAACATACAGGTGCACACGTAACCCTTTCTGGTGGTACAGGTGCCAAAGGTCTGTGCGGCAGACAGACATGTTTTACGGGATGTAGCATTTTTCTGCACCTCCTCCTATACCCTGTCAGGACAATCTGGCAGAGCTACTGCTCCTGGAGGGCTCCAAAGCCAAAATGCCAGCTGAGGACTATTTGCATTCTTCAGCTCCACACTGGCTGCCCATGGCAACCAACGCATGGGGGAGCACACACCCTAAGAACCAGATGTGATCAAAAAGCTTAGAAGTCCGACGCCCGCTGGTTGACAAAGGGTATTATAAAGTGTAACTGCCATTGGCACTGCACACCCTCCATCACAGGGGTGCTCCAAAGTGAGGCTGACAGTCAACCACTTTCCCAAGCTCAGGTGGAAGGCTGAAGTTAGGGTACCCTTGCCCAGGAACCCTGTAAGGTCGGTACAGTGTTTCCCAGCGACCTGGAGGTGGCCTCACCTTGCTAAGCAGCTGAGGACTTTCTTAGCCAACGGCCCTTTCCTTCCTTACTTTAACCTGAGATTCCAGGTCAGGGTGACGCTCTTGGCGTCCAAGGAATTCCAGGGGGATTCCCGTACACTCCTGGAATGTTCATTCCCTTACTCTTGGGACTGGATGGGGGCCTTTCAAACAGGCGGGGCCAGGAATCAGGACTACATTTTTAGTTCAGCTTGCCTCTTTCCTACCTGTGGAATGAAGTCCTTTCCCACAGATTTAGGAAGAGAAATGGGACTACAGTTCCCACTGAGCTAGCTGGGCGTCCCTCTCCACACCAGGCGGCGGCCAGGTGCAGAAGGTGGAGGTAACATGAGCTGTGCAGACAGAGGTCTCTGTTCAAGTCCACTCACTACTTATGTGGTCCCTGTCATCTGTTTCCTCAACTGTGAGATGCGAAAAATAATAATTAAGAGCATTTGTTCTCTGCTGGTACATGTTCAGTGCTTCACATAGGCAATTTCATTCCATGCTGGAAACAGCCCTGGAAATAAGGACGGCCGTGTTCCCCTATTATTTTACAGACGAGGCTTAGGAGGGGTAAAGGATGTATCCAAAACATGTTTCGGAACAGCAAATCTGAATTAAATCTAGAACTTGATCAATGTTACCCATTCTCTTCTAAAGTGCACAGCCCTTTCCGAAGCCACTACTGGCCCTGCCCTGCACATCTATCTGTAGCGGCTCCTAACTGGTCTCTCTCTCCTTCAAGCTCACAATCTGCAGCGGAGCCAGTCAGCTCGTTCCCTGGAAGTCTGATCATGTCACTCCTTTGCTGAAAGGCTCCATTTTTCGTCCTTATTTGTAAAACAAAATTCTAAGTTCTTAGCGTGACCCTCCAGGACCTGCCTCTGCCTGTCTGTCCACCCTCGTCTCTCCCACGCCTTCCCCCGCTCGTCTGGCTGTCATCTCCCGCCTGCCCCTCTTTATGCAGACACAGTTGCAAATAACATTTTGAATGGAGTGGGGAAGTCAAAAGCCTGCCAGGAGTGTGTTCAGGAGGCTGTGGTAGGAAAGCAATTGAAGTGGGGCAAGTCTTCTGAGGAATTCAGCTGTAAGGGGGCAACGAGAAACATAAGTGTGCCAGTAAAACACAGCTAGTAAAGAGGGAAATAGATGATGAGGGAGGGAACAGAAGATGGCTACTGAAGGCATCAGCTTCTCCCCTGCCTGAAAAGTTGTCACTCTCACCCTCCCTCTGCCAATCATGCTCAGGGACCTGGTTGTGTCTTTCCACGGAGACCAGGAAAGGAGACTCTGGCGGCCCGATTAGGGTAAGCCCCTTTCCTGTTTGCTCTCCTGGTCTCCAGTTCTGTGTTCAGTTTTGCACAAATGTAATCATATAGTTATTACTTTAATGCCTGTCTCATCCACTAGACAGTAAGGTCCAAAAGACAAAGACCCTCACCCTGCCTTGTTCACCACTCTTCCCCTCAGCACCCAGCACAGTTGCCTAGGGAACGCACAGGTGTATTTGTTGAATGAGTCAATACATGAATAAATGAATGGATGAAGAGCTTACAAGTCATGGCCTCTGTGACATGACCTTCTTCTGGTCATCTCCAGTTCCCTAGCTGCCCTTTCTCTGTGTGTCCCACTCACTCCCCTACCTCTGTCTGCTTGTGCCCTCAGTGCCAAGGGTCATCCTCCACCATCATGTCTCCTCATTCTCTCCCTGGAGGATTAATTCCAAACCCATAACTCAAACCCAGGTACTGCCCTGGAGCATCTCTGCACGCAATGTCTGAACGGATGCCAGAAAACTCACCATACCCAAAATGGAATGCATCACTTTTCCTTTCAAATGCACTTTTCTCCCTCTGCTCCCTACGGCTGTAACAGCCAACTAACACAACCTGTGGGTTATACCCCCTTAAGGTTTCTCAAATCATCAATCTCTCTAAAACTCCACTACTACTGACCAAGGATGGGCCGCCATTATCTGCCAAAGATGAGAAGAAAAGATGTAATGAATAAAGACTATTTTATGCGCAGTCACGGACCCCACCCATACACACCTAGAGAAGTTAAAGATGAACAGCAAAAGGAAAAGGGCGTCAAAAGGTTGAGGGACCTATTGTTCCTGGTAATCTTTGACAGATGACTGTGTTGTAGCCCCGGAAGAAAACTGTTGGACTTAATGAGATGTTAGAAATGGTGCCAATATAACAGTAAGTTGACGGACACCTATCACATAACTCTAGAAACAAAAAAAAAAAAATCAGGAAGAGAAAAAAGGAGCTTCCTGTGGCCAGGCCGACAGCCGCTTGGATGCAGTGTTTATGGTCACCTCTGGGCCTTCCTAGAGCTAAGTGTTTGAGTGAGCTGACTAGACTGCCTTAAAACTGGAGATGCTCACCTGCTGACTGGCCAGCTGAGCTCAACTGCAATTCAGCCACTCAGCAGTGATGACATTCAGTTGGTCACGTCACCTCTCTAACCTTCAGTTTTTTCCAAAGGAAAAAGAGAAGATGGTGCTTCTCTCATGAGTGAGATGAGTTATGTAAAAACACTGTATGGACCCTCTTGCATTGCTATTTGGCATTACAATGTCGTATTTTGAGGCACACAGAAGTAGGGGAAAGTCATGGTTCCAGTCCATAAAGAGCTCACGATCTTCCCCAAGAATGACAGCTAACATATGTAAAACTACCAGAAAGACCCCCGAGTTAAATAAGCGACTCAAAATAGTAGCCAAGAAAGAAATAGTAGGCTAATTCGGAGGAAAGAGCATTTCCCCCCTCATTTTATTCACCCTTCATATTCCTGTCAAATGCATCTTCTCTGAGGTAAAGGTCCAATCATGGAATCTTATAATTTCCCAAGAAGCGGCCCTAGAGGTCACCTAATCCATTCCCCTCGTTCCATAGGAGAAGAAACCGAAGCCAAAGAGATGAAGTGGCTTACTTAAGATTACACAGCTGCTTAATTCATGTCACACTTCATAAATACTTATTGATTATCTACTAAGTGCCCGGCCTATTCTAGGAGCCATTAATGGCAAAAATGATACCCAAAATGTGGAACGAACACTTCCAGATGACAGCTTCTTATTCTCAACTGGTGGATCCCAAAGTGCAGGCAGGGTGAGTTCACTAAAGAAAGAAGTGCCCCTGCGGCCCCCCGTCAGTGACAGCTCTGCTCCTCATTAAAGAGTACTGCAAGCAGTGAGAGATGTTACAGAGGAGAATGTGTTTTGCATATAATTGATGTGGTGATGGAAATAAAAAGGAGAGAGCTACTGCTGTGCCCCTCTTAACTGTGCTCCAATGCCCTGCTTGAACTGGAAGCTCTCCTAGAAGTGTACACCTCCATCTACCATGGGCCATATGCTCCAAGAGTGTGTGACTAACTTGGTCATATACCTCCCCCTCCCCTCAACCCCTGGCCTTGCATTTGACTTGCCTCAAAAGAGCCTTTTGGAGCAGTGAGTCTCCTAAAAGGTGAAAATGAAAATTCCTTTCAGCACTGTAGGTCCAGACACCCAGAAATATGCGATGACCTAGAAATTACTGTAAGTTGGTAGCATCCAGAATTCTAGTCTATACCAAACCACAAAGCCCATGATCAATGTCAAATAGATCAAGAAGTCCTGTTGTTCCCCGTAACAACAGCGGCAAAGAAAGAGCAGAGACTGACACACATATGTGTACACACATGAACGCACACATGCAAGATTTTCTTCAAATAAGGTGTCTGGACATATCTTAAAGAGTTTAACCTTACACACCGCTTGCCTGCAGGGTTTTCTGCCACTAAAAGCTCAGGCTAAGGACTCAGATGCCTCGCCTTGGCTATCAGGGGGACCTTAGCCTCGTTACCAGCAGGGAGCAGTCTGGCTGTATATGATTTCATACAGCTGACATCTACATTAGGTCCATGTGCAGAGCCCCACACAGAGAAATTGACACTCTGTGAAATGCTAACGCCCATGAGTAAATTGCCTGCGAAAATATTATCAAAAATGTCTGTCTTTACTGTCTACAAGAAAACAGTTTTCACCAAACTAAGTTAAGCATTTTTTCCTTTAACAGAAACCTCTTGAAAATCTGCATGCCTGCCAGAAGGAAGACATAGCTGTTTCCTCTCCTTCACTGTCCCACTCTCCAACCTAAATAAATACGCTTATTTTTTGTTCCAGTATATGCTTTGGAAAATCATGAAAAACATCTCAACATACAAGAAAGTGGAAATGGTAATACTGCACATACACATGACCTACCATCCAGAACTTTTGAAATGGTAACAATTTGTCATATTTACTTCAGAACTTAGTATATGCATTTTTAATACTATTTTACTTACAATACAAAATTGACTGTGTTACATCCCAGCTGTGGCAAATCATGAGTGAACAGATTACACTGTTGATTACACTCATGATTTGTGAACAGATTACTGTGTGAGGGCTCTGCTTCCTGTCAGGGTTACAGAACTATATTTTCACGGGTAGCAGTCTTTTCCAGCACTTACAATGTCCTGAGAATACATTTACTGTACTGATTTTCTACCTATAGGGTAAAAGGGAAACAGAATGACCACATAAAAGCTACAATCACAGGTACAGCTGGGAGGAGCAGAAACATTAGAGTCTAATCGAAGTTCACATTTTTTAGTAGCAGGAAAATTGTGAAGTACACCTGTGAGGGTTTTTTTGTGTATGTCTCTTGACAGAAGCAGCCCTTATCAGCATCATTTGTGCTTGAGAGTTTGGGGTGCGTCAGGGCTGACTGCAGAAAGCCAGGCTTGATGTTTCCACGACCGATGCCTCTCTCCGATGCATCGCCCTCCCAAGGCGACACGCCAAGTACATGGGAGTAAACATGTAAAGGCCTCTCTAAGCCGTGGATTCAGCAAGTGTCCATTTGGGCTCTAGACATCATGTCATGGTTGGTATACTTATACAGATCAATACAGTATATGGGGAGGTGGTAGGTGCTGCACATATTTGCAGATTCCAGGATGAGTGAATTTTTGAAATAATGTAAGTTTACTTCCTTGCCAACAATTTATTTGGTTTAATTCTTGCGAAAAAGATAGTAAGTCACTTCAAAATTAAACCAAATAAACAACTGAATATTTGATTATTACAAATAACAGAAATTGAAGAGAATGGTAAAAGAGATACTGTACATACTGGAGATGGCAGTTACTCCCATTGAGCACTGAATTTAGCTTTGTTTGCAGCTAAGGAAAAAAAGGGTGGGGGATATTGCATGATACGGTTCTTACTTTATCAAAAAAGAAACATGCAAGGCAAAAATTTTCCCCCTTGGCATTAATACCAAGGAGAAACTTTTTATGGAAGCCACTTTATAAGAGACACTGAGTAATGTCCTCAACTCTGTGTTGCGGAAGACAGAAACTTTTTCATATAAATGTCTTCAACTCAGGTGCAAAAGATGAGAATTTTTTCTCCCATGTGCTGAAAGCACAATATTAAATCTTACCTGAGTGATGGCATTTCTGCTGGGAGCGGAAATAATATAGCTGAGGTACATTGTTTCCTGATGATTTACCTCAATAAAGGAAGCTCCAAGAACCTGGAGAAATGAACGGCCTATATAGACAGCTTCCCGATGCCCCCAAATTACCTTTGTTAAGTTCTGCAATGGGCGATTTCATGACTGAACTCTGATAAGTATTCGAAGGCGTCTGACAGTCTGTGTGTTCATTAAACACAGATCTCTCACCTTACCTGAAACATATGAGAGATGCTGAAGTAACATTCTACTATGAACACGCGGGAGACAGGCTTACGTCCTCCCCTGGGGAGCTGTCTGACTGCCAGGGGAGGTGGGCTGTAGGGTGTGTCTGAACTTCAAAAGGAAGCTCTGTGTCTGGCCAAGAATTTGGACATGTGCTTTGCTGAACATCAAACTTTGTTGTTTCAGAACAGAAAAAGGATAACATTTTGCTTAAAAGTTTTAAAGAATGTTGCTACTAATCAAGAGGGTTAACCATACCAAAACAAACTTTAGTATAAGCTTCAATGCTATAAAGTGAGCAGACAACAATAAAATTCTTTAAACTTTGGCCAGGTGATCACAAAACCAGCAAGAACCATGTTTTATTTTAACTTCCCTATTCTTATAAATTTCCTATTAATTCATATGTGTAGTCGCATTCAGGGGAAGCTACATGGAAAAATTAGCAAATTTAAAGGGAACTTGATCACTTTCAATTAGGTTGAAACAAAGGAGAAAAGTATAAAGGACTAATGAATAATGTGTCCTCTAGAGTAGAAATGTAAGCAGAATCCTTCCTGGATTGTCCACAGGTGGTGGCTTAACACAATCAAATGTAATGATAAATGAGAATGAGCAAGTATTTTCCCTTTTGATCCATTTCAAAGAAATGGCCTATAAGTAAACGTACATACAGTCTAGTGCGGATGCCCCTCCGGCAAAGACATCATTACTCCTCAAGATGGGTTTCTCTGGAATTGTTTCAGCAGAATAATCTTGTTACTAGGCATTTGAAAGATTGTTGATGGGCATCGGAAGGAAATATATGTCTGTTTGAGCACACCAGGCAGCACTTGTCAGGAGGTTGGATTAGGACAGACCCTTTTATTCTGAATAATGTAAAAGCAATTAAAAAAAAAAATCCAAAAGCTTTCCCAAGGCAGAGCAACAAACAAAGAAACAAACAGAAAAGATCCACCAGAGTTCCCGAGAACGATGGTCACTGACCTCCCCAGGGACGAAAACCACTGAGAGCAGAGCAGGCGCCCGAGAGCAGAGGGTAAGAGCCCTGCTCTGGGCCAACATGTGCCAGGAGGGCAACGGGCTGTGACGGAGTTTGCTATTGGCGTGATGTCAAGCAGAGGCTAGCACCTGAACACGCCACCAGTAGTTTTACAAGGCTGACTTTCTTTTTAAGTCTGAACATTGCCACAGGTGAGAGAAAGGAAATCTGAAGGTCGGTCTTATCGGCATCTCTTGGCTCCCCTTCCCAAAGCCCCACTGCGGCCTTGATGCACAACTCTTCTCACTACTGTCAAGTGGTCCCTGAAATGCAACCACCGTGTGATGCCTTCTTTCTTCCCATCTAATCCTGGCGAGTCTTTAAAAGTCAACATTTATACCATTAGCAAACACTAAATTTGTTCTTGGTCTTTGGAGCACTAACTTATGACACTCATTACCATAGCATCTCAGGACAAAAACAAAAATAATCCCCCTTTCAAGAGACCTAGATAAAGTAAATAAAACGGCCTTAATCACTTAGCATAGAAATCAAACCATCCCAATTGGAAAATTTCAAGTACCGGTACGTCACCCAAACTGGAGGGACCCCTGGCTCAATCATAAAGCTAATTCTGCGATGGTCACCACCACCTCTGCCACAAACGGTGCAGCTGAGGACAAGGCTCAAAGGCGGAGACTCATGTCACATACGATCTCATTCCAAACTCTCGAAATGACTGTTTGCCTGGATTCGAGTATGTGCTACATGGATGACAAAAAAAAAAAAACAACGAAAGGCTGATTTGCACGTATGAGTCATGGAATCCCTATTTTAGAACCATACTCACATTTTGGTGATTTCTGAAAAACATGCTTGAGAATGTTGAACTGGTGACTCCCATGTATGTAACTGCGCCACAAAGTGAAGGACTTACCAAGGCTGTGGGGACCGTGTATTTTTCTTATCTAAGAAGCACTAATAAAAAAGATATACCCCTGAATTTCCTTCGTGGCGGTTTTCTTTCAGTAACCGACCTTTAAACCCTGTCTGTTGATCTCTGACAAGTTTTAAGACTAATTGGCTTTCTATATCTCTTGATAAGCAAAAATTTAATAAAGTAGGTCAGGTTGGATAAAAAAAGAGTTCTCACTCTACAGAAATATTTATACATTGTCCCCCCCTGCAAGCTACTTCCTATTTGCTTCTTTACTGTAAGTTGAAAGACATGCTTTTCATAAAGAAGTACAAAAAACAGTGCTGCTAGACTAGGGTGGGAAAGGGGTTCACAGGGAAAGTCAAGGGGGCTCCGAAATGATTGACATAACAGTAGAGCCTTCGCTATTGATTTGAGGCAAAATAAAATAACCAGTGGTTGTTAGTCAAATTTAAGAGTATAAATTGATAAAAAAAGAATTAAGCAAGCCACTGAATATCCATAAGATAAAGGAATGTCAATGGCGAACGACTATAGGCATTCTAAGCAAATACACAGAATTGAAAAGACGGGCGGCGGAGGCCGTGACGCTATGTTGTGCTTTCCCACAAGAGTCACTCGCATAGGGCTGAGCACACGAGGAAGCTGAATGTTCAAGAAACGGAACTGGATCAAGCAGTACATTATTCCTCCTTGCCTGTTGCATGACATCATATTAAACGTGAGCACCTTTGACAAAGTGCCTGCGTATGGAGGTAACCAACCTTACATACCCAACTCAATAACAAAAAAACAAAAAAGTTTTGGGGATGAAGGCATTCGGGTTGCTACGCGGTTGAAAGCTATGCTCAATAGAGGTCACATTAAGAATAAATGTAGGAGAGGTAAACGGGGTCTGTTATATTGAAGAGATTTCTGGCCAAGCAGCTTACTCTGCATAAGCAGGGGCCAAGAGTCAACCTCCAGGGTGGGGGTTCAACCTGAACAAGGCTCACGCTAAATGTAGGCTGCGGGCCAGCCCGCCTGGCTCCAGGGCTCCGGGTGGCTGGAAGGGTTTTACATCTACAGTGAGAAAACGCTGCGGCTGCGCCACCTGCGCACTGAGCTCTAGGCTATTCTAGCATCTACAACATGCTTATTTTTATTTATGTATAAAAGCCAAGGGAGCACGTCTCCTGATAAAAGGCTTCTTTTCCACCTCACCCCCTCCCTCTAAGCTTTGAGTTGGTTTTATGGGGAATCAAAGGGAGAGAAAACATCCTTTTTTATTAGGTCCACTTGGCCTGCCATAGCTTGGTTTCCGAAGAAAACACTCGTGAATTTAAACAGCGAATTTAAATAGCGACTGTAACGCTGACTAACTACAAGACCCTCTGGCAATTCACTTAACTTTCCAAGTCTTAGTCTCTCTATCTGTAACATAAGGTACTTAACGGTAGCTACTTCATAGGTAGGTAGCTACAAGGATTCGGTATGAGAAGGCACAGGTAGTGACAGACAGCAAGCACTCAGTCAGTACTGGTTAAACAACAACAACAACAATAAATATAATCTTCAACCATTGAGCTTCCATGGCAGATACTGGACCCTGCCCTGAGGTCGGTTCTCTCATCCTTTCGCCCAACCTGAGCAAAAATGCAGCTCACTGTAAACCCCAGCATAAGATTTTAGGGGGTACAGGTCTCTATAGCTCCTTAGGCATCCCAATAATGGCTGAATACACGGGGCCTGATCATTTGGAGTTGGAAAATGGCACTTTCCAGCTAGGGGGTGGAGGAAACAGAGACAGGTAACTGGGGCTGCTTTAGAATCCTTGATAATCCTCAGAGGGTGCAGTGAACAGATGAGGAACAAGGAACTCTCTTGGTAATTAATCCCTCCCATACCTATTTCCTTTATGAATAATTCAAACGCTCCGCATTATGTGAAGGTAGAAAAGTATGGCAGTTAAGATGGAAATGTGCCAAAGGTATGCAAACCCGAAAGAGGCACAAGAAAAGCACCCATCTTGTCGGTAGCTCGGCCAGCATTTCTGGCAACTTTCTTCCTCTGCACCAGAAGACAGAGCAGCGCACGTGTCATTACATACTCTCCACCGCCCAGGGCCTCTCTGGACCCAGGAAGGCCCGGAGGAACGGTGCTCCAAGCTCAGAGCGCTATTTAATTGTGGCTCTCATCAGCACTGTTATTACGGATCTGTCATTCAGAAATGCTCTCGGCTATCAGTGACAGCATGGAGCGTTATGAGGATGACATTTCATGTTTTGTATTCTGAACATTAAAAACCCGTTTGGCTCACCAAATGAGCAGCGGGTGCCACGCTAATTATATAACTTTTTAGAACACTAATAGTATCTCCCACTGGGCCAACTGGGAGGTAAAAAAAATGACACTCATTTTTAGCTGCGCCTCAGCGGACTGACCTCCTCCAGCCTGTTGATGTGGTCATTAATAAAACATTTTAAAGTGACCTGAAAAGGCTTTTTATGAACTAGAGCCTGGATCTGGCTGCCAAACAGCTGTGTGCTTGAAAGACCTGGAATTGGTATCATGGCTGGCTGTCGATAACACAAGCTTTTGCTCTGGGAAGCTCCTGTACCCAGAACGCTGTTTACACTTCTAACGGTTACAAATGAAAAGAGAGTTCTGCTTGTGAGGAGTGGTAAAAGCCGGAGGTAAGGATGCCTGTGACGATGTCCCTGCTTTGCTTGGGACACGTTAAGACTTGGTTTAATTTCACTTTAGTGCCTGATGTAGCATGGCCAGCATGCTTTCTTATAAGCTCCTTTCAATTTTTGAACACTGATTTAAAATAAAAATATTATTACTCTTACAATTCTAAAATATCCTAATGGGTAGTTCTTAAAAGAAAATAGGAGAAGAGTTTGATATTTTACATTGCCTTCCCTTTCTTCCGACAAAAATAACATAAGTAAACAACATGCAGTAAATGTAATTCTTTGAACTTCAAACAAATACATAATATGCCATTTAACTGATCAGATGTGATCAAATCTGGGAACTAAGATGTTGCACGGATGGTGAGTTAAAAACGAGGTGAGCAGGGAAACTCACTCATGCAGTTCAGACACACACAGGACGCACCTAGGCAATGGACAAGGCCTGGGAAGAGGGGGCATAAAGAGGCGAAAGGATGCACCAACTGTGCTCACTGACCTTACGACCAGCCACTGAATTCGGATCTGGAAAGAAACTCTACAAGTGAACAAGCTGAGCTGCATTAAAAGTGTTTAGGTCCTGGCTGGTGTGGCTCAGTTGGTTGGGAGTTGTCCCACAAAGCCAAGGGTCACTGGTTCAGTTCCCAGTCAGGGCACACGCCTGGGTGGTGGGGCCAGGTCCCCAGCTGGGGGTGCGTACGAGAGGCAACTGATGGATGTTTCCCTCATCCACTGATGTTTCTCTCCCTCGCTCTAAAAATAAATACAATCTTTTTAAAAAAAAAAAGTGTTTGGTGTGCTGTCCCTTAGAATTGTCATCTCAGATGTTGGGACCATGAGCTTCTTTCTTTACCTTTCAAACGTCTTCCCTATCATTCCCTGCTATTCCCCAACCCACCATCCTCTCCTTAAACACACATATTTAAAGAGCTAGGAACTGCTTATACTGTGTGGGAAGTGGTAACAGAACCAACGTCGTTCCTAGACTCCACATTTCCTCAAATGGACTCACAAATACATGATTAAAATTCTAATCTATCAAACTAGGGAAAAAGTGACTGAGGAATTTCAGTGTCACTTTGCAGGTTTCTTATGTTAAGACCGATGACAACAGGTTTACCAAGGAGCGACGCCTCACTCGGAATATTTTCTGTGGGTTTAGTCCAAGCCCATGTGGCTACTCTGCCAATACCAAAACTGCAGTGCGCGTGGCTGGCTGCACAGGGAAAGGACCTGCTGCCGTAGTAGAAAGATGATAAAGCTGGTGAAGAAGGCTCATGGAGTGGGTTCCCCGCTCTTATCTGGTCTAGTAATTTTTAATCATTAGAAGGTTATACTATAGAACCCCAGGAGAGTCAGAAACATACCAGCATGTGCTTTTAGGGGAAAACGGGTGCCATATTATTGATTTCTTCCTGTCATCGGGAAAGCCTAATGATCCTGGCCCTAGAGTTGAGAAGACAGTATTGGCCCCACAGCTCTGCTAAGCT
Source organism: Mormoops blainvillei (assembly GCA_004026545.1). Classification (NCBI taxonomy): domain Eukaryota; kingdom Metazoa; phylum Chordata; class Mammalia; order Chiroptera; family Mormoopidae; genus Mormoops; species Mormoops blainvillei. Next base: position 280,713 of record PVJD01000546.1, on the reverse strand, counting down.
CTCTAAAAATGGGCTTTACTGTTCTCAGTGGAGCAAAAATGTTTTAATTAATTAGACAACAGGTTCAGGAGCAGAGATTTTTAGGGGAGAAGCTGAAGTACTTCCAGACTCATCTGGGTATCTCTGGCTGGGTGAGCTCTCAGAAGAGCAGTATCCACTGGACACTCGTAAGTCAAGGGTTTCCCTCAGCTGCTTTGCTTCTGCTTTCTACAAGACAGTGAGGACACACGGCAACAGCTTTCCTATTGGCCTCTGAATGAGCCAGGGGAGGCCATTTGCAAAGTCTTTTTAGGGAAAAGTCAGGAAAGGAAAAGAAAGAGAGAGGCAACTATGAAGAGGCTTCTCCTCCACATCTCATTATTAAAGGGATGATTTGAGAGCACTCAACAGAAAAAATAACGATCACTGGACTCCAGCAGGTAATCGCTAAGAACAATAAGTTTGGAATAACCTAATTTCTTTCCTCATTATTATGATTCACTTTCAATTCCAAAGGAAAGCCTTAGGCATGCTCTGTTAAGGCTAATGCCCACGTTGGGACATGGTGTGAATTCTTTTACAGTAATAATAGAAATATCAATTTCTACTTACAGGGAATAAATTATTTTCCCTTAAAATGATCAAAGGACCTTTTCATGTCCTCCCTGACTCTGTCCACATGGGGATTTTGAGGTCTGGCATAGCAGAAATGCAAACTAAAAAATCTAATCACTACTTTTTAATTTATCAAATTAACAAAGATTACGGAAGGGTATATAGAAAACGTGAAATGCTCACAGAGATACAGTCTAGCAGACCTTCCTTCACTGCTATCGAGAGTATAAACTGGTAACTACCTTCTGAGAAGGTTGGCTGGCAATATGTTTCCAGAATTTTAAAAGAGTTTTACCTTCTGATATACCAAACCAATTCTACATCTATGAAATAAATTAAACATCTGAGTTTTCTGAATAAGACCAATCTTTAGAGCACTTCTTTTGCAGCAAAAATCTGAAACCAAATTTAATCTCCAATGATAGAAAGATAGTTAAATAAACTGCAGTGGAATAAGCACAGGATTCAATATTACATAGTTATTAAAATGTTATTTATAAAGGATTTTTAATGACATGAGAAAGTGTAATGATGTAATGATAAGCAGGGTGCAAAACTGCCTATGTAATATAACTGGAATAAAAAATAAATAAAGTAGAGTAAAAGGAACAGAAGAAAATACACCAAAATGTTAATCATGCTTATCCCGGAATGGTGGTTTGATGGGTAATTTTCTTTTTTAAAACTGTCTGCACTTTTCCTCTAATAAACACCCATTACTTTTATAATGCAGGGGAATAAAAAGTTCCTTTAAAAGTATTCACTAAGATTTGAAAGAGATGTTGCGCTATGATTCATCATCATTTGGGTAAAAAAGACTTAGAACGAAAAGGCAGATAACTGAGCTGAAACTTAAAAAATAAAGGCAACACAGTAAGTGTTTTTTGGTCACCAATGGTGGGGGGAGAGTAAAATAGAGACTACTTGGGTGGTCTTTAGATGATAATATGAAACATTCAGAGAAATGTTGCATGACATTAGCTGGACTCGGTTACAAAGCCTCGTCTGTGGTAAAACTACAAACACACACACAAGCATGGAGGACGCCAAAGCATTAATAGGCATATTGCTTAGGTGGGAGACTCTGCATTTATTTCTTTGAAACATCCCACCCCCTGTGGAAAAAAAACCTCATAATTTTTATTATGATGAACTTATTTCAAATGTTCAGTTCACTGAACAAACGAGGCCAGAACAACTGAATAGCTATAAGGAAAAACCAGGAACTTTGACGTTTACTTTACCCCATACACAAACCTAAATGTAAAAGGTAAAATAATAAAATTTCTGGAAGAAAAACTCATGAAAAAACAGGAGGAAAAAGGATTTTTTTTGCAACCTCAAGGTAGGTAAAAATTTCTCAAATAGTTACAAATAGTACAAGCCATAAAAAATTAAGTTACACTTTTTATCGAGATTTAACACTTTTGTTTTTTCAAAGGAGACTATTAATTAAGAAAAACCAAAATGCAAGCTATAGCATGAAGAAAAATTCACAATACGTATATCTCACAAAGGACTTATATTCAGAATATATAAAGAATTCCTACAACTCAGTAATAAGAAGACAAAGTTCAAAAAAATATTGAGTAAAGATCTGAACGGCTACTAATCACATGAGAAAATTCTCAGTGTCTCTAATCAGAGAACTAGATTTAAAACCACAATGAAATACTACTACACACCCATTAGATAGCTAAAATTAAAAAGAATACCCAGTACCGGCAAGGCTGTGGTAGAACCAGAACTCTCATACACTGTAGGTAAGAATATTTGATGGAAAATCTACTTTTGAAACTGTTAGATTTTTTAAAAAAGTTTAAAACCCCTAGTCAGGGGTTTGTCAATTTTATTAATCTTTTCAGAGAACCAGGTCTTTGTTGTATTAATTTTTTGTACAGTCTTTTTGTTCTCTATTTCATTCAATTCACTGTAATTTTTATTTCCTTTCTTCTGCTGACTTTGGGCTGCTTTTGTTCTTTTTTCTAGTTCTTTAAGATACAATGTTAGGGTGATTACTTGAGGTTTTTGTTTCTTAAGATAGGCCTGCAAGAATATAAATTTTCCTCTTATTGCTGCTTTTGTTGCATGCCCAAAATTTTGAGATGTCAAAAGAAACCACCAACAAAACAAAAAGGCAACCAACAAAATGGAAGAAGATATTTGCAAACAGCAGCTCCAACAAGGAATTAATATCCAAAATGCATACAGAACATATACGATTTAACATAAAACAAACAATCCAATTAACAATTGGACAGAGGACCCGAACAGACCATTCTCCCAAGAAGACATACAAATGGCCAACAGATACATGAAAAGATGTTCAGCTTCACTAGCTATTAGGGAAGTGCAAATCAAAACTAGAATGAGATACTACCTCAAACATGTTAGCATGTTTATGCTTAACAAAACAAGTAATAACAAGTGTCAGAGAAGTTGTGGAGAAAACTAAACCTTCATTCGCTGCTGGTGGGAATGTAAACTGGTGCAGCCACTATGCAAAATGGTATGGAGGGTCTTCAGAAAATTAAGAATAGAGCTTCCATATGACCCAGAAACCCCCTTCTGGGTATCTGTCTGAAAAATCTGAAAACCCTTATTCACAAAGATATGTTCATTGCGTCATTATTCCCAGTGGCCGAGACTTGAAAGCAATCATAGTGTCCTTCGATAGATAATTGGATAAAGCTGTGGTACATTCACGCAATGGAATACTACTCAACTATAAAAAAGACGAAATACTGCCGTGTTCAACAACATGGAAGGACCTTGAAAATACTATGCCAAGTGGAATAAGTCAGTCAGGAAAAGCTAAGAACCATGAGATTTCACTCATATGTGAGATATAAAACAAACTCATAGACACAAACAACAGTATGGTGGCTACCAGAGGGAAGGAGGTGCAGGGTAGTAAAGGATAAAGGGGGCCAAATATCTGGTGAGGGAAGATGGTTTGACATTTGGTGGTGGGCACACAATGCAGCATACAGATGATGTATCACAGAATTGTACACTTGAAACCTACAAAATCTTATTAAAACTGTAACCCCGATAAGTTTTTCAAAAGTTAAACACAAACTATCATTCGATCCCACCTGTTTCACAACCATGTATTTTCCCTAGAGAAATCAAAACACAGTACGCAAAAAGACTTATACATGAATGTTCACAGCAGCATTTATTCATAACAGCACAAAACTGGAAGGAAAAAAAAACAACAAATGTCTGCCAACAGGCAATAATGCAACAAAATGTGGTGAACCTACATAATGAAATGTTACTCAGCAATAAAAAGGAAGAAGCTATCCATACATGCAACGACATGGGTGAATCTTAAATAATCCAGCTCTGTGAGAAGAGCTCTCTTTCACTACATGAACACTGATAAAGCTGCACAAGTCCCTGCACAGGGCCCCTCAAATTTTCTGCATTATGGGAATTGAGGGCATAATAGACCTCCTCATAGATGCTAACATGTCAATGCCGCTTTTAAAGGGCTTCTTTCCAATTTCCTTCATTAAAACATCTGAACAATGTCCTGGTTTGTAAGTTACTTGGTGTTATGCCTATTTAACACAGGATACAGAAAGGTAAGAACAGGCTTCATTAATTTTTTTAACAAGTGTTTTCTTCGACAGAAACCATGCTAGGCACAGAACATATAGACGCAAACAAAGCGTACCTGGTCCTTACTGGCCAGGAGCTGACCGCCTAGTGAGAACGCCACAGGGCCGAGCTCACCAGCAGCAGCTGATCTTTTACCTTTGTTTCTAGCAAGTAAAATATTAGCATGCAAAAGCCAATATTGTTGTTTGTTAGGATAAACATTTGCTAACCCTAAAATGGAAAAAATCCAGTCTTTCCAACTCTTAAAGCCAAATTCTTATCTTTCCAACACTTAAAGCCAAATTCTTAGAGACGATTTTAGAATGCAGGACTTAATGTAATCAAATTTCCAAGTGATGTACTTCAGGTTTATGGAAGAGGAAGCTATTGGTCACAACTACTTGCAAAGTGATCTGCCCAAGCTAAAAGCACTTCTCTTATATGTGTGGTCTAGAATTGCGGGGTATAAATTGAATAGTTGGAAAAAAGTATTAGAGGCTTATTTTTTTTTAAAACTTGCATGATCAATCCCCACAGCTTCTTCTCTGCAGTGTGTTTGCAAACGGGGGCTCCCCCATTTGGGTGAGAGACAAATCAGCTTTTTGAATGTTGCTATGAGAATGGCAACATTGCTCATTGCTCCTGAAAGATGTACACGTACGAATTCCCTTTGATCAATACAGTGCAGAAGGGTTCTTTGGTTGTCAAAACTCTGAACTGGGACTAACTGCTCTCCTTTCCCTGCCAAAAGCATTTTGCTAGCTTCTCTAAGCTCAGCCCCTCTCAGAGTTGATCACAAGAAAGAAAAAAAAGACTCAAACTTAATTTAGCCCCCAAAGAATTAACTTTACGCTGTAATTCAATGAGGACAAGCCCTTGACTCCTTGGGGAGGGCGGAGTCCAACCTAAGAATAAGCAATTCAAGAACACTTCTGCGCTTTTTGAAAAAAATACAATAGGTTAAATTTTCTGCTGTTATCCAAGGTTCTTTATAGAAAAGAATCATGAGATGAATTTCTCGTGAATTCAGTTTCAAGCAAAAGCTTCCTCTCTACATATTCTTTTAATTGTACAGGTTTACTTTTGTCAGGAGAGAACTATATAGACAACTATAATTTCCTGGTTGCTAAGAAGCTGAGAGCTAAATTTACTTCTCGGTGATTATAATTTTATCACATTGGGTTCCTGGTCCAGTTCTCTTTCCACTCTCAAAATACTACTAAAAACTCATGTTGGCTGCATTTTCTTTCTCCTACCTTATGTTTGCATATTGTAAGTTACCTCAAGTCTTTTTTGGAAAAAGGCAAGATAAGAATAACACATCATTCATCTACTTCATGCAGTTAAATCAATGCCTACTTAAGTTTCGGTTCCTCTAAATAGCTCTGTGGTATGTCACATCAATTCCATTTCTTTCCAAGTCATTATTCAAAGTTTTCCATGCACATCACAAAGCTCCTCTGGTTAAGCAATTCCTGCTTAGTTTAAAATAACACAATTTTAAACTATGTATTTTCTTACCATGTTCACTCCCCTATTTCCAACAGGTGGCATACTCTCAAACACATACTTTATGGAGCATATGAGCCTTCCCATAATTTTATACTAATTATATGTCCAAGTCTATCAGCATTCCTTCATAGGGGTGGGGAACTCCCCAGAAGACTTAAATTATCTTCTGCAGAATGGGCCCCATGTAGGGCTTCCCCCCATTAGGTGGTGTTCTAGGAATTCATTTGTATCAGTGTACCAGCTGGCATTGTTGTGAGAGGCTGCATTTGGCTTCGGTGATTGTTTTTTTGAAGACTCTCTCAATGTATTTCCCCATTTCATGATGGGTGACTTACGAGCGCACCTGCCCACACCGCGCTGAGTGCTCAGCAGTTTTTGACCAAAAAAACAGCATGACCCCTGTGCCCCACCCTCCCTAGTCACCTGATTTTGCCCCGAGTGACTTTTTTTTGTTTTTTCCAGGTGTAAAAAGTCCCCAAAGGGAAACGTTTTGCTGATGTGAAAAAGGTGAAACAAAAAACAGCAGAAGCACTAAAAGACAACAAAATCAACAAGTAAAAAACTGTTTTTGAGCAGAGGGGAAAAAATCTTAATAAAACAGGTGTACTGTATCAAATGGAGAGTACTTTGAAGGTGACTGAAATTGAAACGTGAGAATAAGTACACATCTTTTTAATAAATAAATTCAGGGTTCTTCTTGGGGGGGGGTCCCCCCTTGTATTTCTGGCCTCTGACAAAGGAGAACACAAATCCAAATAGAGAAGAAAGTAGAGCTGATAATTAAAAGAAACTCCAAAAGGACATCCAAGGGATCCGCCAAACTAGACCAGTGAAAAATACGGCAAGAGGCCAGAGTGTGACCTAGGGCTCGGGGAACGGGGAGAGGGAAGCGAGGCGACGGCCAAGGAGGGCAGATGCGGGACGGAGGGATGAGGGAGAGTCTGCTGGCTGAGGCTTGCGGGGCTTCAGGGGGGCCTGAGTGAAATGCATGGCTTTTATTGGGGTTTTTTGTTTTGTTTTTATCTGTTCACGTCTTCGAGCTTGAATCAGTACTTACCTCCTTTCCCACTCCATTTTTCACAAATATCTAATTATTTCAATGACCAATAATAAGCAGAAGTTGAAACAAAAAAAAAGTGGTCAAATGCACAGAAATTATTTTGAGAACATTTATGGCAGTTTTCTTCTGCCATAAATTCTTCTGCTCTGCCACTGCAGTGATATCAGTCCATCTATCTGTCCGATCACAAAAGAGTCCTCCACTTAAAAATCACCTTTGCACATTGCCTACACTCTACTGTAGACATGAGCAATCTTCCCTTGGCATATTCAAAACAGCCAACAAATATGTGACAACACAAATTTGTATTTTGAGTCAGGTAAGCACAGCTCCAAGACAGCGGTCTGATGGAGTCTGGGCATTCACGGAAAAGTAACAGTTAACAATATGTTATACAGGTCTTAATCCTAGCTCCCTTCCTTCTAACCCAGGAGATTTGGGGGGTCTTATAGGTAGGTTTCTTAGGGTCGGCAAGCCCACCCAAGCTGCACACAAAATGCTGTGTAAATAAATGTTAAATAGGCCCTGGGTGGGGGGGTGGGGGCGGTGGGGAGCACATCAAAGCTTAATCTGATTGTTAAAAAATGATTTATTTATTTTTATAGAGAGGGGAAGAAAGGGAGAAAGAGATTAGTGTATGAGAGAAACACTGATCGGTTGCCTCTCCTACGTCCCCAACTGGAGACCTAGCCTGCAACTCAGGCATGTACCCCGACTAGGAACTGAACCAGTGATCTTTTGGTTCGCAGGCAGGTGCTAAATCCACTGAGCCACACCAGCCAGGGCTTCATCTCATTTTTTAAAGTCTATAACCACACCCCACAAAGGTAAAGAACTATGACCTTTTTCATCCGTATGTCTCTACTGCCTGTCTCCACCCAGTCAACTGTCAACTAGCAGAATGTGGACAGCAAACACAAAGGCCACCTTTCACTCAGAAAAACGGCACATTTCCCTTCATTTTTAAACTTGTTTTATTCATTTTTGTACCCCCAAGCACAGTGTTTTACATATGGTGTGCGCTAAAAAAAACTGTTGAACAAACGGAATTAATTAATCTGTGGAGTTCTATCTATTAGTTGTTGGTAGCAAAAACAAACAAACAAACAACCTCTCACCAATAACTAATAGAGGAAGTTGAATCTGGAGGCTAATGATTCCTAATTTTTAATTGAAAATAAATATAAACCTCAGTAATAGGAGCAATTAAGTGTGTATGTAAAGGGAAAAAAGGCACACAAACAACCCCCCGAATATAGCTAAACAATATTTCCCTGCTTGATTAAGTCATGTTGCAGCTGCTTCTGAACCTTAAAACACGGAAGCAATGCAAATGTGAATTTTCTCTGCAAATTCTCCTTGCAGGAGTGACGCAGCAGGAAGAGCTCCGTTAGCTTACAATGATGTCAAAAGCACAGGCCAGGCGCTATCTCTGACCCTGTCAAAGATGCTGCTAATGCCACCCGTCCTTTCTCAGTCCTTTTCCTGGTTTCTCCCCTGAACTTCATCACAAGCACATCCTACTTTGTGCAGAATTTTCTTCTCATAATTTCTGACCTTATACTTTTGGCAGCATTTTTATATATACTTGAAATATAAAGGGTTCTAATTTCCTCTTTTTATATGAACTCCAGAGGCTGCAGGTTATCAAATCCCCTAGAGGGAGAATCACTCTATGAAATAATTCCCACACGATTTTTTTATATAAGAACAATTATAAACATGGGCATTTAGCTAGTGGAAAGCAACCTTTCAAATAGCAGAAAAGGACAGCATTTTATAAAAGTAATTATTCAGTTCTCTAGAGAAGCTGTTTTAAAGCCCTTGCTCACATCTGCAACATGTTATAATGTATCATTTTTATTGTGCTCATTGCCTCAAGTTTTAAAAACAATTATTCAATTTATTTAAACATGACAAAAAGACAGTTCAGCCATTTCTCAATACACCTTCATTGTATTCTTCTCTGGTATCTAAGAGTGTGGTGTGCTTTGTGTTGGATTCCAAATATAAGAGAAATCATATAGTTTTTTGTCTTTCTCTCTTTCACTCAGCATAATGCCCTTGAGTTCCATCTGTGTTTTCACAAGTGTCACAATTTCATTCTTCGTTATGGCTGAATAATATTCCTTTGTGTACACACACCACCACTTCTTTATCCATTCAACCAGAGGTGAACATTTAGGTTGTGTCCATATCTTGCCTATTTTAAATAATGCTGCAATAAACATGGTGATGCAGGTATCTTTTCAAATTAAGACTTTGCACTTCCTCTAAATACCCAGAAGTAGAACTGCTACATTATGTGGTGGTTCTAGTTTTAATTTTTAAAGTAACCTTCATATTGTTTTCTATAGTGGCTGTACCAATTTACATTCCCACCAAGAGTACATAGGGTTCCCTTTTCTCCACATAATCGCCAACACCTGTTATCTTAAGTCTTTATGGTAACAGACATTCTATCATTTGTGAGGAGATAATTCATTGTGGTTTTGATTAGCATTTCCCTGATGATCAATGGTATAGACAGAGGATCTTACCATATACCTATTTCTTTGTACATTTGAGTACTAGGCCCTTATCAGATATACCATTTGCAATTATTTTCTCTCATTCCGTAGGTAGACTTTTCATTTTGTTGGTTTTATTTGCTGTGCAAAAGTTTGGTTTTTTTTTAGTTTGATGTAGTAACACATATTTATTTCTTGTATTTGTTGCTTGCCTTTTGGTGTCATTGAAAAAATCGTCTCCAAAACCTATGTCAAGGAACTCGTTGCCTATGTTTTCTTATAGGGGTTTTATGGTTTCAGGTCTTATGTTCAGGTTTTTACTTATTTTGAGTTAATTTTTGTGTATGGTGTAAGATGGTGGTACAGTTTCATTTTTTTGCAAGTGGCTGCCCAATTTTCCTAATACCATTTGAGAGACTGTCATTTATCCATTGTATATGCTTGCCTCCTTTATCATAAATAATTGACCATATACATGTGGATTTATTTCTGGGGTCTCTATTCTGTTCCACTGATCTGTGTCAGTTTTTATGCCAATATCATACTGTTGTAATTACTGTCGCTTTGTAATATACTTTGAAATGAGGAACAATGATGCCTTCTGATTCTCAAGATTGCTTTTGCTCCCTGGGATCTTCTGTGGTTCCATACAAATTTTAGGATTATCTGTTGTATTTCTGTGAAAAATACCACTGGATTTTGGTAGAGATTGCACTGACTCTGTGTATTGCTTTGGGTAGTATGAACATTTTAGCAATATTAATTCTTCCAATTCATGAGCTTTTATTTTTGTCTTTTTCAATTTCTTTCATTAATGCCTTGCAGTTTTCAATAAATGTGTCCTTCACCTCTTTGGTTATATTTATTCCCAGTTATTTTATTCTTTTTTGATGCAATTATAGGGGATTGTTTTTATAATTTGCGATGTTATTGTATAAAAAGAAACATGCTTTTGTATATTGGTTTTGTACCCTGAAACTTTATTGAATTCATTTATTAGGTCCAATAGTTTTTTGGTGGGATCTTGAGGATTTCTCATATATAAAATCATATTGTCTGCAAATAGTGACAGTTTAATTCCTCCTTTCCAATTTGGATACTTTATACTTTTTAAAATAAATTTCCCAATTTCATTGGGTAGGACTTCCAATACTATGTTAAACAGAATTGGCAGGCGTGAAGATACTTATCTTGTTTCTGATCATATGTGAAAAGATTTCAGCTTTTCACTGCTGAGTAGATGTTCGCTATGGGCCTGTCATATATGGCCTCCATTAGATTGAGGTATGTTCCCTCTACACCTACTTTATTGAAAGGTTTTTTTCTAATCATAAATGGATGTTGAATTTTGTCAAATACTTTTTCTACATCTATTGAGATAAGCATAGGATTTTTACCCTTCATTGTGTTGTGTGGTCTGATTTGCAAATGTTGAACCATCCCTGCATCCCTAAAATAAATCCCACGTGATCATGGTGGATGATTATTCAATGTATTGCTGAAATTAGTTTGTTACTATTTTGTTGAGGATTTCTGCATCTATGTTCATCAGGGATATTGGCCTGTAATTTCTTTTTTCTCTCTCTCTATGGTGTCCCTGTCTGGTTTTGGTATCACGGTAATGCTAGCCTCATAACCTACGTCTGGAAGGCTTCCACCTTCTATGTATTGGAAAATTTTGAGAAGGACTGATATTAATTATTTCCAGAATGTTTGGTAGAATTCAATGAAGGCATCTAGTCCTGGATTTTTGTTTGTTGGGGGGTTTTTGATTATTGATTCAACCTTGTTGCTAGTAATTTGTTCAGATTTTCTATGTTATCACGAGCCATTCTTGATAGGTTTTATGTTTCTAGGAATTTATCCATTTTATTTAGACTGTCCAACCTGTTGACATGTAATTGTTTACAGTAGTCTCTTATGATTCTTTGTATTTCTGTGGTTTCAGTTGTAACACTTCCTCTTTCATATCTGATTTGAGTCCTCTCTTTTTCTTTGTGACCCTAGCTAAAGATTTATCAGTTTCGTTTATTATTTCAAAGAACAAGCTCTTAGTTTTATCAATATTTCCTATTTTTTAGTGCATTTCACTTATTTCTGTACTAATTATTGTTAATATTTCCTTTCTAGTTAACTTTGACCTTCATTTTTATTTCTTTTGCTAGTTACTTGAGGTGTAAAGTTAGGTTGTTTGAGACTTTTGTTTCTTGAACTAGGTATTTATTGGTGTCAACTTCCTCTTGGAACTGCTTTTGCTGTACCCCATAAATTTTGGTATGTTAATATCCAATTCTGTTCTTCTCAAGGTATTTTTTATTGCTCCTTTAATTTTTTTGTCTCATTGGTTATTCAGTAGCATTTGTTTAATCTCCAAACAATTGTGAATGTTATAGTTTGCTTTATATAATTAATTTCCAGTTTCATATCATTGTGGTTGGAAAAGACACTTCATATAATTTCAATATTCTTAAATTTATTAAGACTTGTTTTGTGGCCTAACATGTGATATATCTTGAAAAATGTTTCATGTGCACTTGAGGAAAATGTGTATTCTACTGCTTTTGGATAAAATGTTCTCTCAATATCTGTTAATTCATCTGATATAACATGTTGTTCAAGGCTAAGGTTTCCTTACTGATTTTCTGTCTGGATGATCTATTCATTGATGTAAGTCAGGGTATTAAAGTCCTCTATTTTTATTGTAAGGCTGTCTATTACTCTCTTTATGTCTGTTGGCATTTGTTAGATATATTATGTACTATGTTGGATGCGTAAATATTTACAAATGTTATATCCTCTTGTTGGACTGACTCCTTTATAGATGGGTCCTATTTTTTTAATACGTTCAGCGACTCTATGTCTTTTGATTGGATAGTTTAGTTGATTTACATTTAACGTTATTATTTATAGGCATGTGCTTATTGACATTTTGCTAATTGTTTTCTAGCTGTTTTTGTAGTTCCTCTCAGTTCCTTTCATCTTCTCTTGCTGTCCTTGTGGCCTGATGACTTTCTTTAGTGATATGCTTATATTTCTCTTTATATTTTGTGTATTTACTATAGAGTTTTGCTTTGTGGTTTCCATATAGCAACTTATATCTATAACAGTTTAAGTTGACAACAACTTAAGCTTTATCCCATTCTGGAGCTCAACATTTTTACTATCCTCCCACGTTTCATGTTCTTGATGCCATATTTCATCCTGTGTGTCCCTTAAGTACATATTGTAATCATATTTATTTTTACTACTTTTGTCCTATAACTTTCATCCTAGCTTTATAAGTAATTAATCTACTACCTTTATTATATATTTATTTTTTCAGTGAAATTTATTCTTTAATGTGTGTTCTTGTTACTACTTAGCACCCCTTCTCTTCAGCTTAAAGAAGTAACATTAACATTTCCTATAAGGTCAATTTAGTGTTGATAAACTCCTTTAGCTTTTGCTTGTCTGAAAAACTATCTAATTCCAAATGATAACTTTGCCAGGCAGAGTATTCTTGGTAGAAGTATGTTTTCTTTCAGAATTTTCAATAAATCTGAGTTGCAAAGTCTGTGCTAGAAAATCTGCTCTTAGTCTTACGAGGGTCTCCTTGTACACAAGTTGTTTCTTGGTCTTGCTGCTTTTTATAGTTTCTCATTTTCTTTAACTTTTGATGATTTACTTATATGTGTCTTTGTGTGGGTCTCTTTGGGTTCATCTTATTTCAAACTCTCTGGAATTTCTGGATCTGGATGTCTGCTTCCTTCCCCAAGTTAGGGGAGTTTTCAGCCATTTTTTTTCTTCCAATAAGATTTCTGCACCTTTCTCTCTTCTCCTTCTGAGACTCCTGTAGTACAAATTAGTCCGTTTGATGTTGTCCCCTAAGTCCTCAAGCTATCTTCCCATTTTGTCATTCTTTTTTTGTTTTTTCTGCTCTAACTGGGTGAGCTCCGCTTCCTTTTCTTCAAGATGACTGATCATTTCTTCTGCTTCATCTAGCTTGCTTTTGAACTGCTCTAGTGTATTTTTCGGTTCAATTATTGTATTCTTCAGCTCTGTGACTTCAATTTGGTACTTTCTTACATTTTCCATCTTTTTTGTTGACATTCTCACTGTGTTCATTCATTCTTTACCCCCGTTTGGTGAACATCTCTATATCGATTACTTTGAACTCTCTGTCAGGTAAATGAGTTACCTCCATTTCAGTAAGATTTTTTTTCCCCCCTGAGGTTTCATCTTATTCTTCCATTTGGAACATACAGGTTGGGGCAAAAGTAGGTTTGCAGTTGTTCACATAGAAAATAATACAATAATTAATAAATAATAATACGAGAATACACTCTGTGTTTCAGGTACTCACCACTATAAACCTACTTTTGCCCACCCTGCATTTCACTTTTTCTTCACTTTGCTTGACTCTCTGTGATGGTATATAAGAAAACCAGCTCTCCCAGTCTGGAAGGAGTGAGCTCATGTAAGAAATGAAACTTTTTAATCAGCCCTGCCCCAAACCAGCTCTCCCAGTCTGGAAGGAGTGAGCTCATGTAAGAAATGAAACTTTTTAATCAGCCCTGCCCCAAACCAGCTCTCCCAGTCTGGAAGGAGTGAGCTCATGTAAGAAATGAAACTTTTTAATCAGCCCTGCCCCAAACCAGCTCTCCCAGTCTGGAAGGAGTGTGCTCATGTAAGAAATGAAACTTTTTAATCAGCCCTGCCCCAAATCTTGGTCTTCTCTCAAACCTGTGTTTGTCCTAGCAGTCTATGATATGTTTAATAGCTCCTAGTAGTTGAAGATGTGCCAAGACCTGTCAGTGTCCCAAAGGGAGGATCTCAGCACCTAGATTCAAGCTGACTGGAACCCAGACCTCCAGGCAGCAGCTTTGTTCACTGCAGCATTATTCACAACGGCGCAGATATGGAACAACCTAAGTGTCCTTCAGTAGATGATTGGGTAAAGAAGACACGGTACATATATGCAGTGGAATACTACTCAGCCATCAGAAAAGATGAAATACTGGCATTTGCAACAACATGGGTAGATCTTGAGAATACCATGCAAGGTAAAATAAGTCAGATAGAAAAAGTTAAGAACCATATAATTTCAATTATATGTGGGCTATAAAACTAAAAGCAACAAATGAATGAACAAGAAAAACAGACAAAAACTCAGACACAGACAGCAGTCTGCTGGTTACCGGTGGGAAGGAGAGAAGTGGCAGAAAAAGGTCAAGGGGTCAAATATACGGTGATGGAAGGTTTGACTTTGGGCGGTGGGCACACAATGCAATATACAGGCAATGTACCATAGAATTGTACACTTGAAACCTATATAACCTTATTAACCACTGTCGCCCCCAGTAAATTTAATTTAAAAAATCAAAGAATACAAATATATAAAGTCCTGAGGGGCTGCAAGTGTAAGCCCCACTAGTCACCAGTACCAGGTCACCTGGTGGTATCCCTGGTGGCAACTGCAAAATTCAGGGCTCCAGACAAGTGTATAAGCTCCTTTCTGGGAGACACCAGGGAGCTGGAGCAAGGCAGAGGGTAACCGACCAAGGCGGCGTCCACAGCCTATGTTCCTTGACAGCAGCTCGAAAGGCCACTAAATGTATCCATAAGCCAATTAAAATGTAACATCTTTACAAGTCTCCCTTTTTCCTTAATTATGCAGAGGCACAGTAAATAATAGTAGCCGATTTCTGAGGGACAGGGAAAAGTTCCTGAAATACTGTTGAGTATAAAAAGGGCATTGTTAATTGAATGACAGAGATACCTTCCCTTTAAGGTAACCCTGGACTTCACGGACCTTTCCATGGTTTCAGCACTAGTAATATAGCAGAGAATAAAAGGAGGAAAAAGTCTTTTCCTTATCAGTCAATATGCAATTGAAGTCCAAGGCCATTATGAGTTTCGGAGTCCTTAAACACGGTGACCCAATGAACATCATAAAGTCAATTCTAGCCTCGGAAGTCCCTTACCATCGGCATGGTTTCTCATTAATCTTGATAAAATGCTGAAGTATGACCCTAAGTCTGTTTATGGAAAAGATGAAAACACTGAAAAGAGTCGCCTCTAGTAATTTTCTAAAAAACAGAAAGTATAAAAAGACCAGGATTTTAGAAAAAGAGAAGAAGGCAGGAAGATTAAAATATACATGCCACCAAACCTACCAACACCCGAATTCACATACTCTCGGTGGCACTGTGGTGGGGCACACCCAGTGAAATCAATGACATCGTTTGGCGGTGGTGAGTGGAGCCGTCTAGAGTGAACAAAGACGGTAACGAGCACGTTGGGCCTCAGGGAAGACACACGAGATTCGGGGTAAGAAGTTGAGAATGCAGTGCACTGCCGACTTGGGGCAAACCAACGAACCGTATTTAAAATACCAAACACGGTCACAATTCTAGCAGGACCATTACCAAAATGGGTAATTATTTTAAATTATCCTTTCAAATAAATACAGGATAAAAATAAATGAGAATGCTGAAGATGAGTAAGCCTGATAACACAGACAAGAAAGCAAAGCAGTTAGTAAACGGCAAGGCCCTTACAACTTCTATTTAATACTCAAAAAGTAAAGGCACAATTCTCAAATATATAGCGCTCGTTTACGCCTTAAAAACTGTGACAGACCCTCCTCCCCCCAAATGTTAAAGAATATAATGATGTTATTTCAAAATTCAGTCTGGTAAAAAAAAACAACAGCAAAAAAAACCGACTCGAGTTAGTCCTCAACTGTGCATTGGTACCTTTTCACACTTCCTCTTCCATTCCTCCCGTTCCTGTGCTCTGCAGGTCACCGCTGGGAGCTGCAAAGGCAGAGCTGGAAGGCATCGCACTCGGTTGCCTCCTGACCCCCCCACCCCCACAGGCCTCACAGCAGGCCAGGGAGGCAGCCTTGGTGGGCGACTCCGTGGACACTGGTAGCTGAAACACTACACCATTTATTATTCTCAATGAAATTTATTTGAGCAATTCCTTACATGCTGCCTAATATAATTATTTATTATTTCCTATGTTTCTATCTTTATTTCCTTAAACCGAAATGTGTCATGATCCTTAAAAGGCCAGGGTTATATTTCATGATACTCCCCATGGTAACTTGCCCAGAGGTAGTTCAATCTACATGGGGATAAATGACTGTATCAGTGGATGCTGAATGGACCTTTTCCTGTTGCCTGAGGATTGGTCCCCAGGATGCTAAGCTAAAAATAAACAGGCATCACATACCCCATAGTCTAAAGAGTGCTACAAATATTAGGGGTCTGCCACTCCGATGCTTACTGGTAAATGGCTAGAATAGCTACGCTAGGCCCGACCACAAACTGCCTCCTTCAGCTCCTACCGATTAAAGAAAAACTGGCAGGTGCGGAGCCAAGGTACAGAGTGAGAGTACATCTTCGGCGGTGAGTGATCAGCCCAGGGAGCATGTCGGGACTCCTCACTACCAAGCCTACTGCAGGGGTCTCCTGAAGGGTCACTCAAAACCTTAGAGGTACCCGCAAGGAGGGGAGGATGGCACCTCACTCCCCAGGTGTTTATCGGCTATGGGGAAAATTCATCTATTGGCCCTACCCCTAACTACCTGAATGAGGAAAAGAAAACCAGTAACACACAGCACAGCAGACGGAAGGAGCGGCCGTGCGCACACACTAGCGGCACGGTTTGCCAAAGGAGTCAACTGGGAGGTAGCCAAATCAAGCCATCTTGCCATGACTCTGCTCCTAAGGACCTATTTCCCACCTGCCCAGGTGAAAGGAAGAGGTGGAATTGGCCCAGAACTTTTCGGAGTGTCCCACCCAGGTCCCCGCCAAAGAGCCAGCCTTGCACAACTGCGTCAGAGGACACTGGCAGGCAGCTGGTCTTTGAGAAAAAGCGACAACCAAGAGGAGAATGTAGTGCAGAAAGGGGAAGGAGGAAAGAGCGAAAGAGCTGTGTCCCCTTCTCTGCCAGAGGGGACAGGGAAGGGAGGGGATAAAGGCTAAATTGCATAGAAAGCTTAGGTCTAGACTAGACTTGACTTTCACATCCTAACTGACTGGAAAATAATGGCCTACTGACCAACGTGCCATTAAAAGATGGGAATGGAAGATTCAACAAAGCTCTTTGAAGTCAATGACTAAAGAAAAATAAAACTTTCATTGTTTATACCAGAAGGTATAGATTGTTCAAATAAAATGACTGTGAAAAAAATGAATGAAGAGTTAAATATCTAGTAGTCCCTGATTTTTTCCAGTTCCTCATTTTCGAGATCTTCTGGGAAGGGGGGAGGGGAAGGGAGACAAAGTATTTTGAGAAACAAAAAAAGGGCTCATTTTAGTTACCTGGATATTGCTAAAAATATTCTAAGCAAAATCTATATTTCCCTTCAACAGAGCAGTTAGCCTAATGCAGTCGAAAGGCCAACGTGACAAGGATCCTTGGTGTGATTTACAATAGAAGAGTTTAAAATGGTATAGCCCAAGCTGTGGTAATAAACATTCATTTTTAAGCCTTTTAAAGGACTAATACTTCATCTGAACATTCTCAGAGAAAGCCTTCTCTTTGCGGGAGGGAGCAAAATGGTACAACGAAGCCATAAAAAGAGACTGTATCAAAGTACAAAAACCCAGTGGCTTTTTCACCGAGCTGACCTTTTTCTCTACGCCACTGCCAGAAGATCTAGAACCAGTTCCAGACAAACGAGTGAAGTGTGATTTCGCCGAATCCCCAGAGCTTCTCCATTAAGACAACAAAGCAATCGGCTGGCACACAGGCAAATTTTCTATGCGGGGAATCAAAAAGTCATCTTAAAGTACCCACTGCTGAGTGCTCTGACTCGTACAATCAGTGCAAACAGGGGGCCCGCACTGATGGGTGAGGAAGACCAGCCCCAGATCCCCAGGGCTCCCGGCGTCAGAGAAAGTGGTTTGCTTTCTGTGCCTGGGCAGAAGCCCTCCAGCGCTTCCTTGAAAAGAGAGAGACTTCTGAAAATAAAAATGAGCCAGTGTTTAGAAGACGATTCACACAAACACACTGCGGCCAGGTATACTTTGCAGCATCTCCAGTACTTTTAAATTCCTTTAAAAATCCACCAAAACTCACTTCTTTAGGAGACTACAGTTACTTTACTCACCTCATGGGAGAAACTCACTGAGATAAGCAGGTTATCAGAGGAGAATATAGAGTTTTACTTTCTAAAAAGTTTTAAAAGGAGTAGTTCTTATATTAGGGTGATAATCTGATTTCCATGTGGCCCAGAGACTGGGAGCTCTTAAGATAATCTCTAGTTATGAAGCCAAATTCCGACGTAATTAAGATCTTTATCAAGTAATGGATTTTAATTTAGTTACTGTTCCCTAAAATACAGTGGAGACTTTCTACCTCTTCCTCAGTCTATGCTTTTAAGTTCAGGTAAGTTAATGATAAAAACTCTCAGGAAACTAGGGTTAGAGGGGAACTTCCGGAACTTGATAAAGAATGCCTAAAAGAGCCACAGCAAATACCACACTTGATGTCGAAAAACGAGAAGCGTTTCACTAGCACCAGGGGGAAGGTCAGGATGTCCCCTCTCAATACTTCTTTTCAACATCACACTGGAAGAACTAGCTAATGCATCAGGACCCCCCCCCCCAAAAAAAAAGTATACAGATTCAGAAGACAAAACTGACCGTCTTCATAGATGACTTGATCATCTATATAGAAAATTTTTTTTTAAATAGGGGAAAAAAAGATGCCTGGAAGTAATAAGTAGTAATTGCAAGGCTGCAAAATTCAAGATTAATTACAGAAGTCAATTGCTTTCCTATACAAGGAGGGACATAAAAAAACCTGGATTTATAAAAAATGGTGTATTTATTCTTCCATGTTTAAACTTCAGTCGCCTTCAAAGTACTCTCCATTTGATGTAATACGCCCATCAAAATGTTTTTCCCACAACTCAAAACAGTTTTTGAACTCATCAATTTTATTGCTTTTTAGTGCTTCTGCTGTTTTGTTTTGTTGTTTTTGCCTCCTCAACATTGGCAAAATGTTTACCTTCGAGGGCTTTTTATCATCAAGGGAAACAAAAACAGTTGCTTGGGGTGAGACTGGGTAAATAGGGAGGGTGGAGCATGAGGGTAATGCTGTCTTCGGTCAACACTGCTGAACACTGAGCATGGTGTGGGCAGGCGCACTAGTAAATCACCCATCACGAAATGGGCAAATGCACTGAAAGAGTCTGCAAAAAAAAAAAATTCACTGAAGCTGAACACAGCCTTTCACAACTGCAGCAGGTACTCTGACATAGATGGGTTCCTAGAACATTCACATAGCGGGGGAAGCCTGTACTATAAAGGTCCACACTCCCAAAAATACTTCCGGTATTTTGGGGTCCCCCCACATATAACAACAACAAAGAAGTAAAACTGGAAACTAAAAACATAATATTGCCCTGGCTGGTGTGGCTCAGTTGGTTGGGATACAGTCCTGTAGACTGAAAGATCACAAGTTCGATTCCTAGTCAGGGCACATACCCAGGTGCAGGTTCAATCCCTAGTCAGGGCGTGTACGAGAAGGCAATCAATGGATGTTTCTCTCTGACATCCATGTTTCTCTCCCTGTCTCTCTAAAAGCAATGAAAAAATGTTTTGGGGTGAGGATGAAAAAAATAAATAAATTAAAAACATATGTTAAAAAAGGTGATTTAAAAAAATACCATTTACATTAGCACCCCCCAAATGGAATACTTAGAATATAAATCTAATACTATGTACGATATCCATATGAGGAAAACTCCAAAACTCTGACAAAAGAAATCAAAGAATTAAATAAATGGAGATATATATTCCATATTCCTAGATAAGAAGACCCATATTGTCAAAGTGTCAGCTCTTCCCTACTAGATTCAATGCAGTTCTGTCAAAATCCCAGGAAGTTATGTTGTGGATGTCAACAAACTTACTCTAAAGTTTATATGAAGAGGCTAAAGACCCAGGATAGCCAACACAATATTAAAGTAGAAGAACAAATGAAGGATTCACACTACCCAACTTTATGACATTATAAAGATGCAACGATCACGACAGCGTGGTATTGCTGAAAGGACAGGAAAGGAGATCAATGGAACAGAATAGAAAACCCACACATATACTCTATACTCTATAAATATAGTCAACTGACCTTGGGCAAAGGAGTGGACAATGGAATGAAGCAAAGATGGTCTTCTCAAGAACCAGTACTTGGACAGCAGGACATACACATGCAGAAGAACATCTAGACATGGACCTTACATTCTTCATAAAAGTTCACTCAGAATGGATTCTAGACCTCAACGTAAAATGCAAAACTACAAAAATGCTACGAGAAAACATACAAGACCTTGGGTACGGTGATGCCGTTTCAGAGGTAATGCCAAATCACAATCCATGAGAGAAATGCCTTGCCTCGCCGTGTATAATGCACGTGCTCCCACATATAATGCATGCCCACATTTCTGTGTGCATTTTACATGGGATTATTACACCCATTATTATACCCATGGTATGTAATCATTGTATCCAGTTATAATATTCATCCCTATTTTTTTCCTCAAAAATTTGGGCAAAAAAGTGCACACTATACATGGCAAAATGCTGTAATTGATAATTTGGACTTCATTAAATTAAAAAAACTTCTGCTCTGTGAAAGGCAATATCAAGAGAATGAGAAATCAAGCCCTAAACCCAGAGAAGACATTGGTAAAGAAGACATACCACATTTTGCCGTATATACTACGCACTTTTTTGCCCAAATTTTTGAGGGAAAAATAAGGATGTGCATTATACATGGGTAGTACTGATTCCATATCTATAAAGGTAAATGTTTTTAACTCTTTCATTTATGCTTATGCGTTAAATGTGGGTGTGTATTACATGTGGCAGAGTACAGTGTATGGTAAAGGGCAGTGGTCCAAAGCATACAAAGAACCCTTGAAACTCAATGATAAGAAAACAAAGAAAAAACAAGAAAATTGGGCCAAATACCTTAACAGACACTTCACCAGAGAAGATATACAGATGGCAAATTAGCATGTAAAAAGGTGCTCCACGTCACATGTCATCAGGGAAATGCACATTAAAACAACATCGAGATATACACGCCCATTAGAAGGGCCACATTCTGGAACACTAACAGCAACAACACAAATCGGACGAGGATGTGAAGCAACAAGAGTGCTCACTCATTGCTGGCAGAACACAAAACAGGACAGCCACTTTGGAAGACAATTCGGCGCTCCTGTAACAAAACTGAACACACTCGTACCAACCATCCAGCGATCGTGCTCCTTAGTATTTACCCAAAGGAACTGAAAACTTATGTCCACACAAGAAGTTGCACATGGATGTTTATAGCAGCTTTATTCATAACTGCAAAACTTGGAAGCAACCAAGATGTCTTTCAGTAGGTGAATGAATAACTGTGGAACATACAGTCAATGCATACTATTCATAACTAAAAGGAAACAGACTATTAAGACATGAAAAGACATGGAGGAACCTTAAATGCTTATTACTAAGCAAAAGAAGCCAATGTGAAAGGCCACACGTTGCATGATTCGACGTTCTGGGAAAAGGCAAAACTATGGAGATAGTAAAAAGATCAGTGGCTGACAGCAGTGTGGGAGAGGGTTAATAGATGGAGCACAAAGGTTTTTCAGGGCAGTGAAAATACTGTATGATACTATAATGGTGGATACATGTCATTATACATTTGCCCAAACCCACAGAATTTATAACACCAAGAGTGAACGATAACGTAAATTATGGTCTTTTGATAATAAGGATGTGTCAAAATGAGTTCAGAGATTGTAACAAATATACCATTCTGTTGGGGATGTTGATAACGGGGAGGCTATGAATGTGTGGGGTCAAGGGGTGAATTAGAAGTCTGTATGTCTTAATTTTGATGTGAACCTAAAACTGCTATAAAAAATAATAAAATCTTAAAAAACAAAAGTCCAGGAAACAGACTGAACTCTACAGCCTCCTGAAAAGGGCAAAGCCCAGCTGATTACTTGATTTTAGTTGAGAGACCTGCGTTAGACTTCTGACTTCCAGAACTGTCAGAGAGTAAGTGCGTGCTGTTTTAAGTCACTAGGTATGTGGTAACCTCTCCAGGTAGAGACAGAAAGCTAATACAAAGACCAACAAGTGAGATTCACCGAGCAGCCCAGGTTTCCCACTATACCACCAGTTAACAACTGTAGGGAGAACAAAGTTTTGTAGAACTCTGGGAATTGCAAAATGAAGTTGGATGTATAGTCCAGAAAGCCTGGTTTCAATAGGGAAAGAAAAGTTAATGCAAAGAAAGCCCCCACACTGAAAGATGCTTGTTAGCTTCAACATTTGGAGAAAGAAATCTTACCGTTCATTATCTCCAGGGATACGGAAACTGAGAACTGAAATAACTTTGCAAATAGTCCTCAGAATTACTCAGTTCTCATCAGGAGGACAAGTCCTAAGAGACAACGTTCCCCAATAAAACTGGAGAGGAGAATTTTTAGAATGCTCACAGCTGCAGGTTACTTCTGCAGCAGTTAGGACATGCAGAATATAAAAAGGGTAAGGGAGACAGCCTCTGCGTAGTCACAGAAAGGATAACTTGAAATACTAAGGCATTTTTAAAATTTTAGGCTATTACCAGCCATGGTATCACATAATTAACATTCACTTAAATGCCACCAAAAGTTTTTAAGGTACCCACTATTTTTCATACATTTCCTCTTCAGGTCTATGTGTGCAATGACATTAAAAAGCTCACGAGAAAGAAGAGTTCAGGGAAGATGTGAAAGTCCAGGAATGTGACCAAACAATTCGTCCAGCAAACGGGATCAGCAGGCCAGAGCACTGGGGAGCTTACGGTGAGAGGGAGGTGAGCAAGGAGGTTGCCCCTGTGTTCCCGGAACTGACAGCGAGAGGTCATGCGACACTGCACAATTCACTGCAGTTCTCTGAGGTTAGGTAAGAACCCCACCCGCAGGAAGAGCCAGCATCAGCCGCAGTTAGGGGTAAGCTCCCAGAGGCACGTCAGTTTCCACTGGGACACAGCCTGAGGAGTCAGACAGGCTTTTTTTTTTTTTTTTTTAGACTAAGGAAACTTCTACCAGGGAGCGGTTCTGGAGAAAGAAACATCACACTGAAAACTCAAAGGTTGAGGTTCAGTCCTGAGACCCTGAGGCAGGAACGACCAATGGATACCCTAGGAGAAATAATCCCAGCTGGGTGGGTAGGAAGGGAAGAGACTGCTCCCGTAAGGACCACTGTTCAGTGCAGCTTTTTTTGTATCTCCGCCACAGAAAGTATGTGTCACAGTTCTTACGGCTTGAGTCCATGTGCTTCACAAAATAAGATATAGGTATTACATCCAAAGTATTACCTTACTTGGGAATTAGTGTAGAGGAAATCTCGTAAACAGAGTTTTGTTTTGTACACATTTCTACTACATTGCAAGTAAAGGGCTGCGCATACACAAAGATCTTGTGAGGCATCTTGATGTTAAACGCCTGTGAAAGATGGCTCCAGTTAAGAATCCATCAGTCGGCACTTGTGCCCCACACACTTAGGAAGAGTCTGTTACATGCTGGGCACTGTATAAGGCTCTAAAGGCACGAATACAGTCTCACCTCTCCAAGCGTGTGTCTCACACTTCGCTTCCTCTAAGCCCAGCAAGCAGCCGGGGGAGGGTTTCTTAAAGAGCATGCACTAGAAGGAAGAACCCTGAAGAACAGTGGCAAAAATGGAACCCTGTGTTTGTGTTCTATCGCTGCACAGTCACACTCAGGAATCCTTCACTTTTGTGGCTCCCCTGCAGCGCCTTAGTTAAGACGCTGCCCTAAGAATCCAGCCCCAACACAGGGTGAGGAGGCGGAGTCAGATGCTGCATGGATGGTGACATCCTTTGCCAGTCCAAGAGCCGCAGCCAGCCTTAAAATCCCCACGGGCTTTGCTACTGGGCTTATGCATCTCCGGGTTTCCCAAAGCCTGAGAGCATTTCCCCATGGTTGAAATTCAATGCTAAAAGGGATTTTTTCGACTGGGCAGTTTCCAAACATCATTTTTACACAAATAAGCTTTTACATGTTGCTATACCTAAAAACTGGGAACTCTGTAACTATCAAATAATAATTTGTAAGTAATATGTTTTGGCACATTCAGTCAAAATGTTAAGGTAGCCAGTTAAAAGGACTGTGTAGATTTATACTCATTCATGTGAAAAGATATCAAAGACATTACTAAATGAAGATCATAAAACACTATGTTTAATAAAAATAAATAATTACACAATGACATTTTAAAAATTTACACATTCACATAAGTCTAGAAAAAAGACTAGAAGAATATTTATCAAGAGGTTAATAATGATGTATCTCTGGGTAGTGAGATTAAGAAGGCTTTTATTGGGTTAGCCAAAAAGTCCATTTTTTCCGTAAAATAAGAGACACATTTTTCATTTTCACCAATAACTTTATTGATTTGGATATTTTGAGTATGTCGGCTATCTCCCACTATTAGTTTCTAGTGGGTAGAGGCCAGGGGTGCTGCTAAACATCTTCCAGTGTATAAGACAGCCCCACAGCAAAGAACTATTTGGCCAAAATGTCAATAGTACCAAGAGACTTTGCAAACCACTTTGACAGGTTCGATCAGTCATGGCACCTTCTCCATATACTGCACAAATCATTTATTTTTTTGCGTTTCAGTTGCATTTTTACCTTTTTTGGAATAATAAAGCATAACATGCTGAATGCTGCATATTTTCTTCCATCTTCAATATTAAAATGGCTGCACAAAAATTCACCAATTTTGATGTTTTTAAACATGCATGCTGATATGACAGCTGTCATAATACAATCTAACAAAATTGTTTTGAAAGAAATTAAAGACAACTGAGCACTACTAGAGCCATCATATGGAAAAAACTAACAAACCTCTAGGCCAACCCAATAATTCCTGTTCTTATTTTTCTTTTAATTTATTTTGATTTTCTAAATTTCTAAGATGACCCTATATTGCTAAAAAATAAAAAACTCTATACATTCCCCATTGCTGAAGGTATCTGTACTCATAAACATCTTGTCTGGGGAAAAAAAAATGACATCGCACAATGAATGGTTTTTAATTCTTCTGTTTTGCTTCCCTCACATTACTACATTTTTTTTCTGAATACAAACTTGCCTTCCTTTAGCATGTTTACCAGCAGGAAAATTTTGTGTGTGCAAAAGGCCTTTAACGCTCTACTCCCCCATATCCTCTGTACTGACCCTATCTCCCCTGTACCACACCATCACCAACGATCAATTAACATCAGAAGACCCAGTCTCCAGCCTGGGTGTTCAAGCTCTGACTGTAGGCGAGTTACTTTACATTTTCAATCTTTCTTTTAATCTGTGGGCAACAAACACAGAATGAAGGGAAAAATTAAACTGGGCGAGTGATGTGACAGTGCTTTCAAAATTATAAAACACCATAAATGCTGGCTGCTCTTTGCATCATCCTCTTTAGCATCTCCTCCAAAATACTTTCAGGTGATCCTGTCACAATATTTAATGATGAGCTTATCAGGAAACACTGTTCAAAGAACATTTATGTGAAACATTAATGGAAAGACAGGTAAACGTAATGGCCCCTCGAGGTACATGAGTTTCTTACTGCATTCGAAATGGAGCTGAATAGAGCGCAGTTAAGTACAAACGAGCAGGAACCAGGGTGCTGCACAGACCGTGATCCAAGAGCCGTGTCTGCTCCTTCCGAGCTGTGCAGTGTTGGAAAAATTATTGCCATGACTTTACACCTTGATCTCTTTGGCTATGAAATGTCAGTAACGGTATTGAAATGTCAGTAACAGTATTGATGCTGTAGAAGTTTTATGATGATTAAACAACACAAAGCACACATAGGAATGTCAGCTCTTTGAAGGATCTCACGGACAATAAAGCCAACCTGTGTGACAATGACTTCAATTCCCAGAGAAATGGAAACAGCCAAAAAAGAACATTCAAAAAAATTAAGTAAAATGCCAAATACTTTTTCTATTAAAGAGCTGAATTTCTAGTAATCTGTTGCCTGCACAATAATACATACCACTGCTGGAAAACAAACATGGTCTTGTTAGAAATAATTAAGTCTGACAAGCCCTTATCAAAGACCATAGCCGGACACTGCCCCTGAATTCAACCTAACCATTACTCTACCCAAACTTTGGCTGTTGAAAAAAATAAACACTGGTTACTATGGGAACAAGTGGCCCAAAAGTAGCATTCAGAGAAAAGGGCTCTCACCTTCCTTTAACTACCCACAACTCTTCTTTTCATCCTTCTTCTTACTGCATTTATCACTTTCTACCTTGCACTGGAGTCATTTGTGCAGGGTCTGATCTCTCCACCTACACGGTAAGCTCTCTGAGTGCAGAGGCCCTGTTTCATTCCTCTCCGGATCCTCAACAAAGCCAGGTCCACAAAAAGAGCCACAAATAAGTAGTTTACTGGGCGGGGGTGGCGGGGGTGGCAGGGACAACATGTACTTCAAAGCATTGCCACAGCTGAACACCATGCCTACACTACTTAACCTTTCGGGGAAAAATTAATCAAGACTTCAAACCACTTGACTAGTAAGAATATGCAATTAACCTGATTTTACAGGCTAGAGAACGACCTAAGAATTATAATCCTTCCTGAATAATGATCATATGGAATTTGAAATCATGCATACTGATGTTGAAACCGTGATCAACATTGTTTTTTATCAACTTCAACTTTCTTTATGAAATTATAATTTACTAAGGATAAGCTCGGTTCTTTGTTAAAATAAATTAAAATAATAAGTCAAATGAGGCAATACTGTCATACCAAAGAATTATTTTTAAAATAAATATCCTACTCTAAAGATCATTTTTCCCTATAAGCAGGAGGGCTGTTTTGTTTATCTGGGGTCTTTAGCTGGCCCATCAAAGTCTAATGATAGTGCTACATAATGACAAGGTAAATTCATTATGAGCAAATTGATGGGTTAGGCCATATTGGAGCATCTGTGTATGACAACAGCTGGCATGGCTGCCTTCAGCAAAATGTAACTGTAATCCACAGGGCTGAGCTGTCAAAGTATGAACTGCATCCGACACAAAGGAATTAACAATTTAACCAAGTTCATTGTTTTAACAAATCATTGCGCCTGATTCTAAAAAACGTAAGTTTTATGTCAAACAGATGACTTTTTTATTTTATGAAAACTGTACTAATGGAAAAATATGGGTATTATGTTTAGCTCAAGCCAGAAATTATACTACCATCTACTGACAGTATATAAATGAAGAGGTGGCCCCCTTGGTGTTGTCCTCCTGAGGTGTGTTTGAGAGGATTTCCTCATCTTGTACCTAACTTTATGATACTCGGTTTTTCGGTTTTTTAAACAACAGGTTACATTATGATATACACAATGGACAAGAGATCATTTGCAGAAAAGTACATCAAAATAAAATCTATGTTTTAACTCTCTCCATCCAGCATTTAACTTTGAGATCTAACATCTAATCCTGTTTCTCCAACCGTATGTAAAAGGAGTCAGTTTTAAAAGCAAGTTAAAGCAGCAGAGTACATATTTTTTTCAAGGAAGGAATTAGCCTTTGCCGCCTCTCAGTCTTTTGCCTATGATTTCCAGAAATGAATAATGAAATTAATGGGGAAATAAATACACTACTGGTAGGTACGATGCATTTGTCTTTTCTTGTAGAATATGACATTTTTGAAAAGTAAAATATTTCCCAGTTTCCTACTTACAGAATGAAGGTGAGGTTTACCTGGCAACCGGGAGTTGGGGGAGAGGGTAGGAAGCACATTCCTAGCAGGTAGGTCTGTAAAATGCTATGTCAAAACGAGTCAGAATGACCTTTCCAAGAAGTGGAGAGGGCAGCCATCCACACAGCATTAGTTAAGAACTAATGAAAGGCTGGCTTGAACTGAAGTCTCTGCCCACTTGCCTGTGGAGCATAATGCACATAAATGTCATGCCCAAATGACCTCGGGCTAAGAAAGGCAGGCACGTTCTTTCACAAGACCCGAGAGCCACACATTGGCCAGACCAGTGATTGCAAAGACAGAGCGAGGGTAAATCTCTGTGTGTGTGTGTGTGTGTGTGTGTGTATCTATGTATGTGTGCGTATTTATACATATGAATTCACACATACCAGAATCTTGGTGTGGAAATGAGAACGGAAATGAGGAGGATGGATTTTCTGAAATCTGATAAACACTGGCCAGAACAACCTTTCGGCTTTGTTTCACACAAACTGGTTAAGGAGCTGCTTTTCCTGGGCCCAGAGGTGGTGCAAGTGATCCAGAGTAAATGTCACCTGAGGAGTGAGGCGTGAAGAAATTATATGGCAGGTTCCTGGGACTCAATCAGCGTGTGGCCTTGCAGGTTCTAAGAGAAGGAAGTCAGACCTATGAGGGGGTGGTGGTGGCGAGAGAAAAGGGCAGGAGACCACCACCCTGCACACGAGCGATCGCTGAGAACAATTCTATAACCCACATTTGCTTACAGTGTAAACACTTTATAAAACTGGGGCCTGTGTACTCATACAAGCCTCTATGAATGTTAATGTCGTGTTCCCGTTTCAACTGCAATCAGGCATAGACACATTTATATTGAGACCCCGGGATTGTGTCCTTAAACTCACAGTCACTAACCTTAAGTGATCACTGGTGCAGCCTGTCCATCCCATCATATCTCCCTGGTAAAGCTACTCTCCAGCTCGCCTGAACAATTCTCTCTCCATTTCTCAAACCCAGATCATCTTTCTCTTCCTCGCTTTTGAATGATGATATGCCTCATTTTACTGCGGAAACAGAATCAACAAAAGAGGACTTCCGCACATCCTGACCTGAGTCCACCCCTCTCCTTGCACCTCTGCCGTCCTCCCTTACGGCGGCTGCCCTGTCCAACAGGTGGCCCTTCCATGCTCCTAAGGCTGACATCTACATCACACCTGGCTATCACCCCTTCCCACCCAGCCGAGGACGTCAGTCTTACACTGTCCCCTCTCTCATTCCATTTTCTCTTCTCTATAAACATGCTTTTAAAGAAAATCCCTTTGCCCATATTCTCATTGAACTATCGCCCCATTTCTTTAGTCCCCTGTATATGGCAATTTTCTACCAAGAATTAGATGTACTAAAAACTTCCTTATCCTTGCTGCCTCGTGTTCTTTCTTGCTGCTGTGTCCTGAACCCAGTCCCATCAGGCTTTTGTCTCTATCACTCCAAACTCCTCTTGCCGTGGTCAATAATGTGCTGCACTTTGCCAACTACGCTGGTGAATTCTTACTTCCCATTGTCCTTGATCTATTAATAGATGCAGCTTTCCACTCCTCCTCTCTTGAGACACTTCTTCTGGTTTACTGGACCCCGCTCTTCCCTCCGCCTTTGCCAGCCTCTCTCTGTCCGTCAGCTGATGGCTCCACAGGCAGGCGCCCCCTGCGAGCACACCGGACCACTCCTCTCCTGTGCCTGCATTGCTTCTTAGATGGTCTCACACAATTTCACAGCTTTAAGTACCACAGGTACCAACGGTTCTCTGACTTGTATCTCTAGCCCAGGAATATATTCCCTTTCGAGTCTACACTCAGTCACCCCACATCAACACACAGAAAGCCACTAAATGACCCAAATTTAACATGTCTGAAACTGAACTCCTGACTCCACCCCAACCGGCAACTCCGACGCTCTGCGCCATCTCAGGAAACAGCAGCTCCATTCGTCCATGTTTCCAGGCCCGAACCTTGAGTCATCTCGGAGTTCTCACTCCTCCGACCAGAGTCCAGTGACTGCGTGCCACTTCCATTACGCCCCACCTTAGTCCAGGCCCCTCCATACTCTCTGCTTCCACCTGAAAGGTCGCTCCATAAAGCAATCACAGTGCTCATTTTAAAATTTAACTCACATCACATCACACCCCGCTGCTCACAAACCTCTAGTGGATCCCACCCACTAACATGAAATCCAAACTCTTAACCACAGGCTACATGGTGCTACATAATTCAGCTCCTGCAAACTTTCTGACCTTACCCCCTAACTCTCTGCCACTCCGGTGCCCTGGCTGTTTTCGTAACTGCTTATAACATGCTTCCCACTCAGAATATCTGCAGTCACTGTTTGCTCTGCCCAGAACTCTTTTCCTCCAAACGGTTTTATGGCAATGAATCCTCAGTTCCATTACTGGTCTGCTCAAATGTCACTTTATTTAGAGAGCCATTCTGTGGTGGCAGAATTTTATGACGCCTTCAATATTCCCATCCCCCAGGTGTACGATGTGGTACCCCCCAAAAATGGAATTATCATCTGGAGGGTGGGCCCCTTGTAGTACAGACTTCCCCTGCTTGGCCAGTGTTCTAGGAAGCCATCTGTATCAGCGTTCCAGCTGGAGTTGTTGTGAGAGGCTGTGTTCAGCTTCAGCAAATTTTTTTTTGGAGGCTCTTTCAACACCTTTGCCCATTTCATGACAGGTGATTTATGAGCACACCTGCCCACACTGCGCTGAGTGTGCAGCAGTTTTTGATCAAAAACAGTACAATCCCCATGCCCTACCCTTCCTATTTACCCAATCTCACCCCAAGCGACTTTTTGTTTGTTTGTTTCCCCTGGATGAAAAAAATTCCTCAAAGGTACACATTTTGCCAATATGGAAGAGGTGCAACAAAAAACGGCAGAGGCACTAAAAGGCATCAAAATCAACAATTTCAAAAACTGAACAGCTGAAAAAAAGGCTCGAAAGGTGTATTGCATCAAATGGAGAGTACTTTGAAAGTAACCGAAGTTTTAAAATGTCAGAATAAATACAGAATTTTATATAAATAAATTCTGCTTTTTGGAGGGTCCCCCCCTCTTATGTTTCCTGCGTAATCCTCCCCCAGAGAGTGAATGGGATCTTTAAATATGATGGGCTGCCATTCCCATGATTAAGTTATGTTACATGGAAAAGGTGAAGGGATTTTGCAAATGTAATTAAATTTCCAAAATGGCTAATTTTGACTTACTCAAAAGGGAGACAGTCCTAGATAGCATTGACTTAAGCCTTTAATGGGGGTACTGAACCCTTGGAAGAGAAGGGAGATGGTCTCCTATTGCCCTTGAAAAAAGGCTAAGTCATGTTGTGAGCTCTCTGAGGAAAGAGGTAGTCTGAAGGAGTTGAGGATCTCAGCCCACACTTGTATGGAACTGAATTCCAACATCGCCCAGATGAGCCTGGAAGAAGACCTGGACCTCCAAATGAGCATGCCTGAATTACGACCTGCAAGGCAGCAGGGAAACTGTCTCGGCTGGGCCCAGACTTCTGACCTAAAGAAACTGTGAGATAGTACTGCAGTAACCTGTTACACAGCAGAAGAAAACTAATATGCCTTCCTCAATATAGAATAGCACTCCATGTGCTTTCTAGCTTCCTGATGAAACTTTTCCTTCAGAAAACTTCATATATCATAATAATATAAATATTTGAATTGTTGCTCTCCCCGCCTCTAAAATGGAAGCTTCTGGAGGGCAAGATACTTGTCTTTTGTTTCCCCCCCACCCCATTGCATCACAGCACCTAGAATAGTGCCATGCACATAATAGGTGTCTAATAAATATTTGTAGGAAGAATGAATGTATTTGCTATTTACGTTTATATCAGTAGAGTGATCACAAAAATTTAATAGCATTTAACTTAACTTTCAAAGGCTATTTCTCAAGCTAAAGTTCAAGGATTGCCCTTCGAGAAGTCTAACAATATATTCTGAAAGATTAACAAGTTCTCAAATAGAAAAACAGATTTAAACAAAAATATTGTAAAACTATAGGGGGAAAATGTATATAAACAATAGGGTAACAACATATGTTCGCTGAAAATAAATTGTAACAGAAATCACTTCCATATTTTGAAGGTGTTTCTAGGTGGTTAGGTTCAGGAAAATGCTATTGTTATAGAATGTCGATTCCAGCAACACTTTCAATGGATCGATCCTTCTATGATATCCTGTGGAGGAGCTAACATCCACTAAACGGCAGGGAGTCAACAGGATTTGTTTCTCGTTGAGCAACTATCTCATAAAATACCAGTCAATTATTAAAAGTCACTTAGACAGTGAGAAGTTTCTAACAGATGCCAGAGGCTCTGTCCTACTTGAGAACATGTTAAGCAATGCTTTGGATAAAGATGTCCAAGATAGGTTTATCAGATTTGCAAGTGATGATATCCAAGCACTGTAACTAATAAAGACACACTGACATGAAATGCATGGTGCACAAGCAGTGAGTCAAAACCAACAGATTCATTACGACAGTGATAAATATTAAGACAGAGAGAGTGTTAAAACACATGTTGCAGCTCAGAATTAGGCTTGATAGCCCTTCAAATGAAAAAAATCCAAATCAGGTTTAGTTTGAATGTTAGGTCATGCTAAATTTGCCACCAAGGTACATGGATATTTCAAAAGGCAATGAAAACTTGAGTTGATTTAGGGAAAATATAGTGAAAGCACACAATCTTACTACTGTATTCCAGTCTGCTCAGACCACATCTGCAGGTCTGGGTGTAAATAAAGTTGCTACATTTAAAAGGGACATTGTTTAATTGGAAAACAAGTCCATAAAGAGAATTCTGAGGTAAAATAAATTTTAGATTAAATTCCTTTCCTACAGGACTTTTCTTAGAACTTTATTGTTATTTATTTTTAAAAAGATTTTATTTATTTATTTATTTTAGACAGAGGGGAAGGGAGGGAGAGAGGCAGAGGAACATCAATGTGTGGTTGCCTCTCGCGCATCCCCTACTGGGGACCTGGCACACAACCCAGGCATGTGCCCTGACTGGGGAATTGAACTATGACCATTTGATTCACAGGTCGATGCTCAATCCACTGAGCTACACCGGCCAGGGCTTTTCTTAGAACTTTAATGTTAGTGTTCCTTGTGATTTCCAAAAGAGATGTCTGTGTGTACATAATAAGTGGATACCATGCACACTGTTTAACTTACAAACTCAGGAAAACCATAACCTAGACCCACGAGGAAAAAGGCAACAAAAGCAGGTGTAGACTAAATGTCAATAAAAGTGAACAACGGGATTATGAGGGGCATACAGAACTATATCATGAGATGCGCTGCTGAAGCTCCACGCACTGTGCCTAAGAAAAAAGAACAACAAGCCTTACAAATACAGTGGTGCCTCAGTACTCATCATTAGTTTGTTCCAGAATTCGTGACAAGTGCCGAAACCGATGAGTACTGACGATGAAGCATTTTCTCTTGTGGGGCAGCTCAGGACTCACACAAGTTTTAGCAAGTGTGGTGAGTCCTGAGCAAGTGCCAAGTGCTGAAACATTTTTTTTCTCATCAACAGGTGACAAGTACAGGGTCTGACAAGGTCCGAAGCCAACGAGTACCCAGGTATGACTTATATTGTACAAACGACTCTCAGAAAAATGAGAAAATTCATTAGATCTATATGGTTCTAGTACCTAGAGCAAACCAATATTTGAAGGTGAGGTTTTAAATATACATTTTAACACACTTTCAGAAGACTTTTATCCAGAGAGGCTGACAGTTGCTCTGGGAACCAGAATTTGAGCCCATAAGAGCCCAGGAGGGTCAGCTGAATCTTCGGGAGGAAGATGAACTACCCCAATGACAGCTTTTCGGGTTCACAGGGGTGATCACGGTAAAAGAGGGAGCTGAAGGGTGCATAGAGGTTGGGTGAATATCTGGCAGGGACGCTAGAGATTCCTGCATAAACCAAGTAGGAGACGGGGTGCCTAGATTCTGAAGGTCACTCTCAACACTGCACACGCAGTGGACTAGGCTGGAACCTTCAAAGTCTTGCCCACCCCTGTTTCTCAATGGCGAACACTGGGCCAGGCACGGAGTGGGTTTCTCCCAAACACAGGTGGACTGAATGAATAAACAAACAAGCGAAAAATAAATGAAAGGAGTAGCTGGCTCTAAAGTCAAATGAGAAGGGAAAGAGTTCTTTCATTCTTCGGGGGTTGCAAAATACACTAATTGTGACTCATAATGAGGCCTACTTTCAAACATAAGGAAAACAGTCTTGTAATAATTTCACTCCTTGACTGGGAAATCGACTCTGCATTAAATCACACCAAGGGTTGCTGTGAGGGTCCCCGGTAAGTACATGAAAATGCCCTGCCGCCTGTAAACGACCACCGGAAGGAAGGCATGATGATGGCAATGATAATCTGCCCTGACAGACTGCGATAACGCGCAGGGCTGGAAACTAACCTTGAAAATGAACCTGCATTCTACAGCCACAGCTCTGAAAACGGTCCATTAGCCATGTGCTTTATGTGTTTAATTGTCAAAGGAGACGCATATAACTTACTTTAAAACACCTTCAAGAATGTGACCGTATTCTGATTGAGCTGGTAAATTAAACTGTTTACAATTAAGCTTAAGGTAATTTCTTTTGTCTTGAGATACCAAGCTCTTAACAAAGAATATACGTTAAGACAGACCTTAAAATTTAAAAATCTTTGAATTGGAAAAGAGCTTTCATTCACTAGACACAAAGACTATACTGTCAGGCACTCTGTTTGTATCCATTTCCTAGAAGACTGTGGTTTCTTTCAAAACAGATCTGTCATTTCTCCACAGTGGCTGATCAAACCTGCCACTGAAAAATGTTCTGAACAAGCAACTTGTAGTACAAGCATGGTTTCTTTCTGACAGAGACCGACTGCTGAAGGGTGAAGGAAACTCATTAAAAATCTCTTACTGTGATCTCACATTGGGAAAGGAAAAAAAAAAAAAGAAAAAGAAAAACCTAAGAATGAAAAGCAAGGGAAAAAAATGTAACGAAGGGTACACTGAGCCTGCAGACACACACAGATGGTGCTTTTCTTCTTACGCTTTTTCGGTAAGCAACCAGAAGAGAGCAATTAGTCCTGGGAATACAGCACGCACTGGCTCTTCTGGGAAATCAAATAAGTTAATTCCATTTTATGCTAATATTATGGAAAGTTAATAAAGGAGATCAGAATATTGTACTACAGGATAAACAGTGCAACATAAACAATATTGCTTACCTTAATCTCAAAACGAGGTTCACAGCACAAGAAGGTTCTCTATAGTCCTCACTAGCATTGGGTAGGCCCTTTAAAAACAAAACAGCCAACTGTTATAAACTCAGGAAACAAACAAAATCATGACATCCTTTGATTCACATATCCCTTTCTTTCTGGAAATTTCAAAGCCATATCTGTACATGTGCTAGTCTTATTTAGCCACGTAACACCTCTGTGTGAAGATCAGAATGATGCTTCATCCACGTCACAGCTGTGAACATTAACAGTTCGTATAGGAAGACTCATCATAGGATGAGCCCTTTAAACAACTGGTTATAAATTTCGGTAAGTCCAAAGGAGAAGGTTCAGACAGCTAACCGGACACCTTGCGGCCAGAGCCACGGACTGTTCCACACAGGGCCTTGCTGATGCATAAAGACTTGCCGGGGCATCGTAAGCCCCAGGACGCAGAGGAAGGGGGAACCCAGCAGACGAGGCCACTGTTCCGCTTCCCTGCCTTCCTCGCCTAGACCCTATTTCCTTGAGCGCCGGCCATCCATCATGAATGCCTCTCCCACATCGCCTATCCCCACGCCCATGAGTCCTTGGATATGAGCAGGCCATGCTGTCAGAGTAGGAAAATAAGGGATTTCAGGTCAAGCCTTGGCTTTGCCACTGATTAGCTAGGTAACTCTGGGCAAGTCATTCTTTGACCCAATTTTTCCATTTATAAAATGGGGATAATGCTTGCCTCAAAGGGTTGCTGGGAGAACAAAATAATAAACTAAGGCACAAACTACAACATGTTATACAACACTAATTATCCAAATCCCTTTTCCTATTTACTGTTTGCCTTCTGACTCATTATTATTCCTAACTTGCTTGTCATCATTCGGCCAATCCCTACAGTTTAACTCCAGGTGTTTTATTGAGTTGCCGATACAGCGTAAAGTCCTAAACTGAACCCAGCCTCTGCGGCTGACCAATTGTGTGACCTTGGGTGAGCTGTTTAACCTCTGCAAACCTTTGCTTCCTCAGCTATAAAATAAGGGCCAAGGGCTAGATATCTGACCTCAAACACACTTCTGCAACCATGAAATCAGACTCCCTCTCCTCATTATACATCTGTTTCATAAAACACAGATCATGTAGGATAGAAATGAATTTCAATGGAATATGCAGATTTGGGGGGAAAAAACTTGTGATTCCTAAGGCTAGTAAAGCTTGATTGTTTAACCAGTGTGAGAGCAGAGGGCTTGCCCGTTAATTATACAGCAAAACAGGATGGGCACGTGCAGTCTGGCCCCGCGCCCCCCGTTTCTCCCTGTACTGCTCCTCACCCCTCA
Source organism: Mormoops blainvillei (assembly GCA_004026545.1). Lineage (NCBI taxonomy): Eukaryota > Metazoa > Chordata > Mammalia > Chiroptera > Mormoopidae > Mormoops > Mormoops blainvillei. The sequence goes on along the minus strand of PVJD01000546.1, from coordinate 244,048 downwards.
TCACACCCAGCACAGCTCGTGGCACATGTCTGCCATCATCTAACATTTCATATAAATGCACTTCACAGTCACTGAACCATTATTCTATGGGCCAGAGTGCTGGATGGGCACCAGCACTCTGGCCCACAAAATTCAATGATAAAAGAATTATGAAAACAGGTTGTAGAAATCCAACTAGGAGCAAAGAAGAAAAGTATCAATTAACTACGGTGTTCTGTGGTTGGAATCTAACAGGATGGTGAGTTACTGTGTTTCCTTGTATTATTTCACACAATACCAGCAATTTCAGAAGCAGTCTGGTAATCAATTCTCTCTCTTGAACCCATCATTTAAAGGTTGGAGGCCCTGGAAATCATGGTCAATAGGGACAGTATTCTTTTCTCCACATCTATTTAAAAAAGAGAATTTACAAGACCCCGATGTGGAAGCATTACCCTGAAATTGTCCATCTTTCTAAAGTGTGGGTTTTTCTAGAAAAAAAATCTGTTCACAAAGCATCTTCAACATAAATGACTGCTGGAGAAACATACCTGAGAGTCCTGCACAGAAAGGGACTGTATTTGCTCGGGTATACTGCTGGCACTCACCGGCACCTGTCAAGAGAGCCACCGTTACAGCACTTGGGGAAACCAAAATAAGACATCAGGGTCAGTGCGATTACATTAAGCCCCAAATCAGAGACAAAAATTTTAAATAACTGAAGTAGTTTGAAAGCACTATTTCCCAAAGTTCCGTCCTTTCACTCTCTGCACTGGAATCGCTGAGGACACGTAATAAAGATTCCTGCTCCCCACCCCGACTAATTCAGAATTTCATGAAGATGGGAAGAACTGTATCTTTAACAGTGTCCCAGCTGATCCTTGTGCTTTCACAGAACCACCGAGCTAAAGTGAAAGGCATGTGCTATCTGATATTTTCATCTCCACAACAGGAAGGTGTCCCAGGACCATTTTTTATCCCATGATTTCATCGCAAGTTAAGAGCTTCCTAATAATGCAGGGATGTTAGGATTAATACAACCTGCCCCTTTCATGATTCCTTTAAAGAACTTACTCATTGGATTTCAAAAGTATAAAAGGGTAGTTGGGTTTTTTAAACATTTTCTCAAACAGAAATGCCAGAATGATAGGTTACATTTTTCTCTCAAAGTTGGAAACCTAAGCCTAATATAATACCCAAAATATTGTGGCCTCAGGCCATTTTTGTGAACTCTGCCAGGAACAAAAACTGAAAGACAAAATCTCTCAAAGAAGAACAGCATTAAAAAATAAATAAAAAGGAGCTCCCATTTCTAAACTTACTATCAATTGTGAAATAATCAGAAGTCATCAGAAATTCTTTGTGCGAAGAGGTTTTCTAAAGGTTAAGGGCTTAAAATTCTTAGTCTCTGCGCTTCCTCAAAAATAACTACATTAGTAATGAAGTGACAGAGGGAAGAGCATGGATGTCTGCAATTCACTTTGAAATGCATCACAAAATGAGGACAGACTGATGGATGACGAGATACATGTGCGTGTGACAAAGCAAATATAGCAATGGTAGGATCTAGGGGATAGGAATGTGGATGTTCACTGTAACGCGTTTTTAATGTTCCCACATTTAAAAAAGTTTTCATACTAAATTGTTGAAGAAGAACAAACAACCTGTGTTCTTGAACCAGCCAGAGGGCCTGGGCCCACACCCAGTGATTTCTGGTAAACAATCTCTGGGGCTGAGTCCACAGTCTTAATTAAGGGTTGAGATACAACCAAAAGGTACACTGACACTTCTAGAATATTGCACCTTCAGGCAGAAAAGCACTGTAATCTGAAAACCCTTAATGGCATGTACTAGAGGTGACAATTTCTCTTTCTCCTGAGAAGCCCCTTTATTCCTGGGCGATCATCAGGGTGGAGAGATAATTACCTGGACAGGGGGCTGTAACCCCACGCACTTCGTAACCTCGCTCACTGTGTAGGAGTAACCACACATGTAATGAAGGGATCAGCCTCTGGCTGTCACTGGATCACAAGCAATACGGGCGACCCCTCTGAAACTGTGCAGAGATGCACGGGCACAGTTGAGGGGAGGCTCCCTACACAAAATATCTTCCTTGACAACCAACTGTAGTCCCCTGAATCTTGCCATTACAAGCTCCATTTTACCCGTTTAGGGCACGCCTTTTGGGCACACATTTTCACATGTAAAAACTTACAAGAAAGCTAACGCAATAAGCAGCCTCCCTTTCATCAACAGTATAATATAAATTTGTCTCTTGGAATTTTTTGGCTGTTAACCAGTTTGCTTATCAAAAGAACATTTGAAAGAAAGGTGTTTTGATAGAAGGGGGAAAAAATAATAGATTAATATTAGACTCAGCCCTGGAAACAGGTCTCTGGGACTGGGCGGAAGAGGAAATGCTCCTGGAACAGAAAAAAGAAGGGAACAACATCTGCCTTCTAATTTTTCATAGAGCTCTGCCTAATCTTCTCTTTTTCTATTTTTAAAATTACTGGGGCTAAATGCAACCTGTTTTCCTGGAGTGGATGCTGAAACAGAGAAAGGATGTCAGTGGGCAAACTAAGGACATACAAATGGAGACGGACAGTAATGACAGAGTTGACAGTAATGTAGCACCGTCAGCTTCTCCATTGTAACAAGCGTACCAGGGTTACGTAAGAAACTGATATAGTGGAGGAGCCTGGGTGAGGAGGGACGGAAACTGTGTACTGTACCTTTGCACCTCTTCCGTAAATCTAAAATTGTTCCAAAATAAGATTTTCAAAAATACAGATTACTGATCAAAAGCTAAGTGTTATTACAACTACTTGGAAAGTCAATCACCTGCAATAAGAATACCTTTTAATAAGTGGTACAATAAAAGTGTTAAGTTAAAGTTGCCTGAGATTTCAAAGGCCAAGTATAAAAATTTGGAGAGGAAATCAGATATTTCCCTCCACGCACAAATATATATATGTACATATATATGAATATATATGTGTGTGTATAAGGATACACACACACACACACACAAGAGCTAATAGGCATTTGGAAAACACCATGCCATAAAAAATTATTTTAAGATAAAGGCAGTTTTAATAATCATCAGGCATGGTATTCATTGAAATAACATAAGCTTTCACTTTGTGACTAATCTCTAATAAAATTAACTCAACCTAAATCCACACTGAAAGTATTTCCTTCTCAGAAAAAAATATCAGAGTTAGGAAACAGAACACTTGCACAATTACCGTAGCCTAGACTCTGAAACAAAATTCTTCAATATGCCTCTTGTGTGCACATATCACCGTTGTCTCATGTGTCCAAATGTCATTTTCTTATAAGGACATCAGTTAGATTTGATTTGGTCCCACTGTAAAGGTCCTATTTTTATTTTATTATTTTTAGCACTTACAGAGGAAAGATCTTGTAAGGACACAGCGAGGAGACAGCCATCTGCAAGCCGAGCAGAGGGGCCTCAGCAGAAACCAAACCTGCCAACAACTTGATCTTGAACTTAAAGCCTCCACAATTGTGAGAAAATAAATTTCTGTTGTTGAGACCCTCCCTGCTCCAGCACATATATATAACTCTTTCCTGTCTATGCAGAAAATATTTTTGCTAAAAAGATACTGTTATTGTCCAAATTACACATTAGTTAGAACAATTTTCACAAGCACATAGTAAGATCCTGCCACAGTAAAATGAACAAATCCTCAGTGTGAACTAGGAAGGAAGGGCTCGGTGAATATTATCCAATGCAGATACCCTGTTGTGAGCCAATAATGAATGCTTTCTGGGTCTATGGTGCTACTTGAATCCTGATGTTTTATTCTGTTTCTAAGCGGAACTGACAATTTGAGTTAGGAGTACTCTTTGAAACAGATGAAAAACCTTGACTCTCCACTCTACTCTAGATAAAGTAGGAAAGTGGGCAAAAAGAGGGCAGAGTTCATGATACCTGGTTAAGATCCTTCTAAATGCCCAGGGCATCTGTGCAGTCAACGTGTCCCACTGTGGACTCCATCACCATCATTCCTAGCTTACGGGATACCTTCCCTGACCAAAGCTTGTACTTTGCATATAAAATGGAAAGGTAAATTGATAAGATAGGGGGAAACGGGATCTGAAAGAGAGTTACCCATGGGAGGGCAGGCAGACTGAAAAATTGCTTGAAAAGGCCTACCAGTGTGGTAAGAGGACGAAGAGAAAACAGAGGGAGGGAGAATCACAGGGGAAGAGTGGCTTATGGCTCTGACACTGCTTCTCAGAAGGTCCGGCCGGCTACGGCCACTTAAAGCGGAATAGCATTTACTCCATTTAATCAAAAGAAAATGTATGCTAATTAGAAAAGAAAAGTTAAGATGGATTCGCTTATAACCCAAAGTCTTCTGTTCCCTTAATGAGACTTTATCAAGGTACATATTAATTACGAGGTCTGCAAAATATTTGGGGCCATTTAAATATGCTCAAATTTCCTCTAAGAGAAATAGCAAGTCCTCTGAATTACAGTCACCATGAGTCATTAGACATTAGGATAATTAAGCAGATGGAGGAAGCTGAGTTAATGAAAAGATAACCAGGTCTCAAAGGGAAGCTGATGAAAAGAGTGTCCTTTGCCTACTTAGTTGCTCAGGAGATTTAAAAATCAAGACCCACAGGTTCACCTAGAGTTGCTAACCATTTTAATATCTTGCTTTATTGAAAACTGTAAAGCAAACTTTTTCCTGTACGCCCACGATGTTGCTAAATGAGGGTAATGCCAGTTCAGATTGTGTTACTACTCCGCACCACGGGCCCCGCTGAGTGCGTTGCATAGGTGCTTTCATCGATCCTAATGACGACTTGATATGCGCTGTGATCATCGCCATTCAACAGAGGGGGAAACTGAGGCTGAGGGCTGTAACCTGCCCCAATTTATACAGTTCCAAAGTAACTCAGGCAGAATCGGGACCTGCAAAATCTATGTCCACTCTCTTTTTTTCTACTACTGCATGAGAACAGTATTTGGAAGTCTCTTCCTCAAATGGATCAAACTCTAATACCACGGGGTCAGTGGGGAATGAAATGGTAAAAAAATAAAAAAATAAAAAATAAATAAAAATCAATTAATAAGCACCACTCACCTCTGGATTTTCTTCTTTTACTCTTCGTGACTGTAAAATAATTAGGTATGCATTAATATACACACACAGAAGAATGCCACAAAAATAAAATTTATACAAGCAGGCTAATCATCATCAGTGTCATTTACCTTTTCTTGAGAAAAAGCTGCTTTCCCTTCTTCACTTTTTTCATCCATCTCGTCATCACTCCACTCCCAGTCACCGTCTTCGGTTTTATGAAGGTGACCACTAGATCCAGGAACTCTTCTCACCTGAACAGGAAAAAAAAAAACAAACACCCCAATTCTTCACCAGCTGAATATGAACATTGCTCACTGGTGTTGCTACCTGGGTTGCACAGCACACGCCTACCCTGAAAATAAATTAATCGGTTAGGAATCTGGGATCGGTAGCAGTTAATACCCAGATACACGGCACAGCCTCCAGGCTCCCACACTCATCCTCTTTCCAAAGAGACCCCGTGTCCTTAAATGGTTTACTATATGCGTGTAGAACCAAATATTTTGGAAGAATATCACAGGCATCAGCCATTTAGGACCAAGTGCATCTTCGGCTTTTGCTTCAGTTAACACTTCATTAATTACTACACATAAAAGGTCACATGGTAAGCTTCGAAGCTGGCTAAGGAAAGGCATTCAAGTAAGGGGCTGCTGACTGAGGGAAGGCAGGAAGCACGGCAGCCTACTGAGGGCGCCAGACCGAGAGGTGCCGGCTCTCCCAGCCTGAGGCCCAGGAGCAAACACCCTTCCTGCCACTGCCCTTTTTCGGAACCTGACGTCATGCGTCTTTTCCCAGGATTCTAATCGGAGCAAAACGAAACTGCGCCAGGCTGCTCTGCACACCCCTTGTAGCACACTTTGAGACTTGTGAGGCTGCTCAGCACACAGCGAGATAATAAGCAGGCATACCAGATAATCCAAAGAGATTATAATCCGTCTCCTGCAATTATTTAAAAATAATTTCTTTTTTAACTAGGGTAGAGATGTCATCCATGAGACACGGATGCTTTTCAAATATCTTTGTGGTTGAAAAAGCAAAACTTTCAAAAGGATAGGATGACTGAGAATGATGAACTTCTGACCAAAGTCATTTTTTGCCTTAAAAAAAAAAAAAGGACTGAGACATAGTTAAATAAACCAACGTAACAGATGAACATAATGGGAATGTAACAGTGACCCACTGATTCGGAGAAACTTCAAGCGGAAAGGGACCTTGGAGGCCGTCTAGTCCAACCTCCTCATTTTACAGATAAAAAAGCTAAAGGCCCAGAAGTTGACCCAAGGCCACGACTACAAAAGCAAAATCCAGGCAAGAAAAAAGGCCTTCAGACTCCCATTCAAATGCAAGTCTCCTTATGCCACTGAATGATAACCGTGAAAAAGAAGTTGTCTAAAAATGTTCTGTGAAGATTTCTGAAAGACTATGATTGTGAAGAAAGGCTATTTTCCATAATAGAAACTACTTAGTTATGTTGCGGGGGCACTTCATTAATCCCGAGGGAAACACCACAGGACTTACAGGTGAAGTGAGTATTTACACACACGTGTCTGATCAACGTGAAGTCCCATCAACTCAAGCTCGGGGCGTGGGCCTGAGTTTAAGGCTTTACCATGTGGAACCTGTAACAGGAAGCCTGACCACTCGTCCTGAAGATGTGAGCTCTACCAAGGAAAGTAAAAAAAAGTTTACCATAAGTGCAAACAGTTCTGCTCAATTTAAAAGGCAAAAGCTTTTTCTCCACTCCAAATAAAAAAAATTTTTTTAAACTAATTCTCCTTTGAAACACTTAGCACTTAGTAAAACCCCTTCTGTGTTTGGCATAAACTATTTTTCCCGCTTGCATTTTGAGTCACTGGAAAGACCTAATGATAGTGATTTTAAGGGTGCTTATAGAGGCTGGCAAAGTACGGGTAAAAAAGTGCTGAAATGCACTTCAGTCTTTGCAGAACAGCTTGTTCATTTTAAAGCTACAAAGAGATCGATAGGGGAAGAGAAAATAATTTTCTGTTGACATACCCTAAAATTAATTATTTTCTTAACAACACTAATCATGATAGCAGTATAGAGGAAAATCTGTTCATGACTACCTCTAAAAGAAAGAATTTAAAGCCACATTTCTTACAAAACAAATTAAACAGTGAGAAAACAAGCAAAATTGTGTTTTAGAAATAGAATGAAACTACTGTTACTGAAGTTGTAAACGTCCCCACGGCCGATGGATTAGTGTTCAAGCACTCACAGAGAAGATCATATTCAGGAAGTCTCCCTCTTTCTGAAAATAGTCAAAGATACCACAGCTGAACACTGTAAAATTGAGTTTACGGCCCTTTTCCTCTCACTCCGTTTATTAAGATCTGTCCATTTCATTTCTACAAGAAGGATCCAACTACAGACAATAAAACGGCCATTTTCTATTTCTGTGTTACTTTAGAACCTGGCTGTCTCCCTCTTGGTTTTATTTGCTTGAAGAGAGAAAAGATAAAGCAAAATGTCTAGGACTATAGGTTCAGCACTGAAAAAAATATGGCAGAATGGACTTTTAAGTATAAAACGATGGCTGAATAAATGCAGAAATTAAGACAAAGAACATTCAAAAATCTATGTAGCATAAAATATCGGTATAACAATAGCAAGAATAAGAATGCATATTTGTTCATTAAGAATGTCCACTCAGTTCACTAGAAGGGAAAAAACTTGCTGTGCAATTTGACACCAAAGCTTCACTATGTATTTATGCGACATTGACCTCTACTGAAGAGACCGGAAAGCAATTTTGCAAAGATACATCCTTGCAGGGCATTTGTAGAGAGGGCAGGAAAAAAATTCGACCCTGTAGAGCCCTGGCAACTAAATTTCACATAGTTTAACAAATGTGCTTCTTAGTTAGAAACTGAAGAATATTCTATGGAATAAAGCCTTCAAAACAAGATGTGTAAATGCTACTGTTCTCCTTAATCCCTAAAATGAAGAGAATCGAGGTTTTCACCCTCAGAACTCTGCATTACCATCACATTCCTCTTGATTCTAGTAAATGATTTACTCATTTAATAAAGCCAAGAAAGAGGTGGTAGAATGATTTTTTTTTCTCTGCTGCAGGTTTAAAAATATAATCCAATGATTCTCAGAGAAATGAGCTCAATGTAAGTGGCAGCTAGAGACCTTCATAAACCCACAAACTCCGCAGGTCACAGCTGGCAACAGCGAGGTTGGAAAAGTTTCACACGCAGTGACATTTATTCCCAAGACTGGAAGTAAACTACAACTGAGCAGTCCTGTTTATATCTGAAAAGGAAAGTAATATTTTCTTCTCTTTCTTGAAACAGCCTCTTTATGAAAAACTACTAAAGAAATGTATCAATGTCCTGATTCTCCCAAGAAAAGTCATGCTCAGACAGATGGAGGAACGTCGACATTGGCTGGCTGGCGGCCGCCGGGTCAGATGTCACAGGCAGGTCTGGGTGGAGCCGCCAGGGTGGGGAAATGCTGCCCGAGGGGCGGGACCAGTCTTCCCCACGTTGCCGCTTTGAGGAGGAGCTTTTCTCTGTCAGGGGCCGGGACTCCACACCTGGGCTCTGGTTGCCACTTGCCCCTCACCCCAGGACAGGAAGGTTATGAAGGAGAATATGAGACAACCAGTGGATGAACTGAGTAGATGGGGTGTGTTAAACGTCCAAAATTGAAGTATGTTTCTCTATACACTCTACATAAAGGAAAATGTGATTGCTTTGTTGTTTGTTTAAAGATTTTACTGCTGACCCCAGGAAGACGGAAAACAAAGCCACGCTGACCAAAATTTATAGCACCTGTCTAATCATGCACATCCCCACCCCCCACTCCAAGGCACCCACCAGCAGCCTCTGATGCCACATTAACTTATCCCTGGAGGTGGGATTTCGGAATCTCCTTGGAATGATGTTCCCATCACTGGGAACCCAGCACCTCACTTCTCCACTCTTTGGACAGACCACATGCATGCCTGACTGCAACCTGACCCCAAGAGACCCAGGACGCCCACCCAACTCATGTCTGCCCACCCAGGACGGACTGGACATGGCTCAGAAAACACCCAATCACTTTTCTCGTGTCAGGTATTCTACTGACCAGGAGCGTAAAACATGTCTCTGATCCACCACTGTGTATAAGGTGCTTGAGGCACATCCAAGCAAACAAAAAGTTTTCTAAGTCATCAAAAATTTAAAAATGAAATTAGACCCAGTGAGGTTTCAGCAGTAAACATTTTACTATTCCCATATCTTATACTCTGACATTGTCCCCATGACCGCCACCTCTCTGACACCTCCGTCTCACACCTACTGCCTGGTCTCACCGTGCTCTGCGGCTCGGTCCTCTCCTGTCTCTTCCATCAGCCCCTGCTGGCTCTGCCCTCTCACATAAGGGCTGGAGCTCACAGCTGACTCTCTTAGTGCTGCACTTATTAGTACCTCACACCCCCGTGCCCTCGCCTGTCCAATCTACACCTGGGAGGGAAGCCGCCGGCTCGGCCGGACACCTGTTCTGTACTCCTGAATGAATGGAGAACAGCCGTGCTGCCTGGTGTTGTTACAGAAGACCACTGGCCCCTCCTAGCTGGGCCACTAATACTGCTATAGCCCTGCCACTCCGAGGGTGGTCCCAGGGCCGGCAGCAGTAGCCTCGTGGGCCCCTCACCCCAGTCCCACTAAATCTGAATCTCCCTTTTAGCGAGAGCCCCAGGTGACTCATATTCTCATGCAGGTATGATAAACACTGGGTTAGACAACACTTTCACTCACTGTTACTCTGCTCCTCTCCCCAGCCCATAATACCAGCTGTGGTCAATGTAACGATAGTTAACTACACTGAGCACTTCAAATATACTGGCTTCCCTCTGAGCTGACAATCATCTTGTTGGCCCATTTTTCAGAGGGAAAACTGAGGTGTGGCTCATACCAGCTCATACAGCTGGGGGAGACAGTGCTAGGCAGTGAGACCAGGGGTCTGATCCCAACTCCCCACCACTAGCTTCTGCCTCTGTTACTCACCGGAGAGCCCCAACTCGCTTAGCACCAATCACTCTGAATACCGTCACATGCTGCTCAGAGAGCAGCTTATACCCAACCCTTCTGTTCCTAAAAAGCTTGTTCACACTTTCCCTGCTCTTAGCATCTCCCCCTCCTTAGAGTAAGGAAACTGGATTCCTTTTCCTCATTTATCTACTCATTTATTCCTTGCAAACACTGCCACATTAACTTCTCCCTGGAGGTGCGATTTCGGAATCTCCATGGAATGATGTTCCCGTCACTGGAAGACCTTCACCTCACTTCTCTGCTCTTTGGACAGACCACATGCATGCCTGACTGCAACCTGACCCCAAGTGACCCAGGACACCCACCCATCTCATGTCCGCCCACCCAGGACGGACTGGACATGGCTCAGAAAACACCCGGTCACTTTTCTCGTGTCAGGCATAGGCAACAACACCTCCGGTGTTGTCTGTTAATCGGTACCTCTGTGCTAGCGCTGCCTCACGCTGGCTCAGGGGAGCCCACTGTTGAAATTTCAGGCAGGCCCTGGCTTCTCTACATTCATTTTCCAAAACTTTCACTTTCTCTCCCCCCACCCCAGCCTCTTTTTGTCTCACTCATTCCCCAGGCTCTCTGTTGCCACAATGCTACCCTGTAGACACAGCTGAATCCCATTCTTTCACAAACCTAAGTGCACAATCTATCCCCTTCTCCATCTCTCATCCTTCTCCGTCTCTTACTGTTCTTCGTTCCGTCTTCACCGCATGCCTGGCCGCCCTTAGGGCACCGCGTACCCGTGGTAGCTCGCTACGCACTATCGCCCTGAGCACACGTTCTTCGGGCCCTGCCCTTGCTCGCTTTACGCTGATGACTGAAACTTCATCTCTTCGTGTTCTCCAAATGCTCTTTTGGATGTGAACAACGGACCCAATTCTAGCTCGCCATCTCCAACCTAACTGTGAAGGTTCCACCCCCAGCTCATTCTGACACCTCCGGTGTTGTCCATGTTAATCAGTACCTCTGTGCTAGAGGTGCCTCGCGCTGGCTCAGGGGAGCCCACTGTTGAAATTTCCGAAAGTTGGCCAGTTGACTTCACGTTAGGCGCTTAACACTGGCCAGAGCAGGGGTATTAGCACAGTGGAAATGAGAACATGCAGTACTCCCCCTCCCCGCCCAAGTGCCAGTTCCCAACACCACGCCACTGATGATACAACTCTTATAAAATCTGACAAACACATCTAATGTGGATTTAGCAGTTATTCCAGGGCCTAAGTACTTTACAATGGCAAATATCTCAATTTTATTATACAACCCTCTCAAATTTCACCTTTAAAAGTGACACACTAATTGATTTTTATGTACCAAACACAGCAACACAAGTACTGAGGTGGGGGGTACAATATTAACATTACTCGAAAAGATACATACGGCTTAGATAACATTTCTTAGCACAGTGCTATACATTTTTTACTGAAAGTGAAAACGGCGTCCTCTGAAAAACTGTCAGGATGATGCAAAAACTGGCTCCACGATGACTGAGGCCAACACAGCAAGTCAAGGGCCTAAGTGACGTTGCTTCAAACAAAGAAAGAAAAAGTACTGACGTGTTTCTAAATAAAAATGTTCTGTATGTACATGTTATTTAACATCATGATAATATAATTATCCTAATAAATTATTATAAGTAATATTTTACCTAAGTTCCCAAGTATTCATAGGTTTAACTGACCAGGAAACTTTTTTCCTAATCTTTAGATCTGGAAAAGTATCACATTATTTTCAGGTTTCCTTTATAATTAGAAATGCAAGATAAATTTTGCAAACGGGATCAAGAATTTTACACCTGATAATTTTCCTGCAAAATGGAAATATAGATCCTTGTTAATTAAAGCATAAAATTAGGTTCTCAAACTTTCTGTAAATATTAATGACAACAGGTTGATGATAAACATGTCAATGAAAAATTATTCATTTTTTAATAACAATTTGGAACCTTGATTACTTGATAGGATATTTGGGAAAAATAAAACATAAAAGATAGAGAACTAATGGTCTGTTTGACATTACTGTTTGTACCTTGTAATCCTAGAATAGAAGCACGTAAATGTATTATTTCCACTAAGCATGTTACTACGTATTTAGACGGTTGTAGAAACTATATGCATATAGCATTCACTGGATATTGTCTGAACAAGGTACACAGTTCCTATAAATTATTTTAATCACAAAGCATTTTAAATAAAATTCCATTCTGGGTTTAAAAAAAATAACCCTGCAAAAGTCTCCCACCTGTCATCCTGGCAAAGGGCACTGTCATATAAAGTCCTTAACATGGCGCCTGGCACCTAATAAACACTCAACACACGGCAGGGATTATATCATAACACATTTTATCTTTCTCACAACCCAAATCTATCAAACATCACATTCAGCAAATTTTACTTCCTCGGCTTCCATTGTACTAGGTCACATCCCCTTCAGTGTTGATCTTGTTTCTCCTATCCACACAAAACTACTAATCAATCTTCTGACCTCTAATCTCTTGCCTCTTTTTTCCTTTATATTGCTGCTAGTCCCACATTAGCACTTTCTCAAACTAAAGAAAACAAAACAAAACAAAACAACAGTAAGTGTTCCCTACTGCCTACGGAAGGAGTCCAGACTCCTTAGTATTCAAGCCATTCCATACTCAAGCTCCAAAGTACCTTTTCAAGGCTTATTTCCCACCATATTCCTTTAAATACTCCACAATCCAGTTGAGTGTAAATTACATACTTTCAAGACTCTGTATTTTTACATATGCATTACAGACATACTTTGGCCTGATCTGCCCTTCCAAATTCCCTACTTACCTTTTTTCTTCTAATCGAAAAGGCTTTGCCATTCTCTCAATTGGTATTTTGCCTGCACCTGTTTACATCATTCTACCCTGTATCGCAGTTAATGAATGACATTCCAATCTGTAAATTCCTTCAGGGTAGAAAGCTTGCCTTAGCCTTTTTAAAGAATCAATCACCTATTTATTCATTAAGTCAACAAAGTTTTATTTAATACCTACGTGACAAGTTCTAGGGAAAAGACGAATAAAACGAAAGCCTACACCTTGGAACAGTTCACAATCCAAAGAGGCTGTGAACAGACATTTACGCAAATAACTTCAACAAAATGTGAACTCTACAAGAAAGATGAGAATATGCTGTGAGACTGCAGAACATCTGTCCATTTGTGCAGGACGGCATGGAGGCTGGTTGCTGATGGACAGGAAGAGCTCCCCGCATGGAGGAAGCGGATGAATTATTGCACTCTGAGAACAGGTAAGAACTTACTGAATTCTGCTAACTCACGGAACTAGTGGGGTCACAAGGTACAGGGTTGGAGGGGGTGGGTTAAGGAAACAACTAAGAGTAAGGCTGGGAAAGCTGTGTGAGGAACCTGTGCTATAAGACTGGCAAATTCAAAGGACTAGGGGACGAGGCAGGAAACAGAGAGCAGAGCCAGTGAGGACCTGGGTGATCTGCAGACGGCCTGTGCCTCCCACGGGCATGCCCGGCGTTGGCTGGCTGCCGCCGCAAGAAGGCAGACCTAGTGCTGCCAGGTCTCACTCTCCCAGAGAAGTGCATAATGTGGCCTTCTCGTGTGAATGCTCTTGATTCTTTAAAAATGGTACAAGCATGTCAAGTTAAAAAAAAAAAATTCCTTCGACATAACCTAAAAAGTGGTGCGTCTATGGGATAAACTTTGTGAGTCTGCACCCTCTGCTGTACACAAAGTCAGAGGGCTTAGAATTCAGACAATGGGAAAACACAGAAAGGAAATGATCATATTTGGATTCCTGAGCCGAACATATACTGGGGCTTGAGGGTGACAAAAGCCAGAAAGAAAACGGTGCTGTTCATTTCTCTAGTTACTGCTGACATGTCACTAATCACCCCCAAACTGAGGGGCTTACAGCAAAAATGATCACAGGAACCCCGGGGCAGCCAGACTGGCTTCCTCTGGGACTCGGGGGCACCAGCTCCGCTCTGACAGCCAATGTATGAGGGCCCCAAGTAACGGCAAGCCTTCCCAAGTTCCTGACACACACAAACAGTGCGAGACAAGGGAAGGACTGTTGTCTGAAGAAGGTTGTCGGTGAGGGCGTAAAGGAAAGGGAGGAAAATGTTTTTGGAAGCTAGAAGACAAGAGGAGCTGCTAGGCAGTGACAGTTTGGCAACACTGGTATGTACGGGAAAGGGAGAAATGGAAACGTACACAAGGAACTCAATGATGTAACTAAAAAGATTTTCAGGCAGAATATTTAAAGTGACACCTGGGTTCTGCCTGTTGCCTAAGATAAAATGTGAGCAGACAGAGCAGAGCTAAAGAACACACCGTTAAACATAAAACTGTTTCTCATTTCCAGCCTCCCCAGAAATCACGCAATTCACAAATCAAGAAACGGCTTCAGAGCAAGGATCAAATCCAGGCCGTCCGCCTGGCATTTTGTTAAGACTCCAGGGAGATTTAAGGCACTGCCTCCTAGACACTTCCAAATGGATCCTGAGAGCATGTCCTGCAGGAACTCAACATTAGATACAAAAGCTTCTAAGAATCTTAAAGGGGTTGTCCCTCAGCAAGTGCCCCAAGGACCCCAACGTAGACAAAGCATCTTGGGGTCATGGCTCTTGTCTAATGGCAAGAACCCAACAAAATACACAGAAAACCCACAATTTTTTAAAAAGATACTTGTACTATAAAATTATTGCCAGGTTAGACTAAAAGAAAGGGAGTGAATAAAAAGTTAAAAGAGCCCCCAGGTCCCCCAAGTTTTATGGGCAGGAAATGACATGAGAAGGCTACTCAGCTGCAAATGCTGGCTCGCGCTCCCTTACAGAGCAGAAGCGAGAGCTCCGAGAGGGGAAGCCAGAGCCACAGAGAAGAGCGGATAGGAGCTGGCAAGGAGGACCTGGCTGGAATCCTGAACTGCCAGGCGCCCATGTGCCCCGTTTCCCACGTTGGGGCAGGACTTTAAGGCAGCGGTCCCCAACCTTTTGGTACCAGGGACTGGTTTTGTGGAAGGGCAGGATGATGACACGAGGCAGAGCTCAGGTGAGCTTCCCTGGCACCTGGGGCCTCCTAACAGGCCAGGGACCCTGGGCTGGGGACTCTTCTTTAAGGTACCTGGCCTCCTGCTGTGCTTTGTGTGGGTTCTGGGCAGATCCTTGAGAACTATTCCCAAGGAACTGGTTCTGAGGAGTCTCGCAGGTACCCACACCTGATTTAGATGGCAGGTCCCTGACTTTGAGCCTGAGCCTGAAGCCATTAATGGGATGAGACTTCTGGAGGGTCCTGGAAGTGCAAGGCTGTATTTTGCACATGGGAGAGATGTGAATTATTGAGGCCAAATGGTAGACCATGGCAAAGTGTTTTTTTCCAAAGACGCCCATAACAGTATCTCCTGTCCTGTGTTTTCTTCCAAAATCTTGCCACTCCACTAACAAAAGAGAGTCCAGTACCCTCTCCATAAATCTTGGTGGGTCTGTGGCTCACCTGTGACCAACAGAACTAAGCAACGTGGCTACCGGGGCCAGGTCAGAAAAGGTGATGCAACTACCTTGCTCACCGAACGCTCACAACTCGTGCCGTCAGCCACCGCCCATGTGAGCAGCCCAGCTGTCTAGGGGCCTCGGCGCCGTCTGTGGCCAGTGAGGAAGGCCCGTGGAGAGAAGGCCTGACTGGCAGCAGCTGCCTGAGGCCGGAAGCCAGCCAGCCAGGCTCTCCTCAGACCCTGGCCCCTGAAGCTGACAATGACTACTGTCTTAAACTGCTCAATCTCAGTTTATTTGTTACACAGCAACAGACCGTTCATTTTCATTTATGTATACTTAGTGATTCTTTGAAAACTAGCAGGTCAGAGTTGATACCACTTGCCGTAAAAGTAACAGACTCCAGCACGCTCTGTTTCCGGGTCGGTGTTTTCTGTGGGCCTGCTGGGCCTCGGAACACTCAGATTCTAACGTAGCCTTACCAATTTTTTCCATCTGACCATGTTATTACACATTAAAATGCCAAGGAGAAAAAAAGTCCATTTCTATAATCGCAGATAAGTGGCTACAGCTAAATCTGAGACCTTTTTGCCCATGATTCATATTAACATTTTTTTTGACCCCTTGGAATTAATTCAATGCTTATCTAGTTCTACTAAAACCTGGCATTTCCTTTTTGTAGAATGTAAAAGGATCGAATAAAGGAATGAGAATATTAAAATGTTCTGTAGGCAATTAGAAAAAATTTAGAGAAACAAAGGCTTTTATAATTCAATAATAACAATGCAAAACACTGAGCTAGTTCAGTGAAGGACACACTTGTAGCAACTTCCTTACAATATTTTAACATTTTCTCGTGTGAAAAGAATCAAATTTGATAAATGTTGCTCTTTAGATAATGATAATGGAATTTTGTAACTTTGAAAATCCAACATCAAAGGGCAATGTCTTGAAAAAGAATGTTCTAGAAGCTAGAAGAGAGCTATTCTGAAGAAGCAACACAAAACACAGAGAAGCAATTAAACTCCTTATTCCACTTTAGTCCTATCAAACCTCTAATATGGCATTTCCCCAAGTTAGGGTGACAATGAACAATGACAACAGCTAGGAGCCAAGAAAGCAGCATCCAATTTTGCTACTATTGTCTCTGGGAACTAAAGCTCCTGCTGGAATGGGCGCCAAGCTGATCTGTAACTTTAGCTAATAAAGAAAACAATGGAACGCTCTGTCCTGGTTAGACAAATAACACAAATGAGAAAACACACTTCATGTAAAACCAGAAAGGAAAAAAAAAAAAGAGAGAGAAAAAAATGTTTCGTACTGAAGCGGAGTCAAAGCTGCTCTGGATACAGCAATAAGTTCAAAGTTAACTTAATTGCAGAAAAAGGAGGGATGGGGAAGAGAAAGAAGAGCATAGAGCCAGCTGAATACAACTCCAGGCAGGCAGCAGAGCTGACCACTAGAGTCAGAAGAGTTCTAACAAGCAACAGAGAAACACACTGCAATGGTCAGCTTTAGGACAACGGGGCTGTGCTTACAGACCACAGTTATTCAGCCAAACAGGGATCTGGGGGGTGCTGTGAAGGTATTTGGTAGATATGATTAAAGTCCATTATTGACTTTAAACAAGGGAAATGATCCTTGATAATCTCAGTGTGCCCGATTCAATAGCTGAAAGGCCTTAACAGCTGAGCAGAAGCGTCTCTGGAGAAGAAATTCCACCTGAGGACGAGAGCTTCGGCCACGCCCTCGGGTTCCGGCCCGCCCTGCCTGCACGCCTGCATCATTGACCTCTGACTCGCCCAGCCCACCCCGACACTCACAGAAGCCAGTCCCTTGCACTGAGTCTTTTTACATATCTCCTGCTGCTCTGTTCCTCTGGCTGTGGCCTGACTGGCACACACACTAAACCCGGCCACCTCGCCATTGGTACTGAAAAACAAACGGCAAGTTATCACGCAGAAGAGCAATACCAATAACAGCATCCAATGGTCTCTGCTAATGGAACATGTTAACGTCAACAAATGAAACAGAGAGCTGAACAGAAAAGACAGAAAAACAACTGAGGATGAACTACCGTAACTTAATACAAACTGTACTCTTATCTTGCAGAAACGCCCAACATAAAGATTAGGGGTTACTAGTTAAACTTCATTCTGTGAGTTCTGATTAATACAGTCAATACCAGCACCTTAAAGAACATTCCAGCAAGAACTAAATCTGCGCAGAGGATAACGACCTATGAAAGATACCCAAATGCACTGGGTTTTATAGAATGGAAATTGCATTTAGGCTCGGTAAGTCTTACACAGACTGTAATACAGAAAATATTTGTCATGTTGTAATTTTTCCAAGTATCTGACTTTTAAAATATACACATTTATACATTTTATTTTTTTTATGTTTTCGAACACGTTAGAGTAACTTTTAGATATCAGTAACAAGGAGTTCCTTCATGAAAACTAACTGCCCTAAGGACATATTTTAGCTATTTCTCAGCAAGTCAGCAGAAGGTTCTCTGAAAACGTAGGTCCCTACATACAGGATTTCCAGCAGCCTCTCCATTACCAAGGACCAAGTCTTCCCACCTTGAGAGACACTGACGTGCGTCTTCACTGTAAACAAGAAACTGCAGAGAGCAGCCAGCAGCACAGCCTTACAGTTTCTCACAGCTCATCAGAGTGTGAGGCTCAAATGGAGGCACATTCATTCTTTCTGGTTATAAAATCAATACAATATCCACATTGTGGAATAGTATGCAGCCAATAACAGGTATCAGATCATCAAAATGGTAAAAGCTAGGAGAGAACAGGGGCGTTCGTCACTGTTTAACATAAAAAGAAGGGAGGCACACATACGTATTTCTAGATGCATCTGTACATGCACACAGCATTTCTGGAAGCATTTACAGCACTTAGTGATGGTGTCTGGGTTGAGCAGGGCACTTCCTTCTCGCCATTCTGTGCACCTTAAGGAACCGCGATAAGTAGCATCCCTCTCCACCTCCCTAGAACTGTACTAATTTAGAAATAAGACCAATAACCATAGATGGGTCAAAATATCACCCTCATTCCTTATAAAGGTGATATTTGAAAATGTGGCCTTCAATGCTGAGCCAGTAGCCTTTCTTGATGAACTGATCCTTGTGTTTAGACAAGACTTACCTACCCGGTCCCCTGGAAGTCTGACTGGCACATCGCTCCCTCACCAGGCAGAGCCACAGTGACTGAGAGCACCTCCCTCTCTTTGAGCAGGCTGGCAAAAGGCAGAAAGGGAGGGGGCGGGGCTGGGCCATTCATGCCTGATTTCTTGCTCCAGACTCGCCAATTAGATAGGTCACTGTGCGGAGAGAGGCCAAGAATGTTTTCCTAAAGGAACACTGGCAGTGAGGAAGAAACATTCCCTCTGCCTCTTCACCTAGCATATCCCCTTGCATCATACAAATTTTTATCATAATTACGTATAATGCTGTCAGTGAAAATCCAAGTATTTAATAATTAAAGACATACATACTTCTTTTAAAAAATTCAAACAATGTGTCCTGGCTGGTGTGGCTCAGTGGATTGAGTGCTGGCCTGAGGACCAAAGGGTCACCTGTTTGATTCCCAGTCAGTGCACATGCCTGGGTTGAGGGCCACGTCCCCAGTTAGGGGCACGTGAGAAGCAACCACACACTGATGTTTCTCTCCCTGTCATTCTCCCTCCCTTACTCTCTCTCTCTAGAAATAAATACATAAAATCTTTTTTAAAAAAATTCAGACAACATAGTAGTATATAAAACAGAAAGTAAAGTAACCACTTCCGACTTCTAAAAACATGTTTAAGGATTTTCACTTTTCCAGAAGGGAGGGGCTGATGGAAAGATGAGTTATCTAACAAATGTTCAAGAGACATGAATGCAAGAAAAACTTCTGAAACCTCGACATGACAATGGAATCAAAACAAGAATATCATGTTCATTAGTTTTTATTACAATAAATGTAATAATTTAGGATTTCTGAAATTTTTAATATCTGATGTTTCTGCAATGAATCCTGGAATAAACTCATTATAATAAACTATTGGTCCAGTCCATGAAAATACTATCAAACTTTAAACACACGGGAAATGTAACGTGAAGAGTTCATGACTATTACTGTTCTGCCTTTATGTTTCCCTTAGCTAGGCAGATGAGGCTGTGCTCTTCTAAATTATGTCTACAGAATAATGGATTCTGCTGTTTTCGTTAATCTGGTATTTGCTACAAATTAAGAAATTCTGAAGCAGGGAAAAGCACATGCCCTGAGGGCAAGATGTAGTTAAATCTATTCTGAATCCTTATATTTGGAGTATCTTATATTTAGTAAGCATCAAATATAAATTTGCTAAATGAATAAATAACATTTTTCAGCTACCCCCTCCCCCTCACCAAAAAAAACAAAAACAAAAAAAAACCTTTGTCGAAAGAAAATCCTGCACCAGGAGGGAGCTTCTCCCCACCTTTCTAACACCACTTCCCCTTGGAGAGGGATGTCAGGGGCTGGAGACATCGCGTCATAGATTTACTGAAGGGATATGAGGGGAAAGGCAAGTTAAGACCCCATTACATCCTGAAACCCTTTTACCCCTTCATGTCCCTGTTCCCCAGATCCAGGACATAACTGAACTTTGCTGCCATGAACAAAACGTTGGTCCGTGAACCAGCGCCCCACACAGACCACTGGTGCACAGGTACTTAAGAAACGTTAGTTGATCAAATGGATGAATAAAACACAAAGGCACAGGATTATTCTGGGCCAAGATATGTCAACCTGCCGGCAGCTCAAAGGCATTTCATCATGTCCTCAGAAAACATGACCTTTTGCCATTATGGACCATGACATCGTGGTGACAGAGCAGAGACGCGTATAGGAGGCTAAGGGGCTTAATTTATTCCAAGTCCATAAGCAAGGCGGCAGCTGGCGTCAAGAAAACTCTGGGCCTTCCTCTAAGCCCCTGAAGATCCGGAGAGGGAAGGAATGGTTCTAAAGGCCAAATACCTGCAAGGATGATGATCAACATGGATGGGACCATTTGCCTCTGAGATGAGATATTGATACTTTAATGTGCTGGGAATAATCCAAAGACACAAACAGGGCCATGTGGGGGCACTCAAATCACAGTCCCTTTGTAACCAACTACTTCACTATCCTGCTATCCGCAAACAGCAGAAACTTCGGATAGGAGTTCAGTCAAAAAGAAGCCCCCTCACAGCTCTGACTCGTACTTCAGCTTGAGAGTGAAGGGTCTCATTCCAGCACATGTCAGAATTAAGAAGAAGAGCCCACGGCTCCATCACAAGGTCTACATGTGGAAACATGCCTCATATTTAAATTTCTACTCGTTCCCACTCCATCTCTCTTCACAGGTCATTCCACCCAACTTATCGTCCCATGCCTCACTCATTCGAGAGTCTCAAAAATATAGGAGACAAGGTATCCCCTGCACGGTCATTTCCACTGAAAACCTCCAAGGAGGGTGAAACAGGCATCGCCCAGACCAACGCCCAAGTCTGGGCGCTACGGCGTTAGGACCTCAGAAACACATCCTAGCTGTGCTGCCACACTCCGATTCCTGGGTCAGAGAGGCGGGGTTATCACCTTATTCACTTTTGATAAAGCTTTTTAAAATGGAACGGTTCATAGATTCCTATATGGTGAGAACAGTACAATGAACCTTATTCACCCACCTCAACAGTTATCGACATTCTGAGGTTGCATCTTAACACTTGAACTCTTCTTGCTTCAGTGTTTTAAAGTAAATCTTAGACATCCTGCCATTTTGCCTATAAATGCTTCAACACACCTCTCTCATAGAAAAGGACATTTTAAAGTATGATCACAATATCATTTTCACACACACTGAAATCACCACTAATTCCTCACCGGAATGTAACATCGGCCCATGTTCCTTCCATCTTGTCCCCACTGTCTCAAAAATGTCTTTTCCAGTTTAATTGTTCAAAACAGGATCCAAGGAAGACCCACCTATGGTTCCCACTCTTAAATTTATATGCAGTTCAGATTAGGGTCTCTCTTAGGGACTTGGCCGTCCTCGTCACTTAAGCAAGCTCTGATTCAGATGTTGCTTTTTCAACCGAAAGGACAGTGTCAGAACTTCACTGTTTTTCTATTGCTACCAGAAAACACCTCCCCCACAGGGATAACATGCACATCCTTTACATCATTGGGAAAATTAATTCTCCGTAATAAATGAAAGCCATGACAAAAGCTCCAGTGTAAAAATGCTCTAGACAGGAGTTTTATTTCTGGGGCAATGTCTCAACTGTGCTTCAATTCAATTCTGAAAAGGGCCATAAATTCCATTTTGGTTAGTTCATTTAGTACCAAAGAGAGACTGCCAGAGCAGCAAAATAAAAGATTCTGAAAAACTATATATTCTAATTCATGTGTTTTCCAAACAAAGACAGTATCTGTCCAACCACTGATTTTAAAAAGACGCAAAGAAATAACATAGCTGTATATTTTCAGGGGGTGAATTTTTTTCCTTTCCTCTTCTTTTTTTAAATAGAAGCTTCAGAGTCCTTGGTAGGGCGTGGGGGAGAGAAAGTGTTAACGCATGAGTTTCACAAGTAATCCAGGCCTCACTGTGGGACACGATCCTCCTCTTCTAAGGATCTAATCCTCTCATCACGTCTGCTAATTGGTACTGAAACTACACATACTTGAGTACCATCATCTTTTTCTTTTTCTGCCTAATCCCGATAAAGAGTCCAATGGCTAACCTATAGACAGCTAAGAATGAAAAGGCAGAAGTCACCCACAAAATACAGAAAATGGATCATTAGTTCTTGAGTTGGAGGCTGGAGGGGTGTGTGTGTGTTGGGGCCCTGGGGGACCACACTCTCCCAGGGTACATTTCGCACTCACTTGTCTCAGCTATCAGTCCTGTGTGGAGGGTGTCCCCATTTCCTTCCCCAGGCCACACCCTTCTGTGACCTGTAGACCTGGACACTCATCTACCCCACATCTCCATCTGAGATGAGGCGTCCCATGAGCACTGCAAGCCCAACACATTCAAAACATTCAGCATCTTCCCCTGCAAATTGTTTCCTCCTACCTCCCAGTCTCTGCAGAAAGCAGGAAGTCAACCTCAGCTTTTCCCAAAACCGCCCATCCCTATGAAAAGCTTTCAAAACCTAAGTCCCATCAACTTCGCTTCCTAAATCTCTTCCACCTGTGCTCTCCCTGCTCTGCCTACAGTCCCAGCAATTCTCACCTGGACTAAACCCCAGCCTGTGAACCTGGCTGCGGCTTGCCCCTCTGAACGACGCTCGATGCCACCACCTGGGTAGTCTTTCTAAAGGCAAGGTCATTGCACATTTCTGCTTAAATCCTTATCACAGTTCCCCTAGAGCTTCCAGTAAACACACACACACACCCTCACAGCCCTCGACTCCTCATCATGAGACACAACATCTTTTGCTCTGTCCCCTGCCCACCTTTACAGCCTCAGCTCTGAATGTCCTCTCTCTGCTTCAATCACACAGATAATTGCTCCTCCGATACATTTCCAAGTATTTGCCCATGCCGGTCTCCCCACCTGAGATGTGCTTCCTTGCCTCTGCTGAAGATTGCCGCATGTCCTGCACAGGGTAACTAAAGCACCCTGTCCTTGATGAAGTCCTTGTCCACCGTGCCCTCCACCCTTGTCTACAAGCCCCAGCACTCTGTGCACCATGTCATCATAGTACTTACCCTGATGCCCAACTGTTGTTTCCTGACCAAGTCCTCCCCTAGTCTGTGGGGCCTCCACCCCCAAGTCACCCAGGCTCAAATCCATACGGTCAACTTTCAATCTTCTCTGGGGTTACTTGCAGGATAAGACCAAGTCTTATCTCTGTAGCCCTACCACAGTCCCGGAACTTGAACATGAAGAATAGTTGTGAGCCAAAGGCGTAACTGTCTTTGTGAACCACTGCCCCCTAGGGTCCTCTGTGACGCGTCCCCTACCTCACTCATCCTTCTCCTCCTCCACACTGAGCTTCTGAGTGTACGCGGGTCTCCACTGACCTCAAACGCCTTCTCACATGCCAAGTTATGAAGGTCCCTTCCTGCCCTTTACCATAAAACTTTACAAAATTACCTACTTGAACTTCCTCATCACCTTTTTACTCATTAAGTCTTCCTGTCCAGCTCCTCCCTTTATTATTAAAACTGAGCTAAATCCAATGTGCTTTTATCAGACCTCATTCTCCTTACCCTCTCTGCAAAATTCAGACCTGCTGACCACCTCCACCTTCTTGGTTCCTGTGACAGCAGTTTCTTTTTGTCCTCCACCAGCTCTCCCCACCTCCACCTGTCCCTGAACTGTTCCCCCAGGACCGCTACCTCTCCGTAATGTCCTCCTTGGCAATCTCATCTAATCACATAGTTTCTACGATCATCCCCATGGAGAAAAGTGCCAAACATAGCTCGCTTCAGAGACGGTCTCTCCTGAGGAACACATTTCCATCAGCCTACAGGACACCTCAAGTGCAAGTCCCAGTGGAACTTCAAACTCAAATAGATGCCAACACACTTACATCCAGACTCCCCACTAATTGCACCCCCAGCCTTCCTCCTATCCACACAGTCTCAGGCTGTTTCTGCTGCCTCCCTCCTATGCTCTGCCTTCCACGTCCCATCACTCAACAGGCTTTTCCGAGCCCAGAGCTCCAGCAGCACGCACTCTTCTTCCTTCCTCCCTGTACCTCTGCCATATTTCTAGCCCGGACTCTCATTATTTCATGGTTAGAAGTCTTTAACAACTTCTGCCCACCTGTATTTCCTCATTCATTCAGTCCCCTACTCTCCGTCCCTCCCAATCCAACGTCTACAGTCACTCCCTGCTTACAGGGCGCCCATCATCGGCTCCCCACTGCTTACAGCACCACCTCCCCAACCCATGGCTTATGATCTAAGGCTCTAAACATGCTGGACTCATCCAGATTTAAAATCTCATTTTCTACTGCTTTTCTTGATGTAGGCTTTACTCTAGCCTAGGGGTTCTCAAATATGCCTGACCGTATAACTTACCTAGGTCATTCGTTAAAAATTCAGATCTCCAGGTCTAAGTCCCACAGAGCCAAAACCTTCAAAGGATCTTTGGGGCACGCTACAGGCCGAAAACGAAGGAGCTTTTGGGAGAAGGTGTTTGGGAGAAGGGGTAGGAGGGAGAGGGAGAACTAAAGACTCAGGTTAACTTTAGCTGATTTAATCATCTAAATTAATTTGTCTCCTGCAGTACTGATAGCAGAACTGGAAATCAAATTATGGCGGTGGCAGGGTCGAGGAGAAAAGGGAGAACATGCTCAAAGCCCCACTATCATGAGAAACCTTTATTGATTCTTCTGGCCACTCAAGTAGCTTTCTCTTCCTTTAATTACCAAACTTCCTAAAAAATTGTCTATTGCCATTTTATATACATAACTGCCTACGAACAAGAAGAATATACTTTTCTTGTCAAAAAACAATTCCCTAATCATGCTGACAATGAAATAAAATCTATTTAGAATCTGGGACGAAAGATCTTAAGTCAATATGTGTTATCTTCCCAAGGAAAAAAAATAACTGGAGAAACCCTAATACTCACAGTATATGTCTACTGCATTTCACTTTAAGCATTAATTATAATATCTGTTTAATTGTTAAAAATAGGGTTACAGTGTTCAGGTTTATATAGTTTTATATTTTTCACATCATACACAAAAAGTATGTTTTGAAATCTAACTATCACAATACATTTTAAATTATATCGGCTGATATTTTTAGAATATAAAATTGATTCACACTTGTAGAAAATTTAGGAAATAAGAAGAGAACAGGACAAAATTAGAATCCTTCCACAGTACAACACAGCAGTTACCAACAAAAGGGCTTTTGCAAGAGACCGACCTGACACTAAATTCTAACTTGACCACTCACTGGACATCATCACTTAGCCTAAGCCTTGGTTTCTCCACCCGTAACACTGAGTGATAATACCTACCTAAACAGGTTATTATGAGAACAAATGAGATAATGTGTGTAAAAAAGTTAGTCCAGAGCCCAAAATGTAGGATGTGTCCAAAACTTCTGGTTTGCATTGATCACACCCTGGAAAAAACAAAAACTGGGTATGTCTTCAGCTTCAAGAACTCTCAGATAATGGATCACTGTGGACTACATCCAAATACATGGAGTTTAAAAACCTACCACTGATTTATCTGTTTTCTTAGAAACAGGTGGCCTAATGTAGCTATTTTTAAATATTTTGAGATCATCATTATGAACACTGATAATAAATGAATGAATGAAGAAGGCATCAGGCCACAATTTTTCTCTAAGGTCTTCAGACAGAAAGAAGGATGTGGCACTCAGGTTATAATGTTATAATGAAATTTACATTATTAATGATAGAATGTCTGAGTTAAAAATAAACTTCCTTAGGAGAACTTTTTTCACATTTACATCCTGAATTTCATACACACAGACACACACAGAATCAGGCAGCACAGAAAAAAATCCTTGAAACAGATATAATTGTGCCCAAAAACTACAGGGAGAGAAAAAAGCAAGCTGTTGCATTACTATTCTATGATCCTTCCTTCTTACCACATGGTCCTACATGACCTTGTCTACTACACTCGATTTCCTAACACCGGCCTAGGTACCACCAAGTAAACCATTTTCTCCAGCATTCCAAAACTATTCAGTCAACGCACTGGACTCGAAGGTGACTTCTTTGAAAAGCCTCGAATTCTACAGCATCATTGCTGACAACCGCTTTTTGGCCACTCAAAACCCTTTCTATACCACATTTGCCTGAAATACAAGTACCCCTTCTGAAAATGTACACAGGTACATTTTTCCTTTTCCTTACATATTTCCTTATATGTATCCATTTCACCTTTTCACTAAGTCTTTTCAGATTTTTTTAAAAAGAAAATTTAAAAAAGATTTTATTTATTTACTTTTTAGAGAGAGGGGAAGGGAGGGAGAAAGAGAGGGAGAGAAACATCTGTATGGTTGCCTCTCGCACGCCCCCTACTGGGGACCTGGCCCGCAACCCGGGCACGTGACCTGACTGGGAAGCAAACCAGCGACCCTTGGGTTTGCAAGGCAGCGCTCAATCTCCTGAGACACACCAGCCAGGGCACATTTTCAGATCATCTTCAGAGAGCAAGTCTCCTCATGTAGGTGCCACAGAACAGACACTAGTCCAGCTCGTTCATCCCTGAAGCCCAGGGCCTGGAACACTAACTGGCACATTCCAGGTGTTTAACCAAGATCAGTGAAATGAATGAATGCATACAATCCTTAAATGCTCGAATTTATATCACTATGTCACAGGATGCTGCTTTCGAGCATCTGATTGAATCACTGTCTGTAAAAGTGTAAAATTCAGTACTTATGAAGTATTTCCTTGTGTGCTTTTCCTTTTACAAACACGTCTCCAACACCTACAAGAGCTGCGCAAATGGGAATTACAGACAGAATCTGAAAAATGGAGTCATTTAGAAGCTACATGATTTGCTGGATGCCTCAGAGCAAGATAACACTGACCCTTTCTCAGAATTCATAAAAGGTAAATGAAATGAATATATAAAACAATACTAACTGATCACTATATTTATTCTTCTTTACTCTTCTTTAGTGAGACACCCCAAACTAAAATAGTGCCTAGCATGTTGTAACCACCCAATAAATATCTGACTTTTTAATTAAGTGTACATATTTAATAATAAAAACAAATTATTTGTTGCAAGGGAAGGAGGAAGTGAGAAAGGACACTCTAAGTGCCCATTTTCTCGTTCAAGGTCTACACATTCATTTTACACTAGTATCTTTTACTTACCCTTACAGGAAGATTAGAAATCCACTTCCAATCACAAGGTGATTTTGATACTTCACCTATTTGTTACTTTACCACTTCCTGGCCAGCGTATTAGGGTGACTAGAGAGAGACTCTACTGTGTCCCAGAAGCTGAACATGATTTGCTAATTATGCCTTGTTCTCCTCCGTGGGATGCTGTCAGTGGCATGCCCTCAGCTATAGCTCCTGCGACCATGGGCCCAGTAAGCATCAGGGACGCCCTGTTCACCAGGGAGTCTCTGTCCTGCACCCCCACCCCCACCCTGACCTGAGCTGTGTTGTCTCCCTCCTTTATCTCCTGCTCTCATTTTTCCTGGCTGCAGCTCTCTAGTACCACTCCACTGCCAACCCCGGAAGTTCATTTCCTCCTTCCTTTTTGCCTCCTCCTCCTATTATTGCCTTTTAGTTAAAAAAGGACTGCAAAGATTGTGTTTTCCAACAGAATCGCAGCATCTGTCATCCAACATGCTCTTTTTACAATGTGTCACTGACACTCGTCGCAGAACCCGACATTCGCTCTTCTGTAATCTGGGTACGCCTGTGACTGCAGAGGCAGCGATGTAGTGTGCCTTCCTGGGTTAGGTCATAAAGGGCCACGGGGTTTCTGCCTCGTACACTGAGAAAGCTCACTCTAGGAACCCAGTCCCTATGTTATGGGGAAGAGAAACCACCCGGCAAGGCCATGTGTAGGTGTCTAGCCAACTGTCCCAACTGGCGTCCCAGACAACAGGC
Source organism: Mormoops blainvillei (assembly GCA_004026545.1). NCBI lineage: Eukaryota > Metazoa > Chordata > Mammalia > Chiroptera > Mormoopidae > Mormoops > Mormoops blainvillei. The sequence goes on along the minus strand of PVJD01000546.1, from coordinate 215,809 downwards.
ATCTTCAATTGTCCCCAACGGGCCAGCCTCAAGAAGCCACCAGTCACTCGCAGCTGCAACTACAAGGGAGAGCTCAAGCAGGATCCACCTGGCTGAGCCCAGTTATGCTCCAGAATCCTGAGAGAGAAGAATAAAATGACTACTGTTGAGTTAAACCTCTACGTTTTATGATGATTCATAATACCGCAATAGATAATAATCAATACGGCCTAATACAATACATGCCTTAACATCTGCAGAGTAAAAATACCAATCCAAACATTAGTGGGCTATTATAATGAAGAGGTCATCTCTTTGTTAATGTTGTATTAATTAATGTTTATTACTTAGCGGCTACATTCAGGCCCCAAAGAGGGGTCCTGTTACTTTATTCCCCAACTTCTAAAGAGATATTCTGGAAACCTCAGAATTTCTGAAATCTGATTTTCAGAAAGCTTCTATTTTACTGTAAAATTTTTTTAACTCTCAGCCATACCCTTTAAAGCACTAAGCTTTATACAAAGTTAGCCATACACATTGTTCAGGTTGTTGATAATTTATGTTTTCTTAACATCAATCTATATGAAGCTAATATAATTCAAATGATCAATAACCCTGCCAGTTTCACTGGATTGAGAATACTAGGTTGCTACTGACTCTCATAATTTCTTTGTCACAATGACTTAGCATTACCCAGATGCAGCAGCCAAAGAAAGTTGTTTTTTTAAATACCACAACACAAACATACAAAAAAATTATAATTGGAAACACAAACTTCATTTCACGCCAACCCTATAAATTCAAAAGTTATGCTGGATTTGCTTCTAAGAAAACTCAAGAGACATGGGTTTCCCTTGCTTTGGGTTGCCCTGCCTATTTCAAGTAGAAAAGTTCGAAAAGTGAAATGGCCAAAGACAGGCTACATGGGGAAAAACGGAAAAAACGAAGTGCCTGGGTGATTCTTAGACAGGGAAATCAGTCTCTGAACGAGTCAACAGCAGGCAGGGCCATGAATCAATTTTTCAAACAGTTTATCAAGGCTAATTGAAAATTTTGCTGACTATATCAAGGTTTATATTGCATTCAAAATTGAGAAACTTGAAAATCTTTACAGCAGAGAAGTTCACAACCAAACGAAGGCTAACTGAAGTCTAAACAACTGAGGATCACGTTAGGAGGGGAAGTAAGCCAGGGCGGGCATTCACAGCTGCTCCCTGGCAGGGAGGCAGGGCGGGCAGTGTGCTGATGCGAGTCTGCAAGGGAACTAGGGCCTCAGCTTTATCATTTGTTTAAAAAATAAAAAAAAAACTACACTTATGGCATGCTTACATAGTATACTGCTGACTACACTACACTAAGAATTTTGCCCTGCATCTTTGTGTGTGTGTATGTGTGTATGGAGAGAGAGACAGGGGTAATTCACCTACCATGAAATGTGCCTATTTAAAGTGTACAAGTAAATGGTTTTTAGTACATTCACAGAACTCTGCAACCACTGCCATAATCAATTTTAGAAAAAATTTTACCAACCCCCAAAGAAACCTCCTGCCCATCAGCAACGGCTCCCCATTTCGCCCCCGCCTCTGGCCCTACGCAAACACTGACGCGCCTTCTGTCTCTATGGATTGTCCTGGTGCGGGCATCTCTCGTAAAATCCTGCATTGCAGCACTGCTTTTTCCATTCGTTACTTGATGATATTTGAGTCGTTTCCGCTTGGGCTCTTACGAATAATGCTACTGTGAACATTCGTGTACGAGTTTGGTTTCTTTTCTCAATGTGTACATAGGAGTGGAATTTCTGGGTGGTAAGCTACCTTCTGAGGAACTGCCAGGCTTTTTTTTTTCTTTCCCAAAGTAGCTGCACCATTTCACATTCCCACCAGAAATGTATGAGGGTCAGTTTCTTCACATCCTTGTCAACATATGGTATCTGTTTGATTATGGCTAACCTACTGGATATGAAGGTGAATCTCACTGTGGTTTGGATTTGCGTAACCCTTTTTATTTAACCCTCATGACAACTTTATGAGGTAAGAACTAACTGTTGCCTTACTATTCTATGATCCGTCTCATTCCTATTTGGTAAACAAGCTGTGGACTGGAGAGGTTTGAGCCACTGGCTCGAGGTCAGAGTCACATGCAGACTCTGCACCCCATGGGGCCCCTCTAATGCACTGCACAACCACGAGGCCCCACAAGACCCTAAGAAAGTTGAGTAGGACAGCCCCTCAAGGCCCTCCAGCTCTGACTTTCTGGGATAATGAATTTATATTGTTTAAAAATCTCTTCGCTAGGTCAATTTTCTCTTCGGTCTCAATAGCAGGAATATTTGGACTTCTAAGTCGGAGGTTTGTGTTCCGATCATAACAGCAAAGAGGTCATAACCTCATCACGCTGGCTCACGGCCAAATCTGAGGTTCACCTCAAGCAAGTGCAACGGACTTAAGGTTGAGGTTAAACGACAGAAAAATGTCCATATTCAACCTTTTTGCAACTCCACAGATGGACATTTCATGTTCATGTGTATTTTGTGGACTAACTGTACTCCTCGGCTTTCTTTTACTTTCTTATCCGTATTTTCCCTTTACCTCCTTTTTGTCATGTACCCAATTTTATCCAGCCCATTGTCTGCATCTTTGTAAACCATTTTTAATTTTCTCTGAAATCAAGTGGGGTAGTAGTAAAGGAATAAACACACGAGAGTGTTTTTAAGTGGGCTTCAAAGTACTCCCCAGCTATAGGCCCTGTCATTAGAGTACGTATTTTCCTAAGCAAACTGTTCTCTAAGAACAGAACACATTGCTTTTCCCTGTACCTTGGCAGGAGGAAAAATGCTTTTTTAATATTCTAAATTAGATAAGCTTTCCAAAATTGTTTGGGGAAGGAGAAAGACAGGCAGGTGCCACCCAGCAGGACACAAGGAAGAAAGCGGGGATTCAATTGTACACTTACGAATACATGCAAAGGTTATTTCCCCTACAGTATCTTTTTGAGGGTTTTTTCCTTTTATTTCATAATAAAATTGCTCGATACTTTTTGATCACTGAATGCTGCTAATAGTTAGGCCTCTGGTAACTATTAGAATCTGACAGTTGCCTAGGAAAAAAACTTGACACGTTTGTAAACTTTCTTCTATTATAAAAGTGTTTATTTAGATCCCACAATGTGAACCCATGCTTTAACACAGCTCTTTCTGTCGAAGATTTTACCTTACATAAGGAGATAACTGCACTAGTGCCAACAGCTACACTGACTCAAATAGAAAACTATAAACCACAAATGTCAATCACTTCAGCACCGACTGAAATAACCAAGGCTCGTTTATAGAAATAACTGCTGTGTTGTCATTAAAAATTATAGTCACACCAGTTGACATGGGGAAAGACCTAACTCTTTTTATTGAAGAAAAAGCAAGGTGCCCAACAGTTGTAATAGGGTGAGGTCATGTGTAAAACTGTACACAACTATCTGAATATGTGTAAGTGTATGTAAAGAGATAACTGGCAGAATATGTAACAAGACGTCAAGAATAACTTTTTCTGCATAGTTATATTTCAGGGAGTTTTTACTTATCTGGTACTTTTCTGTATCATTTTTTTCCTCATAATAAGCATGTATTATTTTTTACCAAAACAATAAATCTATCTTCCTCAGCCGATTAATAATGTGCAAAGCATTGTCCTGGGCATGAAGAAGGAGTACAAAATGAGATAAAGAAAGCAAAGAGCTCTCAAACAGCTGATAATCCTGCTTGAAAGGCCAGACATTGCCAAAGAAACAATTAAGGTGCAAGTAGTACAAGATGGAGTTTCCAACACGAATACAGTGTGCTCAGACCATAAAAACCCAGAAAAGCAAAGCGACATAAACTCTGAAGCTCAGAGCCCGTAAGACAGAGGAGTTTCCTGTGTATTTGGGGAAAAATTGTGAAATAGTAGAATAGACTACATGGAAGTAACATTTTCATAAATTCAGAAAACAGGTGAAAATCTATGTATTTTCCAGGGCCACTAATTAAGGCTCCTACTTAGAATTAACTGAAGCTTAGCATTCTGACTGGAGTAGTGGGAAATAAGGGTTCAAAAAAAATGATGCTTTGGAAGATAACTTGGCAATACCTATCAAAATTATATGCACATACACCCTTTGGTCCTGCACCTCTGGTTTGAGTATTTATCCCGCAGAAAAACTTAAACACATGAGAAATGACATGTATACGAGAATCATTAATGAAGTAATACTTGCGACTGCAAAGCTTTGGAAATACCCAGATGCCCAACAGTAGGGAACTGCTTAGATAAATGGTAGAATGTCTTACACTAGTATATCCGTATTGGGTAGCAACAAAAAAAGAATGAGGGAAGTTGTATGCAGGTGTGGAAATACATTCAGTGAAAAAAGGCAAGGCAGATAACTGTAAATGAGTAAAAACTAAGACTCTATGTTCATATCGGGCAGATAAACATACGAAAAGCAATTTTGTAAAGGTGACTCTGGCAGTGGTAGGCAGGCTGGATTTTCAAAGTGCTTCTTCACTATAACCTTTACTGCCAGGAAATCTGTTAATATGAGAATAAAAGAGAACTCAATCCATCGTGCTCATCCCAAATAGCATCACAGCCTTCCCATGATCTTTTGCAACTCGATTTTCACTGGGAACAACACAAGGTCCCTGGCTCCATTAGGTACAATGTTACTCAACGATTCAGCAAACTGCCAACCAGTTCCAGCCCCTGCAGGTACCTTGAAGTCATTGTATAAAATAACAAAGTCAGTAGATCAGGCCTCGGAACTCCCTTCTTCCAGTCAGCATGTTTCAGAAAATCCCCACAATGTGCAGTGATCTAATTGGCATAAAAATAAAGGGTCTTGGGAAAGGGAGTCTGAGCTTGTAAATCAATTTCAAATGCAAGCTCGGGATGACAAGGTGCAGCTATAAAACCTGCTAAACTAAAGGGAAATTTTTAAATAAGCAAACATTATTTCTTAGAGGACCTGACATCTGCAGGAAATAGCAATTGTGTCTTTCAGAAGGATTGCGAGAAGCGGTACACATTTAATTGAGATTTTTAAAACCAGGGTTTGCAGGATTCATAACCATAAGGGCAAGACCTTGTCTGAGTAATGACTCCAATCCTGGGAGAAATGACATCGGCGGTGTCCTATTGAAGGGCTGTATTTTTTCCAGACCCTAACTTTGGCACTGAAATTTAAGAGAAGAATGTTATCTTCCTTTAAAGAACAATGAGGATTTTGTTCAAGGCAGTCTTGCCCTGCTGTCCTGGTGTATGGATTTTGAGAACAGGAATATATCAAGGCCCTGATGTACATCTAAAGCAATGATACTCAGTGTGGAGGCAAGACTGCATCATACTCTAAAACATTAGCTTTAGAATCAGGCTGCCAATCTAACAAATCCCCAATCTAACACCAGCTGTGAGACTCCAGACAAACTGCATTCTATGCACCTCAGTTTCCTTATCTGCAGTACAGAGATTCTTTAGTATCTCCTTACACAGGTCCTGTGATGATTCAATAAGAAAATGCCAGTGAAACACCTGGTCCAGGAGTTGGTCTAGTTTAAGCTCAATCAAGATGAGCTATATTGCTATTATTCTTGTTACTGTTATGGTTGTTACCTCCTCTCCTACTGACTAAACCTAGGTAAGAACTAAAATTTGAAAAAACAGATTATATTCCAGATTAAGCTGCACCTGGGTTAAAGCTTCTACTGTAATCCAGAACTATAGAATACATGATAATATAAAGCTCACTCAAAAATAATCAAGGAATCATTTTGATGATCTATTTTTATAATCGATGAGTCACCTGGAGAATGGCAGTTATTTCACATGAAATGGCTTTACCTTTAAAAAAATTATCACAGTTAGTGGTTTTACCATAAACATCTATTAGGATTCGTGACACTACTTACAAATACTTTTAAAGTAATCCTTGGTTAACTTCATGGCTATTTAATTGAAAATCAGAGGGTGATTGCGATTTTATCCTCAGGCTTTATCCTCAAATATTGCAACCTTTGCTTTTTTCTGATTCTAATTCTTAGAAGAATAACTTTACAACATGATGAGCTGGTCTTTCAAAAATCCCTGGGTTGAACTTGGTGGCTCTTCTGTAACGCAGTTTGCTATAGGGGAACCTTTTGGGAGTCCGGAGCTTTCCAAATGACCTCGCCTCACTCACCACGTGACTACTTGAAAGAAGAAAGCCTCCGTCCTGAAAGACATGAGACTAATTACACTTACTGCTCTGCATGCACCGTCTCTGTTTGTCAGCCTCTGTAAAGCACTTAACTGTGGAATTAGCTCAAGCATTTCTTCTTATCAAAGGAGCTGCCCTCAAATAGTGAAGACCTTTACTCACCGACTGGCTACTTGACCTTAAAAAAAATTAAAAAGCCACTTCACATCTATTATGTACCTACGTTCGACTTTGGAACATACAAACTGCCCTGTGTAACATTTGGTCTGCTGTTTGCCTTGAACTTACATTGAATAGTAAAATAAAAATATGTGCAAATAAAACCCAAACTGTGGGATGTTACTGGGAATTTTACTCACTTTCACATTTTCTATTAATCCACCGAAAGTGGCATCAGCTACTGTAATTCTGTTCATGGTGACTATGTACTATGACCAGACAGAAAGAAACATTTGTATGCTTTCCTAAGCTGCAGGTAAAGGACCAAAGAATCACTCCCTTTACAGGAGTGACTCTTGCTCTTGCAACAGTAATACTATTGTTGATAAATCCAGTTAGCGTTTCCCAATGTGTGAACTTTTCAAACCAACCACCTGTAGATATTCTCTTCCTAATTCCACACGATTGTTGTTTCAACAACTTTGGAAAAATCCTACTTACTACAGAATGTGCTGGAGGAGCTAATCAAGAGGGCGTGACCACCAGCTGACCTGTGAGCTGGACCTGGGGACAGGGGCATTCGGAGGTCCTCACCCGCTCCTCTGCTTGGAATGGCTGCTCTCGCCGCTGCTCCCACCGTGGGGTCGGTGTTCAAGGTCACGGCCTTGAGAGAGCCATGTGGCGTGGACACTGCCTGGATGGTATACATGACCAAACCCCGTGACGTTTAAGATTCTGGCAGGCAGGGGTGAAGGAAAACTGCCCATCATGTGACCACCCAAGATAAGCCCGGGAAGGAAGTTTTCAAACTGAACGTGCCCACTGTCAATCTGGAGCGGTCTGTCTCTTTCTTCAGTCTCCCCCTGCCCTCTGAGTATGGGGGGCTGGTTTCAGATTTCACGCAGGAAGCTCCCAGAAGAAATAAGATGCCATTAATTAAACACCGCACACTCTCTACAATGCCTTCTGGTGTTACTGAACGGCTTTCGTAAGTGCTAGAGCTACCAGTAAATGCGATCATCAAGTCAAGAGTACAAATGGTTTGCAGTGTCCTGACCCCACAGTGTAGCAACCTGGGACCCGCTTCCAGAAAACTGCCTTTCTCCAGTACCCACTCGCTGTTCAGCAACGATGCAGCATTTTTGCTAATATTCCAGGGTTTAAAAAGACTTAGGGGGCATAAAGTGTGCTTCTCCCTTCAGAAGGCCTATTCTTTGGTCTGTCGGGAGCCGGGATTCGCTACTCAACTTATTAACCTTTCTGAATAAGTCAATATGTATTACTGATGCATATTTAAATGCATATTGTGAACATCTCCTCTCTATCATACGACCAGAACTGAAGTGCATTCCGTGTAGGAGCACTGCCTCCTTTAACTCTAGGTGAAGTATATAGCATCACACATCAGGTTTTCAGAATAAGTGAGGAAATAACACAAGCTAAATATGCTGTACACTTACCCTGTATTAGGCGCTAACTTGTGGCACGTCCCATTTAACAATCACAACTCAGTGAGGCAGGTACTATTACTATCACCCATTTTCCAGATAAGGAAACTGAACTTTGAAGAGGTCAGGTAACTGGTCCACTGTTCAACCTTTAGGGAACAGAGGTGCCATGACTCACTCTTTATGTTGATGGTATCTGATAGTTGATACACACAAATGAATATATGTATGTATCACATCTGTAAGTTAGGTCCCAGTCCTGGCCACTGCCATGAATTTTCTGTTTGTCATTTACCCTTTTTAAAAAAATAGTAATACCTCAAATGCATATCCCTAAATGCTTTATCATTAGTTTTGTTCATTTTTGAGCTTTATAAAAATGGTATCATTCTCTGTAGTCTTCGACAGCATGTTTATTTTCTCAGTGCTACATTTCTGAAACTTACCTGATCATTTTCACTGCTATATGATATTCTCATGTGAGGGCACACATTTAATGATTCTTCTGCATAAGGATATCTGGGTAATTCTCTGCGTTTATAATTATAGACATTGCTGTTTCGAACATTCTCATATATGACTCCTCGCATGGTGTGCAAAAGATACAGAAATGTAATTTAAAAGAAGGTGCCATATTCTCTTTCAAAAAAACTGTACTACTTTTCACTCCCCAGCTATTTATAAGAGGTATGGCAGGTCTACATCCTGAACAAGATACAGTTATTACCAGGCTTCTTAATTTTGGTTGATCTAATACTGGTAAAATGGTACCACACTGTTTTTCTGATTCACACTTTGTTGACTACTAATGACGCTGATATGTTTGATATCACCTAGTTTCTTTTTAACCTGTGCTGAAACTGTAGTTTAATATGTGGTATCTTCTTTATTGTTTCAAATTGCACCAATTTTTGCTCATGCCTTTATCAACTCCTATCTTCCATTTTCTTCAAATTAACAATTTTTTTTTCCAGCTTCAAACACACCACTGATACCATCTCTTGATATGTTTCTGGGCCATTTGTATTTCTTCATCTGGGAAATGCCTGTTTGTGTATTTATACTCATTTTTCTATTGATCTGAAGAATGTCTCTATACAGTATAGATACCAATCACTTGTTTGTTGTATGTCTTTAAAATATCTTCTCCCAGGTCAAGTTTTATTTTTCTATTAAATTAATGGCATCCCCTGATGAACAGTTATCCTTAATTCTAATACAAGTGACTTCAATAGTCTTTTCTTTTACAGATAAACCTTTTGAATCTTGTTTAAGAAAAATTTTCCTGCTTCAAAGTCATATGTTTTCCTTCTCTAAAGTTTTAAACTTTTGCCTTTACATTAAATTTTTAACATAAGATTTTTCCACGTGTGTGTTTATCTTGTCCCAGAACTATTTACCTAATATAACAGTCCCTCTTTCTACACAGATCTGCAGTATATCTCGGTCATATATCAAGGCTCTGCTTCTGGGTTCTTTATTTTATTCTATTGATCATTTGTCTCTCCCTGGTATCATACTATCTTATTGAGTGGCATTGTGTATTCTTGAGCCTTTTTTACTCAAATAAACTTTGGAATTAGCTTGTCAAGTTTCTCAAAAATCTTTGCAGAAAATCTGATTTGGAATAGCACTGACTCTATCAATCAATTTGAAGATAACTGATTTCCTTTTTATATTGAGTCTTCTTATTGATGAGCCTGATTTTTCTGTCCAGTTACTAGGTTTTCTTCAAGATCTTCTTAATTAGTTTTATACTTTTCCTATCTGAAATTCTTACATAACTTTTGTTAGATTTATTTAATAAGGTACTAGAAATAATAAACATACTTTATATATGTAAAGGTGGTTTACATACTTTACATTTATCTCTATATATAAAGATGTACATATACATATATGTATATATACATATATGTATATATACATACATATATAAAGTACATATATCTTTACATATAAAGTATGTAAAGATATATATATCTCTCTCTCTTTAGGACTACTCAGTTTTTCTTCCTGTTTCTTGACTCAGTTTTCGTAAGTTTGCTTTTTCTTAGAATTTATCAATCTTCTCTAGATATATGGCACAGTAAGTCACAGCATTATTACAGTTTCTTTTTAATCTCTCCTGAAACTGTAGGTTAATTTGTTATATCATTTTCTTGTTTCAAATGTCGTTAGTTTTTGTGATGCCTCTGCCGACCCCTTCCTTCTCTCTTCCTTCCTCCTGAAGATTCCTTTAATGTAGGCCTATTAAGTATCAATTTTCTCAGTTTTTGTTCATATTAAAATGTCTTCATTTCATCCTCGCTCATGAAGATCTTGACTTTCTTTCAGTATTTTGAAGATACTGTCATTCCTCTGTCTAGAGGCTTTCGCTGTGGCCCCTGAGACACCTGCCGCCATCCTGGTTACTACTCCCTTACAGGCGCCCTGTTCTACCTCTCCTCCTGATTTTAAGATCCTCCCTTTATCTCTCAAGCTCTGCAGTTTTACTTCAAACTACTAAACTGCAAATTTCTTTTTATTTACCTTGAATGTTCACAATATTTTTCCTGTTTCCCTGGATGGCTGTCTTTCATGAATTCTGAAAAAGTATCCAACTGTTACCTCACCTGTATTTTCTCTATGTTCCTCTGAATCGATCATTAGATTTATGTCACCATTTTTCAGTCTGTCCTCTATATCTATCAACCTCTCTTTCTTTTGTAATATCCACCTTCCTATCTCTCTATGTGCCATTCTTGGTAATTTCTTCTGTTCACCAATTTTTTTTTTTATCTATGGCTAACCTGTCTAATTACCAAATATTTTTCCATCTAACTCCTTCCATTGAGGGTTTTGCTTTTTTGTTTTGTTTTTTTCACTTTAAAAGTTTTAAGATTCATTTCTAAAAGCTGTTTCTTTTTCATACCTGCCTGGCCATTTTTTATATTTTGTTTCTTGTTCATTTTTATGATTCTGTCCTTTATTTAAGCATTTCATATATAATTGTTTATATGGAATACTTTCTATAGATAAGTGCAATATCTGAATTTCTTTAGGGGGGCACCTAAATTAGTTGTTTATTTATAATGTTTTATTTATCTTTGGAGAAAACCGTTCTTCCAAGAATATTTGTGTTTGCTTCTGCTGAAAGCCAAGAAGCACCACCCATTCAGGGACATTTTAGCTACCTTTTCATTAGCTTAATTCAAGAGTCTCGGCCTCAACTTTTACTTGTCAACTTTAAAAAGAAATAAAACATCAATGCATGGGCTGAACAGGTTAGACGTCGCTCTCCTCTCCTGCTGCCGCACGGCTGACATAGACATTCACCCGCAGATGTAATACACCACTCCCATCTCAGCTTCCAGCTTTTTCTTTTTCTTTTTGATTTTTCCACACTGTCTCCGCTTCCTGTGAACCCAGGAATACAATGCAATCTATGCTTAAGGAAAAAAATACTCTAAAACTTAAAGCAAAAATTCATTCCAAAAAATGAGCAATTTCTTCTTTATAAATTCAAAGGGGAGTTTTCAATATCTATTTAAATTCCACTTTCAAACTCTTCTGCACTTCCTAAGGCCCTTGGAAGTTTAAATGTGACTTGCAATGGAAGAGCTTTCACCGTCGTCACTTCCAACAGGAAAAAACCTGCCCCGCTTTCCCTCCAAACACTGATGGAAAACAAAAATTGGATCTTTATTGAAGGAGGATTAAAAGACATCCGGGCCAACCTCCAGAAGAGACAAAAATAGATCTTATCACATTTATTCATTGGCCAACACTACTCAGCCCCCGTTTTGTCACAGAGCACGGTAAGCGCTGAAGATAACCAAACAGGATAGGTTCCTGCTCTTTGGTGAACTTACGGTCCACTAATTCTTCCAATTTGTGTCATCTAACTTCAGCTTAAGCAACATAAAAAAACAAAACAAAACAGCGCTGAACCGGGGGCCAAAGGCCGCGATCTAGGTCCCAGTCACCGATTAAAAGTCCATTCCCTCTCCCCAGAGCTCACTATCTGACAAGTCTGAACCGGCAGTAGCCTTCGAACTGAGCTCTTTCAACTCCTAAGCTTTCTCAAAGTCTCTGTTCAAATTTTTGGACTTCCACAGGAGATTTTCTGACGATTCCCAGAATTTTAATGCCAGCGATTTGGAAGGTTATTTCACAAACTGTGCAGTTCATGGCACATGCAGAAAATGATAATATCTGTACAGCTTACTGGGATAATCTGCTAAAACGACTCATAGCAATTGGCCCTGGAACTCCAGCCATCCCAAGCCCTGCTCAACAGCCCTGAGGGATGAGGGCATCAATACCGTGGCTCGCCTGTAACCCACTCCCAGTCCACCAGTGTGTGCCAGCCACTGGTGGGGAAGTTCTGGCTGAGAGGACAGCTAGAGTCTCTTCCATTTCTGTAGGTCCTTCATGATTTTTAATTCGTCTATTTAATCTTTACATCCATTATTAGAACTTCTCCTGTAGTATGAGCTCAAAGAGGCTTCCCAACCCTATCTTCACCGTCCAAGTATAAACTCTCCATCCACATTACTGTGCCCCCCACTCCGCAGAAGGGTAGAACAAAGGCTCATTCATCCATCTTGCCTTGTTAGACTGCCACACGCCTTCTACATTACACATCAAAGAAACTAGCATTATGAGAATGGTCAAAATGAGTGGCTATATTAACAATGCTAGTAAAGTCAGAGCACTCTGAAGACAGATGTGCCCACTTTCATAATGAATATAAGATGTATTAAGCAATACCAAAAGAAGCCATGGTTTAAGAAGATACTGCAGCTCTGCTTCACACTGAAGAGCTCGGCTTGCAAAATGGAAGGATGCAGACGACAGATCTTACGTGGGACAAGCAGGAGGGCCTGCTCCAGTGGAGGTCAGACTGTAAATGACAGAGAGGTGAGAACAGCATTGCCCAAAGGTCAGTAGGCAAAGGGAGAAAAGCAATAGATGAAATACAGGCATTTAATTAAGTCTATATAATTAAAGTGAGCTTAGCGATATGGTTTCCTTCCAAACTGGGAGGCACACCAGAAGGTCTGTCTCGGTCACTTGCAGAGTCTTGGGTAACTGCCCCACCTACTGAATGTGAATCTTTGGTTAAGGGGCCTGGGTACTTGCACAGTAAGTTTCAGAACAAGTAGGCTATTCAGCTTCTGTAAGGAAAGGGGACAGGAGAGCATCTCTCAAAGTGGTAAATAGCAGAAATGTAGCAGGTAACCCAAAGAAATAACATCATATTACAGAAAAAGTCGGTGTGAGAGGCTGATTTAGAGATCATCTGTTTCAGGAAACTTTTACTTTGTTCTAACAGATAAGTTCAATGTAATTGTTAATAAAAATCACTAAATAGGAAAACTTTCTAATTATAACTTAAAAATTCTTAAGTGAAGAAATCGGAAATCTTACAATTAAAACAGAAATAAACAATAGAATTCTAAATAAACTTCTGCAATGTGAAGTCCTTAAGGAAACTAGCAAGACTGTATGTATTGGCGGAAAAGCAAGAACAGTTTTATTTGAAGAACAAGGATTAGCTGCTGGCGCTCTAAAGAGACAGAAAGAAAGAGGAAAAGACTGAGATGAAATTCACTAACCTTAGACATTAATTTCCTTAAGAAAATAAAAGGCAATCCTCGCATGACATTTAAACATTTCCTTATGCCCTCTTGTATAATACACAGCTCTCTCCTTAGAAAACATTCCCTGATGCGTGAGGGAAGAGACAAGACAAAAGCATTTATGAAATCCCTGTTATGTTCCAGATGCTGCATAATCACCTGATATAAACTGTCATGTTTAAACTTCACAAAAACCCTCAGAGGTTGGGGAGGTGAAGAAATCAAGACGCGGAGAAGCCAAGTGACTCACCCAAGGTTCAGTGCCAACCAAGGGGCAGTGAGGATGTAATCACATTTATACTTTTTAAAATGTCCTATGCAATGATTCAGAGAAATGGGGTTTCCAACACTAAAAGCTATAAATACGTTGAGATCATAGGGGATCTGAATCAGGTCACTAGTATATGACAAAAGCAAGTAAAAATGGAAAAGCTCGGCATCCAAACAGTGTAGTGCTGTCCTGTAACTGCAGACGCCACTGCAGCACAAAGGGTTGGTGTCGAACCTCCGTAATGAGCGCTCTAAAAGCAGAAACCCGGGGATGATGGAAATCATTACTCTCAGGTGGCAGCTGGTGTATCATTTGTTTGTTCTGGACAGGAGAGACTGCAGTGGCAGAATAGCGAGCAAAAACACCTCGTGACAGTGCACACTCAGCCCCGTCCCCACTCTAAAAGTAATGCCTTATCCAAGAACAGGCTGCAGCACAACAGGGCTCCCCCTATTTCTCACCACCAATGGCTCTCTAACTACCTTTAGTGGCCCTAAGAGCTCAGGACCCCAAGCTGGGACCTCCATAAGAGGCTCTGTGTCAAAGAGCTTTTAGTGCATGGTACATTTTAATCTCTTCTAAAGTAACTCAAAGTCTCAATGTTGCAAAAACTGCCAGAAGACCCGGAATATTCTCTACAAAATAGCTACCTGCATATCTAGGGAAAAATGAAATACTGGGTTGGCCAAAAACTCCATTTAGTTTTTTTCCATAAAATAAAAGGCACATTTTTCATTTCCATCACTAACTTCATTGATTTGGATATTTTGAGTCTGTCGGCTATCTCCCACTATTGGCTTCTAGTAGGTAGAGGCCAGGGGTGCTGCTAAACATCTTCCAATGGATAAGACAGTCCCACAGCAAAGAATTCGGCCAAAATGTCAATAGTATCAAAAAACTTCGCAAATCACTTTTGATACATTCGATCAGTCACAGCACCTTCTCTATTCACTGCACTAATCTTTTCTTGTGTGTTAGTTGCATTTTTACCTTTCTTGAAATAATAAAGCATAATATGCCAAAAAAGTTGCTTATTTTCTTCCATCTTCAATATTAAAATGGCTGCACAAAAATTCACCAATTTTGATAAGTTTTTCTTTCAAATGCACGCTGATATGACAGTTGTCACAATACAATCTAACAAAACTGTTTCGAATGAAGTTAAGGCCAACTAAGCACTACTAGAGCCATTAAATGGAAAAACTAAACAAACTTTATGGCCAACCCAATAAAACAAATGCACAGGAATAACATCTCAAGACCAACAGTAAATAATAATATTAAATACCATATGCTGGACACTGAATTTGTGTGTGTGTGTGTGTGTGTGTGTGTGTGTGTGTGTAAACTACACATTATTCTATAGGTGAAAGACCCAAGACTTAGGCAGAGATCTGAAAACAGGGTCTTTCATTTTAAACATTAGTAAGCCAATATGCATGAATAATTACAAGGCATATATACTCTTTGACTAGGCAATTCCTAAGAACATAGCCTAACAAAATATGTAGCACTAAATCCAATAAGGCACAGTGATGTTCATCCCAGTGTGGATAACAATTTAAAAACTGCAAATGATCTAAACATCTATCAAAAAAGAACTGATTATTAAATACAGTCATTCTTGCAGTTCTTGCAGATATTAAAAATGATTAAGTAAATGTATGTTTCTTGACCCAAAAAGATGCCCACAGGTATCTTAAATGAAAACACAGGTAGTTCACAGAGCCACGGATGCATGATTCGGAGCTGACACCGAGGTCTGCTGAGGATAAAGGCGGATGGCACTTCCAGGCTGAAGGGACAACAGTGAGTGCAAGGGCCTTGGCTAAATGGACACATGGAAAGCTGAGGGTGGACAGTACAAGCCAGGTTTTAAAGATGAGAAAGGGACTAGACTCTGCCAAGCACTGAAAGCCCAACTAAGAATTTGATTTTTCAGCCCAGAAGATCAATGAGAAGCCACTGAACAAACTGCATGTCACAGACTGAGGCAAAGGGTCCGGGTAGGGGTGCGGGGGGAGGGGATGGGTTCAGCAGATGCCCAAGGTCACATAACAAGTGAGTGGTCAAGCCAGGGCCGCCCAGGCCTGGCTAGAGCCCAAGCTTGGTCTCACCTTCAAGCGCACACTTTTGTGGGTCCCAGCTCCCTTCCTGACCAAGGGAGCTACTTGCTGTGTGCTCTCCCTGCCTCTCTCCAGGCTTGGTCCCCAGGCTTGGTTTCTCACCTTGCCTCTTTCTTTTTCTTCTTCCCACCTCAAGCCGCTTTCCATAGAGAAGAGTCACAGAGAAAGCCCGTGCTCAGTACTCTGCCTTTACCCCCTCGGGGGTCCTTCCAGTCTACATAAAACAGGATCTTCCCAGTTTCTCTCCAGTTGAGTTATATCAGCTAACAACCTGGTTGATAACAACCAAAACGATTTCAAATGGCCTTTTAAATTTGGTTCAAAGGCTACCGTTTTATTTCTTAGCTCTATTACTGTTTTGTAAGTTGAACAAGGGCTCCTTTCCTTTCTGTATGTGAGAAAAAATTAAAAGTTATTATAGGCTTTCCTAAATCAGGATGAGAGTTTGTAAGAAGTAATTTAATGGGAAGCTTAGAAAATCCTGTATCAAAGTGCAACCTTAACTGGACCTCTTCAATTTTAATTTGTTTAAAAATTAAATTTCTTTTTACTTAATTTCAAAGTAAAAAGAAATTGCAAAAAAAAAAAAAATTCTGGCCTTAAAAATATAATAAAGCCATGCATCTGTATTGTAACAATCAAATTGGATTAGCATACAATAAAGCAAGCAGAGACCGCCACCCACAATGATTTTTTTTAAGTATGTGTATCACGCCCTCTGCTGGCCTCACCACATCTCCTGAATGACCACAGCATGAGGGGCTGAGGGAGACATCTGGAGTTCTTCTGTTAGCACAGGCTTCTTCCTTTCCTGGTTATGCACAAAAATCCCATTACTTTATCCCTCCTTCACCTTTCCTTCTCCAAAATGTCATACTCATTTTAAAGATTTATAGGATCATGATATATAGTTAAAAGTTGAAATTATTTCCCCTAAACGAGGGGATAAATAACAGCTAGTCCAAAATTATAAAGGACTAAAGGCTAATTTAAATCTAGTTTTGAAATATCTTCCTAATTAGATGTGGCTTCGGGTAACAGAAGAATTTAATGTGCATGCTAGCTGGAGACGAAAATGCCAATATAGAATATGCTGAGTGCTAGGGACGAAATTTTTGCTGTTAAATAATCCAAAGTAGAAAATACACAATTGTTAGATAATAAATATAACCATTCTACTTTACGATAAGGTGGCAAAGATGTGTCAAATTAACAGGCTCACTCAAAACCCTGAACAAGTTGGTGATAACAGGATTTTAAACCTAAACTTTGAGTCCTGGATGTGAAATAAAACAACACGGCATCAACGAAAAACATCTTAACTATTCTCCTTTCAAAATAAAAGCAGATTTACTTTGCCTCCCCTCGTGCTTTCCCATCAGCTCCCATAAAAGGCCGTCATCATCACTTTGCGGTCTGGCTCACTGAACTTCAACAGCACACACAGTTGTTGATTGACCGAGATACTGTGATGGGTTCTGGGGACACACGGGATAACGTGACTATATTCCTGCAACGAAGGAGCTCACAGTCTGGTGCAGAAGGCACAACTGTGAGGAAATATATATATATATAATATAATGCTAAATGCAACCAGGGAATTACGCCCACGGTACAGAAGCAATACAGGCAAAAGGCCGATGAACTGTCTAAGGTGCAGGGGGGATGGTATGAGAAAGCTTCACTGAAGAGGTGCTAGACTTGGAAAGACACAAGTTCAGGGAGCAGCCTGCCACGGAAAGCACGCGTGAGAATTTCAGGAGTGTATTGATAGAAAAGCAGAATCAGTAATTCTCTAAGGATGTGTATTAAGGGTAAGATGGTGGGTGGCTGACAGAAAGGCTAGAGAGGTGGCCAGAACACAGGTCATGGGAGCCTTGGGTGGTCCTTACCCTACAAGTGATGTGGACCTCATCCTACAAGCAGCAGGAACTTGGAGTTTATCCCATAATTAACGAGACGCCATGGAAGGGTTTCAAACCAGAGAAATGGCACAATCACACTGTTAGCTTTCATAAGACCAAAAAAGCATTTAGCTTTTTACACTAGCTTTTCTGCAACTTCAGCCTATTTCCTTTCCACTCTTCCTGGTTTATCTCCTTTTAAAATGTATTACGGTGAGCTGGAAAGGTGCATAAAGGCAAACCACCTTCGTGGCAGTCAGTGCTCACTCGTTACCAGTGACGCTCGGTGAACGCTGGGTGAGCAGGCAGTTGAGGGCCTAACTGGCACATGTACGCCAGTTAAGTTCCCAAACAGTTAGCTAGTGTACACAAGCTCCGAAAGAGTTAAACGCCCTAAAGGCAAAAAATGAGTCACATAATGCATCTGAACACACAGATCTCAAAGAGCTAACTGGATGTGAAATAAGGTCATTGATCTGCCTATTCAATTCCAGTAAAAGAAAACAGCCAGTTCTCTACAGAGCACAGCTGTACGAAGAGTACTGCTCACGATGCTATTTACAAAATGTATATCATTATATTTAAATTTCTAAAAGTGGATCTATAAGATCTATAAAAATTTAGGAAGCTCTCTCAAGCAACTGGTACCTTTAAAACACACCTCAATCTGAAAATACAACTATTCCCCCTAGATGGGGCTATCAGGATCAGCGAATCACAATTTCCAGTGTGGATTCTTCTGGCTCACCAGAAAGGGCCACTTACCCAGAATACATGCATTTTTTAAATTCAATTCACTGAATGAATTGAAAGTAATTTATGATGCCTTTTCCACTTGCTCTTCCCTCTGTCCTCACCTCTGCCTAGTTCATCCCCAGCACAAACAGCAGTCAAGCTCCTTACAGGGGACACGGTGCAAAAGGAAACATTCTGTAACTGCCAGGGTTCTCATAGACGAGTAAGCAATTCCTGGGCACGGATTCTTAAATGAACTATTCTGATAGCACCCCCTGGTGTCCAAAAGCATTTCTCTGGCTCTGTATTCTCAACTGACTGAAGCAATGCGTCTAAAGTGAAAAATTAATGAAAACAGCCACGGGCTTATACTAAGGGAACATCTGCCCCCGTTACAAAGCCAGTTAAGCCAATAACTTGAACCTCTCTGACCACCTGTTCTCTCTAAAACAGGAAAAATAACGACCTCACACCACACTCCTCCCGCCTCCCTCTGAGCACGTGAGCTCCTCAGTAAGGTCTATTACTAACACAGGTGGCTGTTTGTAAACAAGGTGATGGGGGGGGGTGGGGACGGACAGTGAGGAGGACACAAAGTAATAGCAGAGCATGAGCTCTCAGGCCTACCTGAATGCTCAGGAGTATTTTACATTAAATCCATAATAAATGTAGTCATTATAGAGGTCAGTTCGCTCCTCCTTCAGAGTTATCAAACACTTTGACTCCCTCCTTCCTCTACTTGCTGAGAACTGCAGGAACTAAAGAACTTTCTGCAAATAGCCAGCTACCATCCAGAACTACACCAGTCTGACCCACAAAATACTAGAAACTCTCCAAACTCATCTTCGAAACTTAAGATTTTTGGTTTTGACATGATGTTAGATTACTCTGATTTGTAATTTAAAATAAAAGTGGTAATAGTAAAAAGCGCTTAAAATCATCACCCTTCAACCTCTTGCCCAGTAAAAAAAATAATAAAAACAAAAAACAAAACCAAACAACCAAAGAAACACTCCAACTGACTAAGATGCCTAACATTCATTGCTCAGTAAGGACCTAACAAAACATACCTTTGGTCCTTCTGCTCTAAATCTGAGACCTTCAACAAAGCCAGGAACTTTTGTTCAGTTTTCTTTGCACAACCTCACAGAATTAAAACCCACTGTTGCCCTCTCCTGGGCAGACTTGGAACAAAACTAAAATCCATTTATAAAGCATTTGAAATCACCTTATTTCTTCTCCAGTTTCTTGATAGTATGTAACCTTGAATATCTTATAAGTTAATATAAGATAGCAGGAGGGGGAAAAAGGCCTATTATCAGAAATTCGGAATGATTTTTCCCTTTTCATTGACTGAAAGGAAAGACCATATGGTAGCAAAAGGGTCACCTGGCTTCGGACTCTGCCACTATATGACGTGTGGCTTTGGTCAAGGCCCAACCCCTCTGGGTCTCAATTATCATTTCTGCAAATTAGAGGCTTGTGAACCAGGAGATATCTATGATCCTTGTTGCTCTTTTCCACTCACAGTTCAAAATATTTACAGTGTTTTGTTTTTTTTAAAATAAGTCTTAGTAACTTAACATATCTTATCCTCAGTTCCGTCACTCATCACTTCACTGACTGTTAAAAGTCTGCGGTAATTGCGATAAATGTGAACCGAGTGCCTAGCACAGTGTACAAAGGCGCACGGTAAGTATGAGCTCTTTTCTTTCTCCTCTCCCCCGGTTCCCCCATGCAGCAGTCCTGACCTTGTCCACTCCTGCAGTACACGTTCTATAATCATATCCTGAAGCATTTACTCTCTGCTGCTCCTTGAGTTTTACATGTCTCGTGATGCTTGCACTGTGTTCCCCACTAACAAGCGAGCTTCGCTGCCTGGGCTGTGTCCTTTATCTGCTTGCGCCTCAGTGCCTGTCACTGGCAGCAGTGCTTGTAACAGTATCCACTGTCGTGACAGCAGCGGTGGTGCCCGCAGCAGCAACAAAGAAAAAGTTACAAAAACATAATGACATTATGATAACAAAACTGTAATAATAAAGCAATATATGTGATCATAAAAAATAATAAAATTGACTGTAATTTTGGTAACACCGAGTGCCATTTATTATTTCGTGCCAACCACTGTGTTATATACGCTTCTGCCCTTTCCAATGTGGCCTCAAAAAACACAGATAGGTATTATTACCTTCCTAATTTTATTAATGAGAAGCTGAGCTTCTGGCAGATTTTTAACAAGTACTGATGCTACCAGGCTCTCAGTAGCCATCTCTTCCCTTCAGAACTCTAATGCCCTTTTTTACCTATTCTCTCCACATCTGCTAGGACTCTGGCAAACTTCCAGGTTCCTACAATGATGCTCACAGCATCTCCGCATGCCCGTGAATGGTGTGGACACCCCAGCACGTCTGAAGTGGCAGACTACTCACACTGAGAATGACAAAAGCAGCCCCGCTTTCGGGCCACGCCACCGAACTCCGCTACCCTTCTCCATTTCTATTCCCTTCCTATCCTCTCCCTTCAGAGGTAGGGTTTAGTGGGAAGGGCATGGAACCAAAACTAAGAATGGCCTCTTATTAGCTATGTGACTTTAGGCAAGTCACTTCCACTCTCATATGTTCATCTGTGATGTGTGATAGTAATACCCGCCGTGCCTGTCTCCAAGCATAATTGTTTAGAATAAATAAGGGAGCATATATGAAAGTGTTCTAAAAGCTGTAAACGAGTATCAGCTACATGGCTATTTAATTCGTCCTGTCCTTAAGGTTCTTCACAAACAGCCCCCACCCCTGCACTTTTCATGGTAGAGAAGATGGCTGCCAGCACCTTGGGGCTGAAAAGAGAACATGAGGCAGGTGGAGAGGCAATGCCAATGTCCTTCTTTCGGGAGGTCTCGTGGGCTTTCTCTGCATTCCATCCAAAGCAACCAAAAAAGAGAAACAACCTTTACACCCACCCCCACCCGCCCCTCTACCATGACTTTTTCCTCACTCCCCATCTCACTTACGTACTTTAAAAGTAACCACAATAACCATTCTCTTTCTTCACATGATGGTCATGGCAGCCTCGGCCGGTCTAAGCACCCCCCGCATGCCAAACGCGGGACCAGATGTCCCAGTAGACCATCATTTCATCCTCAGGGCCACACAATGTAAGTGTCTTTGGCTCCATTTGACGGGTTAGGCTCAGAGAGACTGGCCGGCTCCCACGCTGAAGCTCAGAGATCCAGCTACTGCTGCCTCCACACCAGACACAGAGGCCATTCCCATTTCCCGCCTGAGCCCGAACATCGCGCACTAGCAGGGTGCTCCTCGCCTGCAGGGCTGCTTAGAAATCACAGGGAAATCCTAGCACCTGTATCCTATGAACGCGCCACCGCATGGCATGCAGCATAAATGCTTCCTGGAAAAAGGACTCATGATCCCATATAGTGAGTACACTCACTTTACCTTTTGATGCTTCATATAATGAAAGAATATAATATTAATCAATCCCTCCTGCTAAGAAGTAATTGTGTTTACAATGAAGTTTTTGCAACAGCAGTTACCACATTAAACATGTGGTCAAAGTTAATGTTACCAGTAAAGCAATAAATCAATACCGTGTGCTTCTTAACCGATAAACTGAGAACACAGAATCATATTCCTGTCAAAAACTGCATGAACTGTGTCTAACCATGAAGAAATATCAGGCACACCCAAACTGAGGGCCATTCTACAAAGAAATTGGCCTGTACTCTTCAGGGGTGTCACAGTTGCAAAAGAAAAAGGAAGGCTGTTCCAGAGTAAAGGAGACTAAAGAGGACCTAACAACCAAATGATTCCGGATCAGAGCCTGGACCAGATACATGAATGGTGGCAAAACTGGCAAATTTTGTATAAGATCTGAAAATTAAATAATAATATCGTGTCAGTGTTAATTTCTAGATTTTGATAATTATACTGTTATGTAAAGAACATCCTTGCTTTTCGGAAACATACATTGCAGTATATTTAAAGGTAGGGGGCATCATAGCTACAACTTTGAAATATCTTTTTACAAAACAGTGAGAGAAATTATATACAGAAATTTTGTTTTACTGTTCCTGTCACTTCTTTGTAAGTCTGAAGTTATTTCAAAATAAAACTCAAAAACAGAAAGGACAATATTCGAACACATATTAAGTGCAGCCAGCCCCTGACATCCACAGGTTCCCAACCACAGACTGAAAATAAGTACCGTTTTTGATCTGAGGTTGGTTGGGCTCGTGGATACAAAACCCACAGACACAGTGGGCTGACTGTGTATTTACTGAAAAACATATGCATATAAGTGGACCCACATATAAGTGAACAAACCAGTGTTATTCAAGGGTCAACTATGTTAAATAAATGTGAATTGTAACATCCCTATCGTTTATTCCTAAGCATGAAGGGGGATGAACGGAAGTCAGCATCATGGGTCCTCCCTGTGAAACCAAACGTGTAGGCTGTCGGAAATTCTGGGACCCACAGAGGCTATCTAAGTTGTTCCAGTTCACAACAGTTCCACTCAGTTGTAGCAGTGATAAAATATCCTTTCCTCTTTCTGATAATGACTATTTCTAACTTCTCAATTCCATAATTCAGAAAATTCAAACAAAAATCCTCCAGTGATTCTACTTCCCATGAAAACACAAGACACTGCAATAAAAAGAACAGTGTACTGTGTTTCCCCACCTCACCCCTTCTCTGGCCAATATGCTTTTTAGCTGAGCAACTGGCACTTAGACAACTGTGTAGCTCCTAACCCTTTGTCCTTTGTCCTGTCATCAGTGGGTTTGGCAACAGAAAATGTATGACTGTGAGCATGAATGTGGTGACTCTAGGTTCATCTCACTAACATAAATCAGGAACACCAGCCAACTCGGAAGCTTAGATGCTCCAACTGAAAATACATGCAGCCCCAAACATTTGATTTTAACAGAATACTTTATGCCCTTCCCCACCCAATGAATCCAGTAAACGGCAGAACACCACACGGTCAAGTTTCAAACCCCAAAAGATGACTGGAGACAGGCTCCTAAGAAGTCACATAAGAAGGAATAATAGCTATGAAGCCTCTTCTTCCCACGTGCAAGGATAAATGAAAAGCTGAAGTTGTACAGCTGCACTTAGCTCTTTTCTCACGAGTCATTAGTAGCATGTCCTCATTTAAAATTTACAGAGTGTACTATGTTCCAGGAATATCAAATCTTTCATTATTCTTCACCACGTGCCTGGGTCAGACAGAAATTCCACTTCACAGACAGAAAAATTAGGACAAAAGAAAATTAAGATGATCCCGAAATCACACTGTCTATAAGCAAAAGAACCCAGGGTGAACCAAATACTCTGTCTTCAGGAAGAAGACAAATATTCCTAATTTCTATAATTACCCCCCACACAAAATCATTTTACATCCCTAAATTACTGGGGAAGCCACACTGACCTGTTTCTACTTTTTAATAATTTTCTTCCTGGTTGAAAGGAGTGATCAGGATGGAGATGAGGTCACCTACTCACATGGAATTGATGTGGCTTCCAACTAATGCTTCACACTCTGGCCAAACTCCTGAGTGTGAGAGGCTTCTGTCTCTCTCTCGTCGAAGGACCGCACTGGTGGGCCCCGTGGAACTTCCTGAGAATCGCTACACTAACAGCCCCTCTCTCTTTTAAATGGAGAATTACGCATGGTAAAGAAAAATACATCTTGAGAAATATTTCTTAGTTTTGGTTACCATAAGAGAGGAAAAGAAATTATTTAGGACAACAAATTTCAAATGAACGTGGCTGCCTAGCTATCCAAAGCTGGGTCCACAGGCCCGGCTGGCATGTAAACACGCGTGTGTCAATGGACTGTTTCTACTTTAAAAAAACAACAAACCGAGGAGACAAAAACCAAAGGACTAACACCAACAAGGGGCCTCTGAGGAGCATACCTGCACCAGGAAACCGGCGCCCCGTCAGCGGGGCGGCGCCGCTGCAAGCGGGAAAGGCCGTCGCAGAGCAGATGGCGATGCGCAGGAGTCCAACAAGGAGTCACGCAAACAACACAAAGAAAGACTGCCCTGCACCGACTTCTAAATTAAATTTACTTAGACACGGTAAGAACCTACGACAAGCAAAGGCATCCTGCAACAATGGTTTTCACAGCACGTGGTGATGACAATAATACCGACTCCCTAAGTGGCCAGGCCGCAGCAGAAGTGTCAAATAAAGAACAGTGTGGCTGCTTACAACATCATGAGCCCCAGACAGGGGGCGGGGGGGTCTGTCTGCTGTTAATAAGGATCCAGGAACAAGGGTATGCCAAGCACGCTGGGGATTCAGGAGAGTGGAAAACGGCATTTCAAACAGCCTTTCCTTGGTGCACTCAAGCACATGTGCTCACTGAGCAAGCAAACATCCTTGGGCACTTACTATGAACAGGACATGCACTGTCGCTCTGGTCAACGTACCTGCCACCAAACCAGTGGGCAAGGAGTGGGGTGGAACTCATAACCCAACTGCACTTTAAAATGAGAATTATGACAGGAAAACAGCCAACTTAATGAAGCTCAAGATAACATTACAAAGAGCCATTCTCTTTTCTGTAAGATGTTGAAGGGAGTAATCTACATTCTCCCTTTACTCCTTCGGGAGACACTGAGATGTGTGGCCATTTTCCATTTGAAGGATGGATGACGAAACAAGCCCCGGGGTTTAAGTTTAAAATCAAAGAGCAAGGAAATGGTAGATGACATGGTTGAAAAATCACATCTCCCCAAACTCTAGCTGCCTCTTGTTTCGGATATGTGCAAAATGGGATCTGGAATGCTTAGCACACTAGTATGTAATAAATCGTTGAAATATCTTTTTAAAAGGAAGGAAATAAAGTCACAGCCTGAACAGCCTCCCTTTTCTCAAGCTGATGGAAGAAGTTCCAAAGGAAAGTATGGATTCTGCAAGTGAAAACTCCAAGTGGTTCAAGTCAGCTGGAGTTTAGAGTTATAAGGCTAGGATTTGAAATGGTGCCATGAATTCAAGGCTAATGAGCTTGGCTTTTATTTGATAAAAATAAATCCCCTCCACCCTCATTTATTTGCATTAGTTTTTTGTTTAATTTTGGAAACCACTTTTGAGCAATTAAGTGATGTGGTCAGAAAGTCAATCCTGCACTGATATCTAAGAAGGAACAAGAAGGAGGAACAGAAGGAGAACAGTTCGAAATCTACTGCAATCGTCCAGTTAAAAACAGAAGGAAAACGTTTGGAGCCATGTTGCAGAAGGAAATGAGGAGAGAGATTAGATGGGGAAGACAAGGAAAGAAGGAATCTTAAATATAAAAATAATCCCACTGTTTAGAGGTTGGGCAACTCAGAAAGACAGACAAAGCACAGGGTGGTTAGGTTTGGGAGGGAAGGCGAACCCTTTGGACACACTGCACCTGAGAGGCTGGTTGGCCACTTAACAAGCAGCTGGAGGTGTGACGCTGAAGCTCTGCAGAGAAAGCAGGCCTGGAAATCCTTTTCTCAGGGAGCAGTTACAGGAGGCGGTCAAACGAAGCTCCCAGCAAAAGAAAAATGTTTTCTGGGTACGCATACTGTACAAACCAAGGGCTTTCTAACAGGGTTTTTCCCCACTCAGGCTGACATTTTAGACATCTGATCAGAAGACCTCGTGCTCAACTCCAGCACCCAGGGAATCTCTCCAGGCTGACGCCCTCAGACTCTGGCCGGGCACTTCCAGTTTCTGTTGCCGCTAACTAAAGCTTTCACTCTCTCTGCCACCGCGGAGGTGGCCCACTCTGACGGACTCTCTGCCCAACATTCGCTTTTCCCTCGGAGACGTCCCACAGGCCAACCTGGCTCAGGTCTCTGCCCGGCAGCCCCCCATCCCGGGCCCAGGCCCGCAGAGCCCCAGAACCAGCCCGCCCCCCGCAGAAGTCTGCTGGTCCAGTGAAGGCATCTCAGATGCCTATACAGAACGGCTCATTTATTGAAGTCTATTAAAAACCTATTTAAAGCCATCCTAAAGCATTAGCTAAATGCGTTTCACACAGAACGTTTTCAAGAAGGCAACGTCTGGAAGTTAACACTCAAAGTTACATACAGCGAGGCAGGATGAGATGCAATCGCTAATGTGTTGTCTTTCTGACAACGTTCCTTACAGAGCAGACAACTCAGGGTCACATCGGCTTTCCTAGAAACTGTAAAAAAGCGGGAAAACGGGGCCTCCCTTTCCAAATCTGTGACTGCATAACTATTTTTAATTATAAATATCTAATGTAATTTTAAAACCCAACTAAACCAAAACAGAGCTTAAATTTTGTTAGGTTTCATACCATAATGAAATCAGTAATTATAGGTAAATAAAACTCTGGTTAAACACATAACTATGCTCACACATACATTCCATTTTCAAAATCTCAAAGCTAGAATGAAAAGTTTTTCAAGTCATTGTTAATATAATTTAGTTAACATAAGGCAGACGATAAACGACACCACAGGGTCTTTTATGAGGAAAGAAACCCTACCCCACAGATATTCCAAATAACCATTAAAAATATAAGTTTTGTTTTTCCTTTTGTCATTTCAAGCTGCTTTAAAAAGACTGTCCCTCTTTCGTAAAATCCAAATGAAAGGTACTCAAGGACATCTTGCCTCTCCGGTGTTCAAAACTGATGACAATCCCCTCCCCTCTGGCCTTCTTTAAGCAAAGCTGATATGGGGAAAAATGAAATCATTTGAGTTTCCCATTGTTTTCACACCCAAACATGGGACAACAAGCAGAGATAACAAAAGGTAGAATGCAGTTTTGTAAGTAATCGCTAATCAGATAGCCTCCAAATTATCATATCCTGAGTATGTGGAAATCTCTTTCCTCCTTTTTCTATGGGTTTCATTTCGCTGGGTGGGGAGCCACTCCTCCTGAGTCAGGAGGGCTAATGGTGCTTACCTTTTTGGCTCTCTGGGCTATGTCTGGTGTCCTTGTAAGCAGCTTCTCAATCAGGTACTCTCTGTTCTGCAAAACAAATATTCCCAACACTTCAACATCAAATACGATACGTAGAAATTCACAGTGATTTCAAAATAGCAGATTTACTTGGGTTTTTAAGCATGTTACCTTGGCTTTCTGGAAGAATTTGCATTTTAAAAGTTCTGCTGCTGTGGGCCTGAAAGATCAATAATAAATTAGAGTTGAAACAATGACCACTCGATAAATACACTGCCTTGATGACACAACTTAATCCTAGAGTATTTCCGTAAGACCGGTTTTAGGAATAGCAAAACCAGACACTAAATTAATCACAAGCTGGCACCAAGTAAAATAGTGCTAATTTTCCAGTTCCTTCCAAACTCCTCTACAGCAAAACACACGTACTCTTCTAAGTTAAATATTTGGGGTATGATCAATTTTCCATCCTTCATCCTCACACTTCACTAAGCAAATGCAGTGTTTCTAAAAGGTGGCACACTGACACATCTGTGAACTAAATTCCTATATTTGTTAAGAAGTCATACAAGCTGCTGTATCGCTCGGCCACGAAACTACAGTCCACAGGGCTCGAAGATTCCCAAGAGGGGCAGGACCTACGAGGGTCCACACATGCGTGCAAGCTCTGTCTGACTGCCCGCCCCCCCCACCAAGTAACACTGTCTCAAGTGTCCACAGGCCACTCACTGTTCTTCAGGGGAAGGTAATTGTGATGGTGATTAATAAAATGCAAATTCATCTCCTGCTCACTGAACATCAGGTCCGAAGGCCTGACTAGATCGCATCGAGCATTTGGGGGAAATGCTACCTGGATGACGCTGTGTAGACCTTACTGCTGCAGGTCAGGGGCACATGACGTTATGTAATTTCACTGGGGGGGATGCTAAGTTCAACCAACTGGTCCCCAGGCCTGCGATCTCTCCACTATGCGAATTTCCTGTTCCCCAAAACATTTTACCTGATGATTTTAGTATCTTTGCTTTAAGTAAATATTTCATAGGAGGTGGCATAATACTGATTTTCTACTTCTGTGGTGTGTCAGCTGGCACTGTACCATCACGAACAGCTTCCTTTGTTGACAGCTCCTTCTCAAGCCAGAAGCAAAGCAGAAGAAAGTCACAGCAACCCAGACTACAGGACAGTCAGCCAGACAACTGGCCTGATCGCCTCGAAAATCAGTGACAAAGAGGAAAAGGGGAGACGTAAAGGTACCGTTCTGGATCTTCAAAGACTAAAGAAACCTAACACCAAATGCAACATGTGACCCTGGCCTGATTCCCGCATTTGAGAGGGAAGGAGAAGCTATACAAGACATTTGGAAATAATTAGAGATAAGTGAATATGCCAGGTATTAGACAATTTTAGGAAATGACTGTTCATTTTCTTAGATGTGGAAAAGTACTGTGGTTATGTAGCAACATGTCTCTATTTGTATGGAATGCAAGCTGAAGTATTAGGTCTGTTACTTATTTTCAAACTGTTCAGCAAGTAAAATGTAGATAAATAGATATAGCAGACATGAAAAATGTTAATAATTGTTGAATCTAGGTGGTAGTACAGAAGTAAACATTGTACTGTTTTGCTTTTTCACCTTTTCTGTATGTTCTAAATTTGTCATAATAAAAAAAAAAATGGGAGGAGGGAGAGAACCATCATGAGTATCATGAAGTAGTCTCTCAGGCAATGATTAGCAAAGGTACAAATAGCATTATGTTGAGGGGGGTGCAAGTTTAATAGGATTCCCATATTTGAAACGGTTAGAAACCACTTCTTCGGAACCAGAAAGGTCCATTAAAACGTTTCCAGGGACCAAGACAAAGCATATTAAAGAATTAGGAAACGTCACTAAGTGTAACGATGCACAAACTGCCCGAGTCCATGAGGGCCCGAAACTGTATTTCTGGGCAAAGAAATGGAAATTTAAATTGTTACTGCCCTTTCCTCAGGATCAAGTGGAACACCGACTACAGGGACCTGGAGAGACCCCCGATGGCCATATCCACTGCAATAAGCAGCGGCAAACTGCTCGCTGCCTTGAGTAAATAAAGGTCTAAAGAACAGGGGGGCCACGGTTTACATTTTGTATGTCAAATCCCTCGGTAAGCGCATTCAAATTCATGAATATGTACCTTGTTAAACAGCCACTAGAACTAAAAATCATGGTCCTCTTTTACATGATTTAGCTTTGGTTGTTATTTTAACATCTACTCTTACTGACCACTGGCAATGTTTTTGGCCTCCAGTTACTCCAAATTCATCCGGTCGTTCTCTCTCTTGGTAAATACACAGTTATTGAGGATCTCTTATCTGTCAGGCATTATGCCAGATGTTAGGCATACTACAGGCAAAGTGAATATGGAAGATATAAATCTGACCTTCGGCAACTGACATCCAGCAGATAAGAGAGTGAGAGGTGGGACTGAACGAGGAGCATCAGAACTGTGTGTGGGAAGAAGGGGAGGGCTACCGAGGGACAGAGGAGGAGAACCACTCATTACGCAAGGGGCTGGGCAAGACCTGGTGCCATCTCTGCCACTTCGAAACATGACACAAAGCGGCAAGAAACCAGGAGGCATGCAAAATAATAGGCTGAAAGTTTTAAAAGTGAAAACAAACCTAGGACAATTAAGATGACTAAAGACCTCAAGGCCACTGTTTTGGTTGAAATGTTCTCTGCCTCTGAACAAAACCATTCCGGTAGCCTCCCAGTCAGACTCTCTGCCACTTCTCTCTTCCTCATTCCAACCCGTCATCCAAGCATATAAATTTGGAGGTGTCACTGAGTGCAATGATGTACAGACTGTGCATGTCTCCAGCAGCCCAAAGCTCCGCCTCTAAAAAGACCCAATTTCATATTTGTCTTAATAGATTTCAGTGGTCTGAGAGCTCTGACTTCTCCATCCTCATTTCCCATCGCACCCTATGTGAGCCCTACCTTCCAGTTGCAGTGATATTCTCACCCACCTTGCTCTTTCATGACATAGCACACCCTGCTTTTCTTGCTTTAACATTTTTTGTAACTAACTGGCACGCCCTTGGTTCAGAGGTCAAGAGCCAATTTAAATGTCAGCATCTTCAGAGATGCTCCTCCCAGTTCCTGCAAGTCAAATTCACTGGTCCCTACCCGGTGCTCACACACCAATCCAGCCACACTCCCATTCTGTAACTTTCCGCTCCTGTCTCCCCACATCCTCTCCCCTCTACTAGGTTATAACACCTTCCATGGCAGGCAGCACACAGTATTCATTTTTATCTACCCAATGCCTAGCACAGAGCAGAAAACGGCTATAGCTCAATTTCATACCACAATAAAATATAGAGTAAAAGAAATGCTACTAGCCATTCGGACACAGAACCATAACTCCTTGGGCTAGACTTAGTCAGCACTTAAAGTCTAGGGCTCTGTTCAATACAGTAGGAAACAGCAGAATGATGTAAGGAAAATAAGACTCGGGCTAGCCACCGCCCCCGCCCCCACCCCCACCCCCCAAAAAAAAGAAAGAAGGGGAAGTCTGTACACAGCGGGTGCACTGAGGTGGAGAGGCCAAAATGCTTCCATCTCTTCTCTGCACACCCACCTCTCCTCCTTCTGCACACTAAGGGCCAAGTGTAGGACCAATGTAGAGAGAAGGCTGGGAAATGCTGGCCATAGCTTGAGACTCAGGGCTGGGAAAATACTTTCCCAGCCCCAGCAAGGTCATTTCCATGGCGACCAAACTGTAAAGGGAAAAAGGAGGGTACAGAGAAAACTCCTTTCTTTGCACTCCACTCTTAGCCTTCATCAATAAATGCAATGACATGAGAACTGGGAAAGGCACATTCTTTTTTTTATAGACTTTGTATTTATGTGAACCAACAGGTGATTTCTACTGGAACAGAGTACTAAAGAGCAGGTCCTTTGGTGCTCAAATTAGCTCAGGTGTCTCTAGCTTTGGAGTCAAATCCATGTGCCCGACTGACCCCATGAGAAAGTATGGAAAAACAGAACTGGAAGGAATGTGGAAAATGAGACAGAGAAGAAAGCGGTATTGAGGGTATGAGAAAAGCTGAGGTGTGCGCTACCAACCTGACTTCAGTTTTTTGTGTGTTTTGTTTGTTTTTGTTTTATGCCATAGCAACTGCCAGTGCAGTTAATGTGGAACCATCAATGCTGCCTGCCTTTTAGCTAAGTACTACAGGAGAAGGAATTCTACAGGCAGTTACGTCTTACAAGGCTGCTATCAATTATCAAGCAACACAATGTAGTATAAATACAAACACTGTTTTATGAGAAATGTTTTACCAGCAATGAAAATAACAGTCTCAGTTTTGAATGATGATTCAATTTTAAATCCTTAAAAACAATGCAGTAGTCTGCAAGTACCAACATTCTCAGAAGAAAATCTGTTAAGGAATTCAGTTAATACATATGGATGAACCAAAGTCCCCTGAGACTTAAAATAATTTTCAAAGGATTCAGGATGAATACGACACAGTTTAAGTAGTTCTAACAATTTGCATTATAATTCCTAATATCTCACTGACCTCGGGCTGAGCTGCATTTCTCTCCCCGCCCCTCCCCCCACATGAACTATTCAAGTTTCATTTGTTTCTAATGGATTTATCTATGCAACATCCACACCCTTGTTGCTCAGAGGAAATCTGGTTCCTTTCATATTGCCATTCATAGGAAGCAAGGGATCTCCAAGATTAAGGCTCACTTTTTAAAGACAGTAAAATGCTGTGCTACGCACATATAAGTGACTCTTTGTCTGTGCCCATGCAGAGCACACAGGCTAAATGAGGCAGACAGCTCCAACGCGCCAACTCGCCGGCTCTCTTTTTTAAGAAAAGTTCCATGAATCTCAAGGGTGAGAGAAGGCGTAACCCCTTCCCAGCTAGCCTGAGGGCTGCTTCTGCTCAGGAATGACTCTGTCCTAGTCCCTGTTGCCCTGTGATATGTTTTCATTCTCTGCTAAAAAGGTACTCGGCAAGGCCAGGTTTTTGGTACCATCCAACTGCTGTCAGATTACAAGTGTATAATCTATATGCAGGCAATAAATACAGATAAATTATCGAAAATCTTGCATTCACTCCTCAACACACTAAAATCAGGTTAGTTTCTGAAACTCTTCTCAGTGAGTCCAAAATTATCCCCAAGTTGCAAACACCCAAGTGTCTCCAGTTATTCAAGAAATACCACTAAAGATGTAAGACAGATCAGACACTCTGCACAGAAAGATATAAAAATGAGTAGCACAGATACCCTTCCTAAAAAACTTAACATACTCGGGGAAATCAATATGTGAGTCAATATATGCACATGGTATGATAAGTGCTACAAGGCACATGTATTTAACACACAGCAGGAAAACGAAACTTTGTGAAAACTAAACTTTGCAAAAACTCCTTTCGGTCAGGAAGAAAAAGGCAAATAATGAATGGCAATCCCGATCTCTTGAATATTTAGGACCCCCGGGCACGGTGCCATCCGTTTTAAGTGTGTTACCTTACTCCATCCTCGCAGCAACCCTATGACATTAATGTTATTAGGCCCACTTTACAGACAAGGACACTAAGTCATGCAGATGACGATAAGGCAGAGCCAGGGGCCTCACCCAGAGGCATCTCACGCTAACAACAGGGAGTCTTTGAGCTCAGTGTCGCTAGCTAGGTGAGAGGGGGACAGAGAAAAAGGAAGCACCTCTGGACATAAACAAAGACAGGGAAGGCAGGAAATACTCATGGCTTCTTGGGAATTGTGCAGTAACTTAATGCTGACTTACTAATTCAGGAACGAATACATATTTTAAAATTGCATCCTACATAAGAAATAATTCAATGATACAGGCTTTTTTCCTTTCTCACATTTCATGAAGCTCTCCCCTCCCCAAACTTCCCACACCCATGTCTTTTTATTAAAAGAAAGAATCATGTGGGAAGTTTGTGCACTCTGTTACAGAAGACAATTGTACAATAGTGAGAATAGATTATGTTATAGAAAAAAATATCTAAAAGAAGTCCTTAAACTATCAATACTTCATAGATCAATAACATTACTAAGACAGTATTCTGAGGGAAACACTGTGTAAAACTTTGAATGTATAGCTCTTTTCTAAAGAATTATTGGGGGTGAGGTAGTGGAAACCTGCTATTTGAGTTAACAAAATAAATAAAACCTGGAAAAACTTTCAAGATTATTAAGAATTAAGGACAGCTTATTAAATATAATGTATGATGACCTGATCTAATTTATTTTGACCAAATTACAAATCTTCTAATGAAAGATGCTGTTATATCAGTAAGCACACTAACAATTCCATACTACAGAACCGTTTACTGAAAGAGCTGGAATTGTGAGACATTACACATCGCCACCACTAGGTGGGAACTCAACCAGCTCAAGCACCACGACAACCATCAGTAACAACACATCTGGGAAGACAAGTCCTTCTCTCAGTGGACTTGAGAGAATTACACAGTTTCCTTGGTGATGCGAGAAATTTAGGTTTATAGAGGTGACACCAAATACAAGGGGAAGGCGAGTAAGTATTGAAGAACAAAATTAAAATCTAAGGGTATTTTCACCCAATTGGAGACTGCAGAAGTAACCTTAATGAAAGGCCGGCATCGCTTCGGAGGAAAAACAAGCCTTACAAACCAAATAAAAAGGGCAACTAAGATGTTTAAGTACAAACAGCCTGTAAGTGTGACGAAATAATCATCCCTTTTAAAATGAAGAATTTCAAGATGCTTAACAGCAGTCTTCAGACCTGACTCCGTGAGAAGGGCGACTGACCCAGGAAAGACTGAAGGCGAGTTCAGTGACATGCAAAGGAATGAAGGCAGCAGCTACAAGAATGGGTAAAGTAACGTCAACTGTGCTTAAGGCGGAGAAGGGCAGCCTCCCCAAACTGTAGATTACTGTGTAAAGCGACAAGGTTTAAGTTTCGTAAAGAATTTAAAGAATAAAGGAATTCTTTTTTAAAAGGAAGGGTCCCTCCCTAAAAAAAAAAAAAAAAAAAAAGTTTCAGAAAAGAAGCCAGTTTTCACGTTTTAAAATATAACTACCAAATTGGATCCTAGGGGGGATGAGCGGAGGAAGTAACCTCGGTGTCCTCCCCAGGTCTGTAATCTCCACTCGCTGTATATTCGCGTGGTGCCGCACACAGCCACGGTCTACAAAGGGACCCTACCCAGGCCAGCCTGTGTGCCGTTCACATCGCTCACATTCTCCTTTAAGTGAGAAAGGACACCTGCTCTATTATTATCACTCAGGATATTGCAAAGTCACAGAAATTAAGAAGGAAGAAACAAACTCAGACACACTACAGTATGGGGGCGGTCGCCTGAGAATAAAGAAGAAATTCTCGCCTGAGAACAGGAGAGGAAACTCTAAAGTTAATTTAAAACAATTTACTTCTGTTTATGTGATTAATCTTTCTAATGCAAAAATATTAATCTTCTTTACTGATAATCTTTTAAACAGTACAAACAACTTGTTCTGCAACTAAAAGGAAGCTCATGTAAAATTCAATAGCTCTGCCAGGTTTAGACTGGAGCTAGCAGGATATTCAAATCCTCAGAGGTCAGCTCAACCTACACAGCGCAGAATATTAGCTCAGCTTCCCAATGCACCTCTGCCAATTTCTTTTGATTTGTTTTTTCATTTCCTTTGATGACAGAGCCCACACCTAACAAGCACAGTGAATCTTACAGACACTAAAATTTTCCTCTGCCCCCCCCGCCCCATCCCCATCTACTTCTTTCCCTTTGGACCCACGCTGTCTTCCACTACCAGGTTGGAAACCTGGGGGTCGGAGCGGGATTTCCCTTGAACTAGAAGTATCTTGCAGGTGTGTCCTCACCCAGCCTTCCCCGGTCCCCCACAAAGAAAGCTTTGCTGGGACTCAAACCAGGTCAGTAATTCATCCACCAAGTTTGACATACCTTTTGGAAGGATCTTTCTGAAGACACAGTGAAAGTAATTTTCTAAAGGACTTGCCATACTTTTTCATCATTTCCTTATCCTCTACGCCTGTTTCTAAAGTGGGTGGATCATTTTGCAAAGTCAACATTAACACCTGCAGCAGAAACAAACAGAAAGACAAAAACCTCAGTATAGCAATTGCTACAACTGAGGTTTTAATTTTTCACAAAACATCAAAGACCAACCTTGATTCGTTACAAACGTACTTTCCCATGATTATAACTTTACAGAAAATGTGTACTGAAAGTATTCATTTCTCTTTGCAAATCTGTTCATGTGCCCTTTAACCTTTTTGTTATTCCACTGACAGAACTTACCAAATCTGCTCTATGTGTTAAGAATGATCTCCCAAAGCCACGGGGACAGAGCTTCCTGGGAACTGGCTCTCACTCAGCCTCAAGGAGCACGTAGCTCCGGCCTGGGCTTAGTGAAGACAGGGCTCTGGCTGGAAAAGGGGGTGGTGGGGGGGGGGGGGGAGAGGAGGGACCAGGGCAGCAGTGAATGTTCATGAGTACAGGTCATTCATAAGCAAGGAACTGCCTGTACTCAAGGCTTCTGTAACATTACCAACCCTAAAAATAAATCCACAACATCCCAGAAGTAGCACATGATTTCCCCCTTTTTTTTTTTTTAAGTGGAAAAAACATACAGAAAGTCACTTATAGGCTTGGCAACGCTGAGAGTTAAAGACACAGAAAGATCGCCAGAATACAGCTGAGTTGCTAAAAACCATAACCAGAGCAAAAGGCCAAGCTGCTCTTGAAGGGGGTGAAACAAAATACAGCTTCAAATCAAAAAGGTAAAAACTCTACTCTTTCACACATCACAATTATTTGCTTAAGAAAAAAAATGTGTAGTAAACTATTGACCTAGGTAATGAATAACGCTCATTAATGCATAAATCAGCCTTAATGTATGCAAATGCTATACATGCCAAGCCAAGCCACTTTTCAAAAACTTTTCAGATGTGTGAATAGATGAAGGATTAAAGTGACAGTTTATTGTCTGTGGAGGATAATAGCAAACAGAAGAAGGCGGGAGAACTGTAAAGTCTGAAGAGAAGTCCTCAGGACTTAGGCTGGGGTTAGCAATGGGACTCTGGATTCAGGTGGGAAACACTAAGCAGGGAAAGAAAGAAAACAAGAGCTAAGAAAAAAAAACAAACAGAAAAATGACATGGAAGAAAAGAATCCTCAGAGTTACTTCACTGCTTTTCCTTTGAAAGGTAACTTCGATTATTTACACCTCAACTTACTAACAAAATCAGGAATGCACACCAAAATCTTAATTATATGAATATATATTAAGTAGAGAAAAAGACAGAGAGAGAGAGAGAGAGAGAAAGAGAGAGAGAAACGATGTAATGTATTACACCAAAACCTTAGCAGGGATTATCTGTAGCTGATGAGATTATAAATGTTTGTTTTCTTCTTTATTCTTATTTGTACTTCCAGACTTTCAACACTAAGTACGTATTAACTTTTTAATCAGTAAAATTATTTAACTTTTTTATCCTCGTGGGTTTTTTTTTTTAATCCTCCTAAATTTTTCCAGTATTTTCCTAGGAAAAAATTGAAACAAACATGGGCCATATTCTCTGTAAAACACCTTCATAATTTCCACTCAACTACTTCATCCTCTAAACAAAATCCAGGTGGGTAAACTCACCCTGATACCACCCTCTCAAAAAATAAGAGAAATGACAATATAGGCCAGTTACAGGAATAACAAAAATCTGAAAATAATAGCCAAACATATGTTGATTTCTAAAAATACCGGGCTTGCTTATTTCAAATGAGTCACTGATATATGACACTATGAAAACAGAAGTAAAATCTATAGACCTTTTTTTTTTTTAAGATCTGAAAATTTGGGAAATTCATCTGCAAAGACACGATCACTATAATCTATTTTCAGATTTTCCTTTGGGATGCTGGGGGTGTTCTGCCATCAAAAGAGTAATGGCCGGCACGCACAGCCGTCCGCCTCCGCCGGTCAATCCGATCACATCCTTCACGCAGGTCTGTGCTAAGAATGGAAAGCAAGTTTCCACGCTGGGCATTTTACTACTTTTGTCCTGTTCTGTCCACTGAGAACATCAGACAGCACTTAACTTGGCTGCATGCCTCCATTAATTCTCCTCAGATCTCAGAGAAAAATGACCACGTGTAAGAGAACTACGGGACAGATTCCGTTAAACCACATTTCAAACCCAACACATGGTTTCCAAAGGTAATTACTTTCATGGGAGGGTACTTGTGATACGGCGCTGCTCCCGTTGCTAATTCGATGGCAGTGATTCCAAAACTCCACATGTCAGCCTTGAAGTCATAGCCTCGCACCTAAGACAGGAAGGAACCGGGAAAAAACAAAATTAGATAACAGGCCCATCACACATCATGAAGTCCACGTCACATCGCAAGTCCACAGCCGTGAATGCGGGCCTTTCATACTAGTTTGTTAAGGCCCAGCGACTGGGAATTAAAATGTAGTTACGTGATACATTCTAATAAAATGGTTGATCTGAATGAAATGTTAGTATATTACTAATTAGTACTACTGTACTATGTCAACCAAAGCATCAGTTTTTTTTACCTGTTCCATGACTTCAGGGGCCATCCAACACGGGGTGCCAACAAATGTTTTTCTGACTTTATTCCGGGTAACATCACCCCCTGTTGCTAAGAATGCACTTACCCCAAAATCTGAAAGGAAAAAAAAAATCACCCTTATTTGACGTTAGGACACCATTGCTTACAAATTCCGACTTTACGAACATCGCTTTTCCTGGTGAGCTTTAGTGGTGCTGAATCGTCTCAGACGCCATGGAGCTCTCTCAGTTACACACCAGGGCAGTCCCGCCACCCGCCACCCTACAGAGAACATCATGACAGTAACGGGTTAGCAAGCCCCCGCGGCCCCCCAAAAGCTAAGCACACCAAATTACAGTCCCCACCAAAAAGGTGTCAAAGGTCATAACTAACCACAAATGGTTACAGCAATAAAAAATGTAAACACATTCCCAAAGCCCTAAACGTAAAGGTTCTCAGCATTTAGCTAAGGTTCGTTTTAGAAACAATTTTATAAGAAAAGCACCAGAGGCAATAAAATCAGCATGTGATGCAGTTTCTTTTTGTTTTTCTTTTATTATGATTATTTTCTAGTCTCTTTAATTCCACATCATCAATGTTTGGGAAGTAATTTTTTTTTTAAATAGAGGACGAATAACATCCATTTTCCACATTCCCGTGCCCTTGCTTAAACAATGTTCTCTAACACTTTAGCCCAAAATCATAATAGCAAACCCACAAACCCAGACACGTGGAGCCAGCAAGCCCAGGTTTGTCTCCCTGTACCAATTCTACACCAAGGAAAAGCTCAATCGGCGAAGGTTGTTTTTTCCCCAATGTCAGCTTTCGGGACAGTTTTCCCAGGTACAGATGGAATGAATTAATACTGCTCTTCATACCCACTATACACTAGAAATTCTTTTTGTGAGAAAATTAATCAGGCACACTGTATACACATACAAGCACATATGTAAAAAATGATGTGTGTATATGATGGTAGATAAGGAAATGCCCAATGATTATTAATTCATGCATTTCTTAACTTTTTACTAAATGTTAAATTAGTGAGTAAACATCAATTACTTAGGGTTAGTATAGACCTACCAGTAAGAGCCACTCAAGAACAGCTCGATAGTAAGCTGGTAAACAGTAAGAAAAAGGGCAGGCAACACCTCAGACCCCTGCGGTGTAGGCCCCTTCGAATTGCTCTCATACACATTCCCCTTTGCTGGCCCCCTTGGCTGACTGCCAGGATGTCAGCAATTACCAGAAAAACAACATCAAGTACAAACCAAGGTCAAAACTGTATTAGCATTAGCTTTAGGTCTATAGTATCGAGTTATGTAATAACACTGTTCCCTGGGTTGAACTATGTTGACTATTTCATTTTATTTACATTTAAATTTACTCAAATCCCAATGGATGTCAACTACAAGCAAAAGGAATAAAAACTGAAAAATGGAGTCTCTGTTCCAACAGCTACTCTCACATTAATATTGAGGAGTATATTTTGAAAATGCTATAAAATTTAATTTGCACATACGTGCCAAACTCTAAAAGTCTTAGAATTTTCATATTGCGGTCAGAAAAATGAAGCTTTGTGGGGGGAAAAAATCTCTGGAACCTGTGAACCAGTCACCTGCGGGGAGAAGACGATAAAATTCATTCTCTTATGGAAGAGCAAGGTGAACTGAATCATTTGTTTGGCTGGAGAAAAAGAATATGACAAAGCTTTCAAAAATATTGTTTTCCACCTAATTTATATTTCTGAAAAGAAGTTCAACAATGAAGCAGACATTCCATTTTTATTAAAATTATTTTGTAACATGATATTATATAAATACACGTCATCTGTAAATAATTAAGGACATGGGTAAAAGTTGCTTTAAGGAAAAAAATTATTTTCAGTGTGGTTGAAGCAACCTCAAAATCTCTCCTAAAAGATATAATACAGACTTAAAAGTCTACATTTAATGCTACATTTTTTAAAATTCCTTAAAAATACCATCTGATTATATTATACCTTTTTTTTAAGCTGCAAAAACAGCCAAGTAAGATGTATAGAAGCAATTCATTATTGACAACACTCCGTCAATATATCCTTCATGAGTCACATATTTATTCACAGCTTCCACTTAGAACACTCACTTCAAAGTCATAAACAGATAGTTAAACGTCTTTAAAGCTCAAAACAAAAAAATTCCATAAGCAGAAAACACCTCTCTTAACACCTACTCACAGGACTACAGAATAAATACACAATTTGCTCCTATGTATGGCTAATGTGTGTGCAGGAAGACATATGTACTGAGAAACAGGATATTTTGCCCAAAGTACATAGCGTGCTTGTGTCAACATGAAAACTGGTATATTCTGTGCAGGCGGCTTACATATGACATTGAGAAGGAGGTGGCTGAGCAGGAACAGTGAAAAGCGTCCTTGTTTCCTGAGGGATCATCCATACAGCCAAGGGGAGCGGAGCCAGCGACACCTGAGTCAGAGGCCACCAACATTTCTCTGGACACGTGGAATCCCAGGCTGCACACAGTTGGCCAGCCCCGCTTCCTGTCTCCAGGAATAACCGCATCTCACCCCAGAAAGAACGCTGTCATCCTGTAACTTTTTAAAAGGCTCTCACTTCTTTTGAATCCATCCACTTCTCTCCTCGCCCACTGCCGCTGCCTTGGGTTACGCCAAGATTCCTGGGGCAGCCTCCTAAGTCACCATCCCCTTCCTTTCCCCAGAGCCATGCTCCAGCAACCAGGCCAGACCCTTCCTCCCAGCTCCTTCAGGGTAAAGTCAAAATCCCTCGGCACAACATGCAAATCTGACTCCCTTTTCCTTGCCTGCCTCGGCTATCCCTACTCTCAAATGCAGACCTTGAGCTTCGGCCCTGTTAAACCACGTACTTTTTATTCCTTACCCTCACAGCGCTGCCTCTCCATCCAGGCTCTGGCATTGTCCAGTCCGGACCACACTGCTCCCTCCACTAAGGGGAGGTCCATCAGCAGAGAACATTCTGCTTGATGGAAGCATCTTTGGCATCTTGACTCTTGGTGCCTTGGGGCTTTTTCATAGCCCACTTCGTGTCAGGGTGTGGTGAGTTTGATGGGCACCCGTTACCTTTGCCTAATTCATGGTGTACTACTTAAGTAACTTTGGAAATTGTTTTATTTTGATATGTGAATGCTAAGTCTTAAGGAGGATGTGCAGGGTCTGGCCGCATAGCTAGCCACCTGGTTTGCAGAACGGCAGACCCTCCAGGAAACAGCACAGCCCTAGCTGGCAAGGGCGGGTGTCAGAGCGGTTAGAGCAAAGACTAGACTCTCCGCCAACTGCATGACTCCAGCAAGGCACTGACCCTTTCTGGGCCTCTGCTGCCTTATCAGACTTCTTGGTTACACCTATTTTTATATTACTTTCATATTTATAACACTGTCCTACTTCTTTTCACCGTGTATAAATATGCTTTACAATCACTGTCAAGTAGATCAATAAGGTGCTGTTTTCTGCCTTTTAAAAACCCGAGGTAACTAGGCTG
Source organism: Mormoops blainvillei (assembly GCA_004026545.1). Lineage (NCBI taxonomy): Eukaryota > Metazoa > Chordata > Mammalia > Chiroptera > Mormoopidae > Mormoops > Mormoops blainvillei. The sequence continues at coordinate 174,283 of PVJD01000546.1, read as the reverse complement.
AGCATTAACATTTAACAGTGATCAATACACAGTATGAGAAAGATGTGTTTCCTGACCTTAAGGAAACATATTATTACCATGTAAGAGAAAGAAGACGTGAAACAATAAACAAGAGAACAACGTGTTTAAAGCACATGCTACGCCAGGCTGTCTGTGTACAAGCAAAGGGGCTAGGACCGTCAGCGCCGTGCGAGACTCCGCACCCCAGTGGGCCTTGGGCCTGGCCGTGCAGACGAGGTTAAGACTTGGATAGGTGAGCCTGAAAGGAAACGACATCCCAAAGACTCAGCATGAGCAACGCGCAAGTGTGAGCCAACAAGAGAGACTGCCCGACAGCTGCAAGGGTCAAAAACTCAAGCGCCCGCGGCAGCCAGGCAGGAACGTAAAGCGGGACGGGGATCCTGAGAACCGGCCGCACGAGCTCGGTGACTAAGGGCGCCTGGTACGTAACCTCAGAGCACAGAGACGTTAGGAAGTGCTAGGACCTTCCTGGGAGCCCGTTCTCCGTCTAAAACAGACTTCTGCTCTTCAGCTGGAAACGAAAGCTGCCACGAAGGGATGCAGGCCGGGTGTTGCAGATGTTCCGAGCTTCCCAGAGAAGGCCAGACATCGAGTTTTTATGTAAAACCTCTTTTTGTTGTTGTTGTTGTTGCTGTTGGAGTAAGTTCTCTCTTTTTTTTTTAAGTGGAAAAGCAAAATAAAGCAATTCCTCCTGCCTGATTTAGCTCGCAAAACTAGTCTGCCAGCTGTGTTGCTAAGACGTCTGAAATTTACCTAAAATACATCGACCGCACCACATGCTACTGCTGTGATACTACGGCCCAGGCGGTCCACTGGCATCCTGGCCCAGGAAGCCCAGTGTGGAGAGGTTTTGGCAGCCATGGATTCAGGACGCCAGCGGCAGCTGCAGGATGTATTTCTGTTTTCTATATCTAAGTAAAGATAAGTATGAGCCAGGTAAATGCCCCAAACAAGGATATTATCAGAGAAAATAGTCATGCTGACAGGAAAGATACACCTTAGAAACAGGATTTCAGTGGTGAAAGTCAAGGCAGTGAGTAGAAAGTGGCTAAAACAATCTAGATACACTCTCCACTCTTGCAAGGAAAAGAAAGAAAGATTCCAGCCAGACCTAAGTATAAGCTAAATCCCTAACCAGTTCTGTATCTAGTGAGCTTCCAGATGCCAAGTGTACAAATGTACAAGAAAACTGCATCTGAAATTTTGCATGTCTGCTTCTCCTGAATTTTTCACCTAGAAGAACTGAGTGCAGGGATTTCCTTGAGCTTACAGAACAACTTGTGAGGACACTTTAGGGGCAAAATTCGGCCTGAAAGTTGATTTCCTTAAAACTTGGGAATGACGCTATTGCTGAGCAGTGAACCCCTACCTACCTCAAAGTACCCGCGAAAGGAAGCTGAGTTGTGTGTGAAGAAACTGGCTGAGGTCAACTCAGCATTTGGCCAGAGAGTAACGGAATCAACATTTGATACTTCAGGGCTTCCTGAAATGTATTCCAAATGGGTTACAGTAGATCCTGATCCCTCCAGACCGCCAAGCGGCTGGCTGGGGCTGGGGTGGCAGGAGCCGCCAGAGCTGCAGGGGCCCCTGGCGGTTCCTCGCTGGGAGCGGCCCCTTTTCGCCAGAGGCCTCGACCGACAAAAGCGAAGAGGCTCTGAGACTGCCGAGGAGCCCAGCCACGGACTCTGAGTAGCAGGTCAGGGAAGCTGGATCTGCTGCTCCCTCTCCAGTGAAGAGGAAAACTGCGGACAAGTAATCGCACAGGGGTGTTGGGGAAACACGGAAAACTAGAGGCAAGGAAGATCATCACAGCTACAGCGCAGGAGTAAAAGCAACAAGGCCTGTATTTGAATAGAGATTCTGGAAATGAAAAAAGACAGACAAATCCTTAAGAAAATATGATGACTTAGTGGCTGCTGGAATTGAAAGAGAGGAAGGAATAAAAAAAAAAAAAGATTAAATGACTTCCCAAAGACTACACAGCAAGTTATTGACGGGCTGAATGAAATCGACAGCACTTCACAGAGGAGTTAGCCACTTAGCCCCAGTCTCCTTTTTGGAAAAAGTCAGTGTATTCTTCTGTAACGAAAAGGAAATGCAAACTGAAATAATGGAGTTAATACTCCACAACTCCTAAGCTCTTCCCTGAGTAAAGATCAAGTTATGATTATCCAACAAAGAAAACCTAGTTTGAGGTTCTCTCATTAATCCTAAATGTCATATTTATATCATCAAAATACGATCCCTTTGTAATCTGGTTTGATTCCCAGTTTTGTTTTGTTTCTTCTCACGAGAGACTCAAGACTTGACCGGCAAAACTGAAATGTACTTCTCAACACCCAGGAATACTGTCAGGGCTCCCAACACTGGTCCCGCCGGAGTCCCACAGGTTTCCTTAAATGTTAGACCACCGACGCTGGATGATTTGGTCAGTTAAAGAAGCGAAAAGCACTTCGCTAAAGGACGTGATAATTGCGTACGCGCTGCAGGCAGGAGGAAGCAGTGCTAGAAGCCTGTTGGCTTCCACACACACCACGAATTATGGCCGGGACGGCTGCCTTGTTCTTCAAGTGCGTGTGGGGAGGGAGATTTTGACCGGAGTGCTATGCTCAGAAGTGCATTTTAGGAAAGTTAATCTGGATGGAACAAGGAGGTCGGCTCGCAGTTGGAGGAGGCAGGTCTCGGATTCCAAAACTGCGAAAGCCCCGACTTTCCCTGCTCTGTGTTTGCCTCCTCTCACCAAGAGAATCTGGGGGAAAGGGCAGCCAGCAAACAGAAGATGACACCTTTAGTTCTAAGTGTAGTATACGGAACATATTTTTATAATGTATAATTACACCCAGTCTCTTCTACCAAGTTTTCTGTTTGTGTGATTTTTGTTTTCACATTAAATTGAAACAACTGCTCACTCTCCTGGAGCCTTGCCATCCTCAGAATGTCATCAGACCTCCAGGCAAGAAGAGTCTGAGTGGGAACTGGGGGAGGGCTGTCCCTCGTGCCTGCTGGGAATCCCTGCAAGCCAAGGCGGGGGAGAGCGTGGAGCAGAGGGCACGCATTGAGGCCCCCAGGTGGATGCCACACCTCTTCTGGGTGTCTGTGCTGTGTTCAGCAGAAGTCAGCAAACCCAGAGCAAGAAGCAGAGCCCAGAGCCCAGGGGACCAAGTCGGGACGTGGCAATAACTATGACAGCAGCTGCCAACACTCCCTGGGCTCATTTCCTCCTGAAATACTGCCACTCTGTTCATAGGAGCAGTTTTCTCACTACTCTAATAGTGATACTCCATTGCACCATGAAGGTGTGCATAAACAGCAAGAGACCAAACAGAGACACCTCGGTATGGGGTGTGAGCCCAGTGCAGAGGCATACCATGGGGTCCTTGCCCTTTTGAGGGAGGTTCCCAGTTCCCACCCTGGAAACTAAAAGGAAGAGGAACAGGTGAGAGGGGAGGACGTAGGGTAGGAAGGAGCTGCATTTCCACCCAAGGAGGCCCTCTGGAATCTACCAGGCCTGCGTGTGACCCCCAAAACACTCCCTGCTAATTTACATAGCTTCTCTGAACAACAGTTTCGCAAGCTATAAAATGGGGAGCAGAGAGTATAGATTTTAGGTTCTCAGTAATGTTGTAGTACACACTATTTGTTGTCTGCTCAGGACCATGCTGTTTCAATTGTAGTGATCTAGGCAATCGAGGTGCTTGGGTCCTCCCACCAGCAAATGGTCTGAGGGTCTGCCCTAGTCCTAGCCCACGAGATCCAAGGGAAACGTGGTGCAGGCTTCTGTGGGGGAATTTTCCACCTGAAAAATCAAGAATCACCCTATAAGGCTCCTTGTTCCCCTCTCACCTGCCTGTCTGGGACACTGTCATGTGAGGATGTGATGCTGGGAGCAAGAGCAGCCCATGGGGACATGAGCTACCTGACATTACTGGAGTGCAGGACAGGAAGTAGGAAAGAGTCCACGACCTCTGTGGCATCCATGAGCTTCTGCACCAACCTGGAAATGAATGTCTGAGACTTCTGTTACATGAGATAATTAAATGTCCGCATTGCTTAATCTCCTGCCACTCAAGCACTCTGGTATTTATACCCAAAAGCTTCTTAACTGTTACAGCCCCGTCCTTCCCCAGTCCATCCATGTTTGTTCACGTTCCCTGAGTGCTAAGGGTTAGGCATTGCATCAGAGGCCAAAGTGGTTGCAATCCCCAAAAGGACTTGGTAAAAAATCAGCGAGAAAACTTCAGCACACTGCGCAATTTTGGAGTTTTAAACAGCTCCAACACTAAGCGTGGCTTTTAATGTCAGGGGCACCAATCAAAACAAATAAATGCAAAGGCCTCTCAAGGGGTAAAAAACACACTGCAAGAAGATTCTACTTCACTTTTTTGCCAATTGTTCTGTTTGGGGCTACACTTAAGAGGTTTCCGAAACAAAAGAATACAATTCTAGGAAAATAGGAGAGAAAAGCATCTTCAACATTCCAGTGTAGACCCTTGCCAGTCAAAGCGGGGTCCCCAGGCCAAAGTCACCAGTGTCATCTGGGAACCTTAGAGAAACGCAGAATCTCAGGTCCCACCTGGCTCGCACTGAATCAGCATCTGCATTGTAGCAAGATCCCAGCTGATTCGATGCGAAAGTTGGAGACGCACCAATCAGGAATACTGCACCCCTACCGGGCCTATGGCCCAACTCAGTGTGACTGGAAGCCCGCAAAGTACAGCCGGTCCACAGCTTCCCTCCTTCACACCCTGAGATGGAGAGAACCACGGGAGTGGAAAGAGAGTAGCAGGAAAAAAGTTTAGCGCACATTCATGCATCTTATGACACAGTAAGTACAAAGGCAATGCAGCAGTTCTCCCTTACCCTGGATTTCACTTTCCACGGCTTCAGTTACCTGTGGTCAACCACGGTCCAAAAATATTAAATGGAAAATTCCAGAAATAAAATTCCAGGGGTAAAAAAATCCGTAAGTTTTAAATTGCATACTGTCTGATCAGTGTGATGAAGCATCTCGCTATCCCACTCTGTCCCAACCCAGATGGGAATCATCCCTACGTCTGGCATATCCACCCTGTATATGCCACCCACCCATCAGTCACATAGGAGCCATCTCAGTTATCAGAGCGACTGTCATGGTACAGCAGTACTTGTGGTCAAGTCACCCTTACTTTATTTAATAATGGTCCTGCAGTGAAAGAGTAGTTTAAACTTTACCGTAGGTTTGTATGTGTAGGAAAAAAAACATATATATTGGATTTGGTACTATCCAGGGTTTCAGGCATCCACTGGGTGTCTTTGAACGTATTCCCCACAAATAAGAGGGGACTACTGTGCTACGAGGAAAAATCATAGCCTACACAGAGCTGTCTGACTCGGTGACTCTAATGTGTCGAGCAGGACAAGCAAGTTCACACGCATGGCACACCTCTATGGGAATACTCAGACTTGTACAAAATCCTTTTTTATGACATGAAAATAATTTATAATCATAATACTTATCACGAGTCCGTCAGTAACAGCTGCTTACTGGAGGTGCCGGGACCCAGAGGAGAGAAGCTGCAGGTGAACTCCATTCTCAGCACAGATGTTGGTAACGCTACCCCTTTCCCTCGCACTCATGAGAACCTCGGAAATGCAACTGTGTGCAGGTGGTTTCAGCATATTATTACAGTGATTAACACTGAATCTGCTCATCTTTGAAGCAAATCAATAATAATTATGTAGGCACCTTATCTACAATTAGTGATCAATGACTCACATACCGCTTCACTACGGATTGGGAAGTACCACCTGTCCTGCCTGGGGGGAGGGACTCCAAGAGGGACCAGGCAGAACCAGACAGAGTTTTCTGAAACCCCCGGTCTTCGCCCAGTCTCCTTTCCTCTTGTCATACCCCTGGCTTTCAATCCCACTGACTCCTCCTCGCGAGCAAATGGCGCTCAGTGACCTGGTTTGGTTCTATACAGGCTGCAGCCCCCACCCACCAAAGGCGCGGTGTCCAAGGCATCCGCTTTCAGAGAATACAATCTGTCCTACTTCCAGAGTCTGGGACCTAGGGAGTCACTTCTCAGCTGCTCTGGTCAAATCCATGTTTCCCATCTATGAATGAGAGAGGCAGTCTTGACCTTCTTTAAAACATCGAAGAATGACAATTTCATAGCCTTTCCTGACAGCAAAAGAAGAAAAGAAGTCAGAAAGCATCCTCTTTTTATCCCCTGAAGGTAAAGTTTCACCTTTCAAAATAAAAGTAACACAAAGAAACAAACCTTCCCAGGACGGGGGTCTCCTGTGGATACACTCCTGAAATTGCCATCAACTGGTTTCCTTCAAATGTGTAATAAAGTAGCACTTGCTTGCATTTTGCACATGGAATCAACATCAATTTACAAGGGCACAGACAAATTATAAGAAAAATTCAACAGGAGAATTCACGGTAAAAGTGCCAAGGCTATACCAGCTGCCCCCGTCTCTCCAATTCCTCAACCTTCTCACAGTCGGACAACACAGGCTTAAAAGGGACAAAGAGATAGAAAAAAGTGGTGGATGACGTCGATTTACATTTGACTCATGGTTCACTTGACTGATACAGATCATTAGACGCCATGTGAAGGACAGCATTAGCTTAAGATAACAGCAAACTGCAGATAATCTGCCCGTCTATGTAAGAGCCACAGGACCCTTCCCCAGAGCAGGTGAATTTCTGGTGAGACGGTAGCCAGAGGCCACGCCTGACGGGGCAACCACAGAAGGGAGGCGGGCCATAAAGGATGGAGCGGCAATTCCAGGCCAGCTGTGCTGCAGATTCCAGGCAAGGGCTGGCTTTGTCAAGCCCAATGACAGGCATGACCAAGAACTCACTAGTGGTCAACTTTCTATCAAGCATGATCATTACTGTGCATTAAGGAAAAACCACAGATAATCTCCAAATCAAAAATCCATTATTCCCTGCCTCCCACTGGGAGCCGGGAAGATATTTTTTTAAGAAGCTCTGATAAAAGTAGCCACAGATACTTGGCCTTCTCTCCCCTCCTTGCCATCCTCTGATTCAAAAGCTTTCAATTCAGGACTAAGGCTAATGAAGGGACATTCGGGTCATCTTGGTGCAACGCAGGTCCTTGGAGAAAGTCTTGTCAACCTTCCTTATTCTACTGCTGAAAAAAAACGAGCCCTTGGGCAGTTGAAGTGTCAAAAGGTATAGAATTAAGAGGGCAAGAGGGCGCGGCGGGAGGAGCAGCATTGGGGAGCAGGATTAGGGAGCAGAGGGTAGGCTAAGCCAAGGTCTGGAAGTGACACCAGGAGATCTGGGAGTGATCTGCTTTCAGGGTCTTCAGAATGACCTTAAATAAGTTCCCAATCACCCAGCAGCCCTCAGTCTCCTCGTCTGTCAGACCTACTCAGCTGAACTGACAGAGGTGCTATAAGGAGAACACTAGGTAAGCATATTATACAGGTATTTTCATTCTCCAAGCCAGATGCGTGTTCTGGAGTCAATGGGGGCTCCGGGTTGGCCATATCCGCAAAGACAGGCACAAGTAACTTAGATCAAATATTAATAAGTCTAAATTTCCAATGCAATATTCGTATACCTGCAGGTGGTCTTTTTCATACAAATCTCCAATCAACTATTAGAAGCTTCCAATAACCCAGAATAACCCATCTGTACACTTTTAAAGAGACAGTCCCTTTGGGAGATGATTAAAATAGTACAATTCCAGTTGCCACAAGTATTTAAAGCAACAATTTACATCATTTCCACATAGTTTTGCAAAGGACTTGTTGGGGCTTCAAAGAATTTTCAAAGAATGTGTAGTTTTTAAAATCTGTGATACAGAAAACTTTACATCTACAATAAAACTCCTAACACTGAAACATCACTAAAATACGAGGATCACCCATTAAACTCTGCTGCTCAGTATTCTTCTAATCTGAATTTACTAAATAGTCATATGTTCAGTAATTCACTCAACAACTGTTCATGGAGCTCTCCACCAAGTGTCATTTCCAGTTCTAAACACTGGGACTACCGAGCTGAAAGCCCTGTCTTCGTGGAGGTGAACTGCAAACTGGGGTGGGGGTGCGGTGAAGAGGCAAATACAGATAATAAACAAAATAATGAAGTATAATATACAACAATGGTTTTCAGACCTCCATGTGCATCAGCATTACCGGAGGGTTCTTAAAATACAGATTGTTGGGCCTTACCTCCAGTTTCTGACTTGGCAGATCTGGGGGTGAAAAAGCACAAGAACTTGCACTGTGGTCAAGTTTCCCAGGTGATGGTGACACTGCTGGTCTAGAACCACACCTTGAGAACCACTCACAGATCAGCGGACAGGGAGCAGGGGTAGAGGGGCGGCAGTTTACCGCAGGATGGCCACGGAAGCCTCCCGGCTGTGACATTTGAGGCAAGAATCTGAAGGGGGAACTGAAAAGAGGATTCCAGATAGAGGGAGCAGCCAACGCAAAGGTCCCGAGGCAAAAGCAGGCTGGGTCAGGCGCCAGTTTGACTGGAGTGGAGAGGAGAAGAGAAGAAAGCAGGAAATATGGTCAACGGATAACCAGGGCCCAGCCCTTGTCAGACCAGGCGGGCCACCATGAGGATTTTGGACTTCGCTCTGAGATGGAGAGACATTAGAGGGTTCTGAGTGAAGGCATGAGACGAGTCTTTAACTTAGCCTAACGGCATCATTCTGGGTGCCAGAACACAGCGCAGAGGGGAAGGGCAGGAGAAGAGCACCCCTCAGGAGGTGGCCAAATTAATCCAGGCACGAGCTGACAGTGCTTGGGACCCAGATGACAGCAGGGGAGGCAGGGTAACGTGGTTAACAACAGGACTTGCGGACAAACTGGACAGGACATGGGGTGTAAGAGAAAGGGATCTGTCGAGGAACAGCAAATGTCTGGTCCGTTCAACAGAAGAGCGGAGCCGCCATTAAAGGAAGTGGGGAAGGCTGTGAGAAGGGCGGCTCGTTGGGGATCTGGGCTTACAGAGCCCTCCTGTAGGGCGGCGATACAGTCTGCTGAGGAGAAAGAAAACTTGAGAACCCAAGGACATCATTTCACAGGTGATACGTGGCCAGCAAAGAACCTGACGCAGGGCACAGTGTAAGTCAGCAACCCGAGGGGCTGGATAATCCTTGGCTACTGGTATCAGGCGTACTCTATAAAATCAAATGTTAAACCATATTCATAGAGTATAAATAATTGTGAACTCTATTTAAATTTCTTTAAAACCTCTAATCTACTTATGACATACGCAGTGACTTACTAGTCAAAAACACCTATTCCTAAATTATTCACAGTTATAATACGTATTTAAGATTTATCCCCAGGACAACCTACTAAACTAGACCCAATGTGGCTAACTTAGGTTCCTCAAGTGTATGCATTTAAATCCACTTACAAATTTTTGAAATTAAACTCTATAGCTAACTGTTTAATGTCTGTTTCACCTCAGCTGTAAACTCCATGAGAGTAAACATGTATCTCCATTTCTTACCACCATATTAGTTCAGACAACTGTGCCTGGAACATAGTGAATGCTCAAGAATTATCTGTCAGCTGACCACTCAAGAATGGATGGAACCCAAACACCTAATGTCCACCTTTTCACCAGGGAAGGACCATTTTTTGTTTTAACAAATGGAGGTTCTGGGAAGGAGAAAAATTTTTTTAATTAAGAAGAAAAAAAAAAAAAGATTCAGCAGAGACCTGACTTGAATTGCTCTGCTCTCAGGCCCAAAACCCTTGTTTTTCCCAAGCTTTAACAGTTTATGATAATATAGAAATAATTTAATTTAATAATGACACAGAAGGCCCTTTGAGGCAGGACAGGAGGAAGGAGGGGAAGGGAGGGAGAGGAACGACTGAGGCCATCTGCCTCACGTCCTCCTAGACACTCTTCCTTGAAGCTCAACCCTGCTCCCCACGCAGCTAAACACGCACAGCTGAGGAAATCTTTCCGCGGGAGAGCAAGCAAAGCGATTCTCCCCCAGCGGGTTCACCCAGTAAGACTCCCTGAAGTTGTTACTCACACAACTGCTGGCAGCTGTTATAGGGACGGGGCGCTGCTTAAAATCTCCCCAAGTATTTCTACCCGACGGTGTACAGATGGAATGGAAAACCAAGTTTCCAGAACTGACTGCATTCTCAGTTCCTGCTAGAGGTTTCGCAGATGTTACCATTTACCAGCATCCCCAAATTCAGGGGGCCGCATTACTTTGCTGACCTTATTTACTTACCCACCCCCCAAAAAGAATATATGAGAATTTTGGCAGGTTTGTTAAACCATAATTCACACACTTCTAAACTTCCTGGAACTCAAACCATATATCGTGGCTCACTATAAAGCACTTTATAACCCCCAAAGGTCTGAACTTGCACGTGTCCTCTGCTCTCTGAGTGTCCCCGGTGTCTCTCAGTTCCTGCTCTGCTTCACTCTTCCTTGGCGTTATTAATCATGTCTTTGTCATTCGGCTAAGGCAGAGCTTGCCTAAAATCAGAGCTGAAAATGGTCATTAAAAAACTATTTTCAGCCTTAAAAGTAGGTACCAGTATACACAGCTAACTATTTTAAATATTTTTGCCTCCCTCTCTGTTAAGCTGATCCATTCGGACTCCTGTGAGCTCTCAGCTGGGACTGACCTGCGCAAAGCACCCTCTACCACTGTCAGGTCCGGGCACGGGCACAGCCTGCTGAGACAGGGCGTCCGGCACGCCTGCAGTTCAGATCACATTAACCAAAAGTTTGGGAGCACCTGCCGGGTGTCAGGCACTCCTGGGAAGTGTTGAGATGAACACTATGGAGTGTCTACCACTGGCAAGCATTTGGTCTGTAGGAAAAAGGGGGACACACAGACCCAAGTTCACTAGCACGTGTCACAGGCTATCTAGTTGGAGTGTGTAAAAGAGGGCACTTTCAAGCCATCAGAGTGAGGGCTAGACATGGTGAGGGTGGGGATGGTAGAGAAAGGGTGGGAAAGGGTTTCTCAAGGCAAGAATGCTCCAAATTGAGTCATGAAAGAGGAGTGAGCCAAGTAGAGAAGGGGGATCACGAAGGAGTGAAGCAGGAAGCACGGGGTGGGGGGCTGGGGGGAGAGGAAATGGGAGAAACAGGCCGGGGCTTCATGAGCCATCTGGGGGAGCTGGTGCTTTATTCCATCAGCAACAGTTTTTAACTTGAGGCCAGGGAATTACATGGTCAGACTGGCACTATAGTTTTTTGCTCTGGTAATATTCGGGAAATCGAAGGAGTAAAGAAGGAGGGAGAGCAAAATGATATGATGGCGGGGGATTAGACGGGGTGCTTACAGCCAGGCCTCCCTAGTCATGTCCCTGTGATATTACAATAGCCTAAACAATTAGAGGGCACCATCCCTATTTCAATATAAAAGCAATGGGGCCAAACTAATTCTAAATTGGAATTGCATTGTCCCACTGCACAGATGAGGAAACTGAGGTGCAAAGAAGTTAAATATTTTGGTTACAGGGTTGGAAGTTCACAGCCAGGATGTGAACCACAGCAGTCTGTGTCAAAGCCCACAGGCTCCTAAAGGCGATGACATCATCACTTCCTGATCAGGGATGCCACGGGAGCTTTCTGAGTTTTCTGACACTAGGATTCAAGGAGCCCACATGACCTGCTGGAAGCATCAGCCTGTCTTCCCTAACAACACAAGAAACACTCTTTTCTTCCCCCATCAAAGTGCACTTCACTGAAGCCAAAGAACATGGAAGGACAACAAAAGAACCTAGCAGAGATGGGCATAAAAACTCCATGTTACACGCCGCCCTCTGATACTGGAAGCAAGTTAAGTCTCGTCGCATGTTTTCCTGGCAGAAGTTTTAGTCACAGGGTTTTCAGTTGTTCGAGATGCAGACTACAGCTGAAAATGCATTCAAAAGCTGACTAAGGATGTTATCTCCCTTCCAAAAAATCAAGCTGCTACCCAAAATCATAACAATGTGCCTTAGACAGTGAAGAGCCTAGTGCTTACGTTTGATCTGATGGCCTCAGATACACTGAGAGAGATGTGATGATAACATTCTAGAGTTCTGGTTGCCTTAACTCAGCACCAGATCTGATTTCTGTTAGGAAAACTGGGGATGGAAAATTCAGATTCACACATATACACACACACCTGAAAAAGCAAAAGTAAGTGAAAAATGCGCATGAGTTGTACCTTATATAATGCAGTAATATGCTTCTAGAAAGTTCTTTAGAAAAGAAATGTTGTGAAAGCAACATTTTCATAGCACATTAAGAGTGGTCATTATTTAAAAGACTCCTAAGATAAATATATCCACAGCGACCATCTCCAAGGTACCTGCTTTATATGAATTTCTGTTTGCTTAGAATACCATCTCTCCTTAATTCCGGACAAACTGGCTTAGTCACTTGCCAGACAAAGCACTAAGCTCTTCCTGACAATCTGACAGAGCATCAAACTGGAAAACAAAATGCAAGACCGTGGGAAGAGCATGACTTTCAAAAAGCCACTCCTTCTATCGCATATTACAGCAAAAATGATTACACTTACCAAGGCATCCTAACCAAGTTCATTATCAGGAAGTCATACGTACAGGCTGTCCGAGCACAGAAGAAATAATAAGAAGTAGAGTACTTTCTTTTAAACCCTGAGGAGACAGTCCTCAGGCTTTCATTCGCTACATCAAACCTGACATTTTCCAGGCTAAACAGAGTGTGGTGCCACCACTGGGCTTAATTCTGCACCAAATGGAACCTAAGAAGATTGCATCTCCTAACACCTCACAAATGATGCTGCATGCCTCCACCTGAAAAGCGGGGGAAAGGGGCTGAATATGTTTCCTAGCCCCAAATACAATCAACTTAAGCAGAAATGTAGAAGAGCCAGGGATTGCTATTGGCCTTCCACACAAAACGGAGATCATTTCAACCCAGATTTCAGATTCTCTTCCTGGAAATCCCACAGACGTGGGGCCCCAGGCTCTGGAACCAGGCTGCCTGCATCTGAAGCCTGACTCTGCCACTTATTCCATGCGTGACCGGGGCACCTCCCTTCCGCTGTCAGAATCTCGGCTTCTCATCCATAAAATGGGTATAAAAACAGCACATTCCCCGTGGGGCTGTGGTGAGGGCTGAATGAGTCACAAAGCATCGGCGCACGGAACCTGGCCCGGCACAAAGGCAGCACTCAATACACATTACCATACTTCCTGATTTTACAGTCACAGTCAAAAAAGTATATATTACTTCCACAAATCTCCGCCGTTGGAAATAGAATCCAGTACATTAGCCTTACTCTCACTTGTTGGCTGCATAACTGGGTGGGAGTTTTTCACGGTTTGAACCAGGCCCCTGAATTTTCCCTTCCTCACAAAAAGTTCTCAGAAAGGGAATATGTATATGTACAATAGAGGGAGTGTTGTTTTTTTTAAATAAAAATTCTGTTTTCTATTAGAATAGCAAAAATACTCTTTTCAAAAACAATGCTCATAGTTATACTCAAAGTAATGAATGCGAACTTCTCTCCCGCTTAACTTTTCATTTCAAAATACAAGGCCTAAAGAGCATAAAGATGTAGGAAGAGGGCACAAATAGCGTGGGTGAAAGCAATGTGCTATTTGTTCAAATATAATAGGCCGCAACAAAAGGAGCTGGCCTGGCTCTGCTGTATCTGGGAGTCTCCACTTCCAGCTCCGCCACCAGACACAGACGCCAGCGACAGACCCGCAGCTCTGGGTCCAGTTTTTGTTCCGTGACAGCTGCCTGCCCAAGCAGTCAAGCGCCTATCAAACGGGGAGAGCAGCAGCACTGACCTGTTCCAAGGAAACATTCCAAGTGCTTTTAAAGCAATATTCTTATTTTATAGGTAAAAAAATAATAATTTTAAATACTGTATGAATTCAATGTTGTGCTCAGGTCAGAGGATATGGAGAAAATTAAATGTGAATTCTCAAAAGTTACAACTCCAAGGAGGCAGAGGCTACAATTTAAATGCCCGTTAACCCACCAATGTGCATCTCGGAGTGGCAGTCCCGGTGCGTGTTCTTTATTACATAAGCCTAAGGTCACAAAAAGAGTACCAAGGAAAGCCCAGAGTGGCTGTACACAAAGTCCTTACTACGTGCCAGGCACTGTTCTGAGCACTTTACACCAACCCATTTAACCCTCACAACCCAGGTGGTGGCTTTCCACATGTGCCCTACAGAAGAAACGAGCAGTCCCCACAGAGCAAAAGTGCCCTGGGTTACCCCCAACACTACCACCCACGGTGAGGAAAATTCCTAAAGGCCTGAGAAGGAGAGGAAAGGTCAGGGAATCTAACCTCAGGGGATCCTAACTGAAAAAAAGAAGACAATGTGCTCCCGAAGGCCCAGAGAAGGAGCTTGGCTCATTAATCCGACGAGAATAATGGGATGAGGTGACTGGCAGGGTACCACGCAGTAGAATGAGGCAGGGGTTGACCCACCTCCAGGTTGCAAAGGCAGCTCACTGCTATTTTGATCATCTTGGTGAGAAATTACTATTGGATCACAAAACCGAGAAAGTCAAGTATGCTTCCTTATCAGCTTAAAGCAAGATTAATAAACAAACTACGTTCTGAGTTTCCATAATTAGCAAGCATTACCTTTTTACGACTCATAAAGCCCCTCAGAGTTAAACCTTTTACAAGACAAATCTGAGGCACCTATGACGTCCAGGCAAGGCACGGGAGAGCCCGTGTGGTCTCGCTGATGCAGCGACAGTAGGAACTGTAGCGACAGACCCAGAAGTCAACACCAGCAACAGCCACGGCGGAGCAACAGCTGTTGATACTCACTGCATGCCTCTTACACGCACGCTAGCCACCGTGAAGGTCACTGAATATAAAAAGCCTCACTTGATTTCACACACAAAAGAAACGATGAGCTGGTTACATTTGTATTCCCCGTTAAGGAAAACGCGTCTTAAAGTGGTTAGGTAACTTGACCAAGGTCACAGAGCTTGAGTGATGACTTGGGAATTTTAGCCAAGCCTGAGGATCCCAGAGATTGTACTCTTCATCCTGGACAGTTTGAAGCTTTTGTCCACAAGTTTTTTCAGTTGTCACTTGTTTAGTTGAAGTTTTTGGGTTTGTTTTTTTTTTTCCAAACTGCCTCTAGCTTGTGGAATAAGGGCCACTCTTTACCATGAGAACAAGATACACATATCATAAGGCACTAACTTGGATGCCTCAGGAAACTCTGCTTTAAGAATAAGAGCCACCAAAGTGGAGGGGGAGAAGACAGGTGAATCAAGAAGGGCCAGACACCGATCATTATTAAAGCCAGGGGATGGGTACAAGACGGGTCTTCCAATTTTCTCTCTACTTTGGGGCGATGCTTGAAAATTTTCATAATAAGAAGTCTGAAAATGGCTCCGACTATTGGGAGTTCGTTAAGTTTACTGAGTCATTTCCTTTCATTTGTTTTACTAGGCCAGGTTTTACATGGTTTAAAATCAAAATGTTGTAGAAGCTACACACTGAGGAGAGGGGGACAAGCAACAAATCAAAGAGATGATTCAAGGCCTACCCTTGTGTTGGGTGTGTGTGTGTTTTCTGTTGAAGCGCCTGCATTTCTCGCAGTAACCTGAAACCCTCAGATTTGTCTAGAAATAAGACTGGGACCAAGGACTGTGATCAACTTTGGTCTAATAACTAAAGTCATGTGAAGGGCTTGGACCCACGTTAAAAAAATAGGGCACTTTCACTCTAACTCAGAAAGACGCAGATAAGACTGATTCAACATCCGGGGCCGATGTCAACGTTCTTCAGCAACAGACTCTCACCAAGGATGCTGCTGGTAAAACTTAACGCCGGGCGCCAGAAGGCCGAACGCCCTTCCATGACTGGGACTGACTATTGCAGAGAAGGGCTGTTCGGCCGAAACTCCCACAAGCACTGACAGTTGAGAGGGTTGCTGAGACAGACCTCCACGGACACCGGGTAAAGCAAGAGCCAGTATGGACGTGGCTGCCTTGTACCCCAGGCCATGCGGGTTACTCAAGGAGCAATAACAAAGCAAAGCGAGAGGCTCTATACATGGAAGGGGCTTGGCTGCGGCACTTACGCAGCAGACATTTACTTGGCTGCACGCCAAACAACTGTCAGGAACAGCCAGGCTGGGTCAGATTTCAGAGCAAAAGCAAGTCCTGGATCTTAAGAGCTCACAATTCTTTCGGCCACCTCTTCAAAAGTAACAGATTTTAAATTAATGTGTACAAAGCTTTAAACTTTCAAACTCATCAAAAACTCTCAAACTGCTCTTCTTGCAGTTATATAAATATCACCATTATTCAATCGCAAAGGTAGAAAATATAATAAAAGTAAAATTGTTCCTTATCAAAGGGCTATGTTTTAAAATAACATTGATAGGATGATCTAACAAAGATTTATCAGAACCAGAGGACAACATGTTATACCTAACAATCCGACATTCTATAACATGGCAGCCAAATACATTCTTAAAACAGATTATATGCATTTATTAATTTCTTAGGAATGATTCCATAATCCTTGAAAATGTATCACTTCTGTAAACAAGATTATTTTTATCTTTATCAACTTTACCTGCTATTTGTACTGAACCATCCTCACCCAGAAGAATATTGCCAGCTTTCAAATCCCTGTTAGGAAAAAAAAAGAAAGAATAAATTATGCAATACAGATATGTTATTGCATTCACTGAGGGAGATTTTAAAACATATCACGTAAGCAGCTATTTGACATTATTTCATAAATACTAAAATTATATCGTAGATTTTAAATGTTACAAAATACACACATAGATTTTAAACATTATAAAATATGTGATTTTATAGTTTGCTCCAGGGGAATGGTTAGGATTTTAGTAACAAATATTTTATGTGAAATCACAGTCCAGATTTAATTAAATCAATAGTGAGTAGATTCTTTATTTTATGTTAGAGTCAGAGACTGTCCGTGTACTCACGATACTATCATTTTATCAAGAATTAAAGCCCAGACTACGGAAAGCTGTTCTATTTCCACTTAAATTTGTCTGTGGTATAATTCCGAGTTAGTCCTATTTGCCTCTTAAACAACTGCTTTCCTCAGTCTCTCCTCTGGGGACACTAATTATAATATTTTAGAATATATTTCATCACTAGATGGAGGTGTGCTAAGTAGCTATAACACTTAAAAAAAAAAAGAAAAATGACAATCTGTAAGTTTCATTTCTACAGTAGTATTTTTTTCTCATTACTGAAAGAAAGTAAATAGCTCACTTTGTTCGGGGTAGGGAAATTAAAATTAAGACCCATTAGAGAGAGGCGCCACGCAATCATACTCTATGCTGTCTGGCTACATAAATTGGCATTTTATGTCACAAAGAAGATGAGGCCAGCGCCTCCTTCTTCCTTCTCACCATCAGGTCAAAAATAATTAACATATTACAATGCTTGAAAGTCTTGCCTGTATTAGAAAGTCAGGAGTGATATCCAGTTCACATAACCACACTGCAAGAGCAGTACGTTAACTGATATTTTTTAATGAGTTCATTCGGCGCTTTTTATGTTCTGTTCTTACTCCAGTAAAAACAGATAAGCCAATTCTGAGGCTACCAATACAATTTATCAAAATTCTCTTTCTTATTTCTTTCTTAAGAACTTTTTTCCTTCATCTATTCAGCCTAAGTTGAAAATAATGCCAGCTCTCTGCTCCCCTGTCCGACGGACAGCCGCGTCTTCCCGTGCCGTGTCAGCCTCAGCCCTGAGACACGGCGGTGAAGATCGGAGTGAGCGGATTTTGCTATATTGGGCGCCTGGCCACCAGGGCTGCTTTTTACTCTGGCAAAGTGAATGCTGTCGCCATCAATGATCCTTTCATTGACCTCGAGTACATGGTCTAATGTTCCAGTATGATTCTACTCATGGCAAGTTCAAAGGCACAGTCAACGCTGAGAACGGGAAGCTTGTCATCAATGGAAAGCCCACCTCCATCTTTCATGAGTGAGATCCCACCAACAATGAATGGGGCAATGCCAGTGCTGAATATGCTGTGGAGTCTGCTGGTGTCCTCACTACCTTGCAGAAGGCGGGGGCTCACTTGGTGGGTGGAGCCAAGAGGGTCACCATCTCTGCCCCTTTTGCAGATGCCTCCGCATCCGCAATGTGTTTGCGATGAGTGTGAACTGTGACAAGTGTTTGCGATGAGTGTGAACTGTGACAAGTATGACAATTACATGAAGATTGTCAACAATGCCTCCTGTACCACCAACTGCTTGGCCCCCCCCGACCAAGGGCATCCATAACAACTCTGGCACTGTGGAGGGACTCATGACCACAGTCCATGCCATCACAGCCAGCCAGAAGACCGTGGATGGTCCCTCTGGAAGGCTGTGGTGTGATGGCCAAGGGGCTGCCCAGAACATCATCCCTGCTTCTACTGGCACTGCCCAGGTTGTGGGCAAGGTCACCCCTGAGCTGAATGGAAAGTTCACTGGTAGGGCCTTCCGTGCACCCCACCTCCTAACGTGTCGGTTGTGGATCTGACCTGCCACCAGGAGAAAACTGCCAAACATGATGACATCAAGAAGGTAGTGAAGCAGGCATCAGAGGGCGCCCTCAAGGGCACCCTGGGCTGTACTGAGAACCAGGTTGTCTCTTACGACTTTAACAGTGACACCCACTCCTCCACTTTCGATGCCAGGGCTGGCACTGCCCTCAATGGCCACTTTGTTAAGCTCATTTCCTGGTATGACAATGAATGTGGCTACAGCAACAACAGGTTGGGGGACTTTATGGTCCGCATGGCCTCCAAGGAGTAAGAGGCCCATGGACCACCAGCCACAGCGACAGGAAAAGAAACCCTCAGTTGCTGGTAAGTCCCTTCCCCAAATCGATCCCCCAACACTCTACGTATCTCCTGACCTCCAGTTTCCATCCCAGATACCCTGAAGAGGGGAGGGGCTTAGGGAGCCCTACCTTGTCATGCACCATCAATAAAGTTCACAGTACCCAGCCAAAAAAAAAAAAAAAAAGAAAGAAAGAAAGAAAGAAAGAATGTCAACGCCTACCTACCTGCAATATGTCTTTCCTTAATACTCTTTACTGACTACAGATACAGTTGAATTTAAACATCTTGGCAGAGGTCATACCTGTGAATCTGGCCATTTCTGTGTAGATAGTCGAGGCCTTCCAAAACCTCTTTAAGGATTGTTGCTATGATTGCCTCTTCCAGAACTCCGTTCTTGTGTTCTCCTCGGTTGACAATGTATTTTATGATATCCAACATGGAACCTAAGTGGGCAGACAGAAGAATTGAAACAATCGGGTTAGCATCTTCATTACCTTTCCCGAACAGGGCTCCCTATTTAGAAAACTAAATGAGGACATAAAAATGGCTTTGGTTTACTTAACGCAAATATTCCTGCGGCATACAAACAACTGCAAGGCCGCCCATGGCCAGACACACTAAATGCAAGTTTGCAAGCTCACTTTCAGCAGAAGTCAATCAGAAGGGTTCTCGGTCAGGAACCCGAAGGCTATTCAGGGCCACTTCCCAGTTAGTCCCTCTTTTCCCCTAGATATGCAATTGGTTACAGATTCAAAAGGGGGTTCAAGATTTCTGAACTGAAAAAGAAAGAACAGAAGGGTGGGAGAGAGGCAGCAACGAACTTCTCAGAGTGAGCAGCATGGTTCTTCTGTAACGCCGGAAGCACAGGTGGGAAAGGAGAGAAAAAGGTATAGTGCCTCTAGACCCTGCCTGTTACCAGAAGATTCCTTTCTGTGACTCTAGGCAATCTTTATTTTCACTTACCTGGTGCTTGATGTACTGACTTTTATGATGAAGAAATGAACGCACATTTCCCTATTACAATAAACAGATTAATATCCTTGGCACTGTGAATTCATGTTTCAACACATATTAATATTCCAGACCTCCCTCTGGGTCATTTTAAAAGCCATAATTACCCGGGGGTTCAACATTGCTGAAGAGTTAACAAATAGCTTACCTCAGGACCTGAATTTAGCTCTAGGCTCTCAATGACTCACTAGGAGGACTGGGCTTCCCCCATCAGATATTACTACACCAGACTAACCACCCACCCCTCATTAAGAGATTTAATGTGATAAAATATTATAGAAGAAAACAAATACACATTTTCTACCTCTGAGAGAAACAAAACATCTGCTTACTCATAGACTCCTGGATTTTTGGATCATTCAGAACATTATACTTCCAGAAACATTTTATTTTTACCTTACAAGGATATACCATACCAGGCACATATGCATTTCTGGCCTGCTGAAGTGAAACTGAGCTAGAGTCCACATCTACCCACATTCCCGTTCCCTGTGGAAACCTGTTTAAAACCTGTTCCTCTTACCCACGAAAGCCCGTGAGACTAAACTGTATTATTTTAAAACCACAGTGAAATTTTCTATCACGTCCTCAGGAAAGAGGACAGGGGATATTCTCAGGCTTATAAAAGGTTAATTCGGATAAAAATAAATGAACAGAGGAAGTGAAATCCTGCACTTGAACAGTGTATTTGGGGCTATCCAGGGTCCCAGGTTACCAGAATTTCTCATTTCCTCACAGCTGGCGGGCCCCACAAGGAGAGGCCAGGTTAAGATCTCTGGCTGATAAAGCACCATCCACCAAAGAGCCAAGAAGCAGGCCTGGCACTAGACACTGTGGTCCGGCTCCAGCAGGCTTCCTTTTGCTTTTTTCTTTCCTTTTTCTTTCACATTTTAATTAAAAACCAAGTAGGCACTCAAGGAAACAATGACGAATAGGACTGATGACAAGACTGGGAACAGAACCCAACTAAGAGCCCCGGGCTCCCTACTGAGACCTACACAAGCAGACCCAAAGCAATTACAACATATTCGTCAGCTCATTTCTGGGCCTCTGCTGGATCCAAGACACTTTCTTTAAAAAAAAAAAAAAAATTACAATGCCTCCCTGGCTGAGCTTTAGCTGGAAACGGGTCTGCAGATAAAGCTGGGCTGTGTGATATAAGTTCTGCTACGCTGATTTTGGCTTTGTCCCCGGACCACAAAATGTTCTCCTCTGCTCTCACACCACATTTCGCGTCTCAGGAAGACAGACAGCGAGTGACACCCTGGAGAGAGAACACACTAGAGAAGGGGGTATGCTGGGCGGGCGTTATGACGGGAATGGCCCGTGCTTCCTAAGCTTCGATTTTCGGGTGTGTGTAATGAAGGTGGTAATACCTCTGGTGCTGCTTTTAAGTTCATGGGTCCCATGGTCACAAATTCCAGCACTAACAGTTACTATGTATGTGACCTTGGGCAAGCTGCTTAACTTTCTCGAGCTTTGGTGAACTTTCTGAAAAACAGAGATGGTGCCATCTGCCATTTAAGGATGTTGTACACATTAAATGAGACGTAAGTAAATAGCCTTGAACAGGATCTAGCCACAGACCAAGTGTTCAGCAAAGTTAACGGTTATCATTATCATTCCCTATCAATTAGTGATATTAAAAAGATAAAAAGAAATAAAATAAAGGAATGCAAAAGTGCCTTATTAATTATATTGTCCATGGCTCTTACAAGTTCAGTGATCTGAGGCTAGTGAGGGAAAGTTACTTTCCCTGCCCAAGCGCAAACGTGATGAAAACAGTAGCACTTCTGATCAATACTGCACGCAAATAACTTAGCATGCAGAAAGTCTCTCCCCATTTCAGCTCAGACAACATGTTCTGAGCACGCCCTGGGAGCCAGGTTCAATGAATGAAAAGTGCATTTTCCTGTGCTTTCTTCATGAAGTCCACCATGTCAGCCTGCCCTGTCCAACACAGTAGCCACTAGCCAGCCAAGGCAGTGAAGCACAAGCGAATTAGAACAGCCCAGGAATTCAGTCCCTCAGTAACACTAGCCACATGTCAAGTGCTCAAGGGCCACATGTAACAGGCAGAAACTGGAGAGCACAGCTACAGAACATTTCCACCACCACAACACTGAAATAATTCATTACATGGCAATGCACTGAGGGCTTTGAGTAATGTTAAAAACGAAGGTTTTAAAGAGGAAGGACTGGCTAACTTTTCTGAATTGCTGCAGAGAAGAGGGGACCTTTTAGGACTTGAATGCATGGACAGGGAAGGACAGATCGAGGGTGAGGAGCAGCACAGGTGAGGCCAGCGAGACATCAGAGTCCAGACGTATTTATTAGGGAGACTAGCCCAAGCCAGGACAGCCAGGATGTGAGGGGACATATTCTAGAAGCTAAGCTGAATTGGACTTCATTCTCTAAGCAAATATAATTCAAGCAAAACTTTTAAATACAAAAGTAAGGGGATCCAATCCGAAACCTTATTCAACATGCTGGCTTGCACAGAAAGAAAACAAACAAACAATGACAAAATCCACTTACCTCCACTTAGTAATTTCATGACCAGCCAAAGTTCATCTTTTACCACAAAAGAGGTGTAATAGGTCACTACGTTGGGATGGCTGCACTGACTCATGGCTTGAATTTCTTTCTATAAGAAAAGCAAAACATGACACAGTAGTACCATGAGGTGAAAATCAGGAAGGAAAACACATATGAACCACAGTCCAATGTCTGGTTAACTTTCCTACTTAAAAGTATTCCTGGGGTGGGAGTGAGGGGGGCTGACTAAACCTTTACTTTAAAAGAGCTACATAAGAACTTACCACAGCCCTGGCTGGTGTGGCTCAGTGGTCCGAGCACCAGCCTGCGAACCAAAGGGTTGCTGGATCGATTCCCAGTCTAGGGCACATGTGCCTGGGTTGCAGGCCAGGTCCCCAGTAAGGGGTACGCAAGAGGCAACCACACATTGATGTTTCTCTCCCTCTCTTTCTCCCTGCCTTCCCCTCTCTAAAATAAAATCTTAAAAAATAAATAAAAAGAACTGACCCTGATGACCACTCTGCCAGCACAGACCCCTGCCATAGGTGACGAGGTGCCTCTGAGGGTCTCCATGGAGAGACAAGACTGGGAGAGTTATCAGGAGACATGGGACCCGGTGCCAGCCTGAACTCTGGTGCATGGCTTGGTTAGGTCCTCCCTCATCTAAAATGGGACAACAAAACTGTTCCCTTTTCTCAGGACTGCTGTGACCATCAATGAGAAAATAACATCAGAAAATGCTTGAGTGTCATTTCCCAAACTATCTTCCATGGGAGATACTCCATCAAGAAAATAAAGGAGCAGAGAGGGGCTGGTACAGTAGAATTGGCTTGGGAAACATCAGATACTAAATCTCACTCTAAAGAAGTCAGTCACAAAGAATATGAGCGCTGTCAACGGGTCTGAGAAGTCCTGCAGGAGATACACTGTCAAAGCTGAATCTAGATTAAGCACGCAGTAAAACAATCTTTACGTGTCATAGTTAAGAAAACACTGCTGCAGAAAAAAATAAGTTTTATAGAGAGACATAAACAGCATAGTTCTGAAATCAGACAAAGGGAAAACTGTAATAAGCTACGTATTTCTGTAATAGTCAAGTTCACACTGGTTTTGGTTTGTCATTGTAAGTTATTGCCAGATGACTCGTATAAAGCTTCAGCCAAATGAAAACGCTCAATCACAGGTATCGGAGGAGTGTAACTCACTTTTAAGGTAAAAGCCACAAGAATAACCTAAGTCATCAGAGAAACCTCATTTATGCTATTACGCAGTTATGATGAAAGCAAAGTGTATTTATGCATCCTATGAATATTTTCAATAACAATGAGCATCTAGTAAACTTCAAGTTAACAAAACTGCTGTAGAATAATATTCCAATTTGGGCCGCAATCTTTGCATATTCAATGTTAATTAATCCTCAGATTACTAAGACCCTATATGTCAGATATCTCTGCCAAAATACCATGATGTGTAACACATACATATACCTTAAGTAAACTCGTAAGAAAATCGCTAAGTTTTCTATTTTCTTTTCATTATTTAACAACACTTTCCCTTCCCTGTTTTCCTCATCTAACTGATTACAGGTTTTCTAAATCTGACACTCTTCAATTCGGCAGCTCCTGTCTTTTGAACAAGATCTGAAACCTGAGTTCCAGCTTCCATCTGTCTCTGGTGTTAGGTTTTGACGCCATAAGACGCTTCTGAAGGAGAAATGGAACACTGCCCGGGCCATTCTATTCCAAGTGGCCAGCATCTGCTCGTTGTGGGGATGGCCCCCTTTGAAGGCCTGGAGCACTAGACAGGGTCCAGTTTAAACAGATGCTTCCATTTTTCACAGAAATGGGAATAATGTTTCTTGAAAATATGTGAGCTTTACATTCTCACCATTCCATAGTCAATGGAAATGAATGCCTTTCTAGCGTTCAGATTTCAAACTTTTAAATCATTACTCAAAATGCGCAATAAACAACCCATTGCCGCATGAAAAGAAATAATTTTGCATTGATGCGAAGTTGGGTCGGAGTACAGAAAAACATGTTTGTTTGTTTGTTTGTCTGCCCTTTGCATTTAGACAGACTGTACCATTTCCTACCCAGAGTGTCAGGTTCTCTGACATGGTGGTGAGCAAACTGTGAACCTGCATGTGTGTGTGTGCGTGTGTGTGTGTGTCGGGGGGTGGATATTGGGGGTTGGGGGGAGATGGAGGAAGGGAGGGAGAGAAGCTTTTAATTAACCTAGGCAGAAATCTTTTACATGAGCTATGTATGGATATAACTTAACAAATTCTAGTCCTTCAAAATTTGTAGTCTTAGAGGTACCAACTGGGTCAATCAAAGGCCCTGAGGGTTTAAAAGGAAAAAAGGGCGAGGAGCACAGACACCGCCCCTATTCATACACTCCCCCCCCTCCCCCCCCCCGCCCCGCCCAAGAAGATCCGGGAAGAGGCGGGGTCTGAGAGCGGACTGGCATCAGTCTGACCACTCACAACCTCGTGTTCTCCTTTCAGGCACCCTCGCCGTTCCTCTTTCCTGCTTGGCTGAGGGGTCCATATCCCCCATTGCTATACCACCCATTTTCCTGCACAGCCTTTCCAGCCTCTAATGCTTAAAGAACAACAAAACTTGCCTTAAAGAAAAAACACTAGTCACTCCGCCTTGTGCTACCACTGAATCCCCATGGTAAGCAATATTTCCACAAACAGGATAGAAGGAAACTTATGGAAGGAAGAGCTAGGTGCTCTACCTGCCTATCCAACCCTTATTTTAGTTTACATTTAAACGTTGTGTGTAATTGTCTTCTAGAGAGGTACAAATTTTCTATGCTTATGTTTCTAGAATGTTGGTATCCCCACCAAAATTCTAAAGTCATGGTATTAGGAGGGGGAACCCCTGGAGGGTGACTGGATCATCAGGGTAAGGCCCTCATGAATGAGATTAGTGCACTTACGAGAGAGACCCCAGAGAACACTTTTGCCCCTTCTGCCATGGGAAGAAGCAATGAGAAGCCTGCAACCTGAACGGTGGCCCCCCAGTCTGCTGGCACCCTGACCTCAGACTTCCAGCCTCCGGAACTGTGAGAAATAAATTTCTGTTGTTTATAAGCCACCCTGTCGGTGGTACTTTTTGGCTTAGCAGCCCAAACTAATTAAGATAATTTTATATATTTTTATACTTTATATTTTGAAAAATATAAATATTTCTTGGATCAAATAGTCTTTCCATAGGACTACTTTCTCCATCTCTTTTCAAAAACAGTGAAAATGGTTGCTCTTTGAATTATTTCTTGGTAACAAACAATTAGCATATTTATCCAGCTTCTCCCAATGCTCTAACTTCAGTCATATGGCAGGCAAAGCCACGAATTCCCAAACACATTCATTTCCTCCTGTCTCTAAAGTGACAAAAGTATTGGCCAAAGAATAAATGGGAATGATTTTAAAAACCTTTTCACCCAATTCTTCCCATAGAATGAATGAGTGCTTATAGTCTATTCCCATAATCAGCGCACAATCTACAGAAGAAGTGGGATTTAGAGCCTCGCTTCTCGAACTCAATTCGGCACACAGGTCACCTGGGCACCTTGTGAAAATGCAGGATCTGATCCAGCAGGGCCTGGGGCGGGGCCTGAGAGCCTGCATTTCTAATAGGCGTCAGGTTCCAAAACCAGACTCTGAGTGGCAAAGTTGGCAGGGGCAGGCAGAGAGGCGCGCGGGGGGCAGGAACAAGAAAGGAAGGCCTGAGTAAGAGAGCAGGCCCGGCGTCCCCGCCTAGCTGAGTCTGACCTGAAAAAAGGGGCAGAAAGCAGGGGCGGTTTAAATTTCACAAACACGGGAAAGGGTAAAAAATTCAAAGGGAGGAAACAAAACACAAGGTCGAAGATGGAAGAATTCAAAGGACTCTGAAAGCCAGGCACGGCATTTGCCAAAACATAGTCAAGGAATACGACCCAGCGGCTCCCTCGGAAGTCTAGTGAAAGGAGACTCGGACGAGTCGCCAAGCACCAAACCAAGTTATGGCACAGTATTTAATCTTCCCCGGGGCTTGGAGAGCTGGGTTTGCTCACGCAGCTTCATCTGAAACACGTCACAGATCAGGTTTCACAAGAGTGAGAAAGCCAACCTAAAATGGGGTAGCAAGCACAAGGCCTTTCTCCCTGTTGAAGCTGAAGTGGCAGCCACAGACAGCAGCACACCTCTGCTGGGGGCAACGTGGGTGGAAGAGAGCCCGAAGAGGGCCAGCCACCAGTGCTGCCGCGCCAGCCCGGCCAAACCTGTCACAGCAGGACATGACACAGGGGTCCCCGATGCGATATGCTAGGTTTGGTGGGGACGCCAAAAAACATAGAGTATCATACCCTGGAAATATGATGCATTGGGAGGGAAAAATACTGCTCCCCCCGCCCACCAAAAAAAAAAAAAACTGGAAAAATGAAGTAAAAAAAAGACTGCTCTTTAAATATTCATGAGGGATTTTCTGATATGGCTTTATAGCATTTGTTTTCCCTCCCCTTGCCCCCCGCCAAATTATTCTTCTATAAATAGTTCTGAGGACACGCAGGAAGCCGTAATTAACAGGGATGGGACCCGCAGGAGCCATGTAAGAAGAGCTACAGTCTAAGACACAGCTGGCTGGCTTTGAAGCGAGGCTATGACGGCGGCCCGCTTGATCGCCTGGGCAAATTATGCGGCATCTTTGAGCCTAGCCTCCTCTTCTGTAAAAGGAGCTTAGTAACGTCAACTTCGTAGGACTGCTTCAACAAAAGCGGAAAGCCTAGCCCATAAAAGAAATGTTAAAAGTCAGCCTCGCAATGTCTCTGTTCCTTCTTAGCCTGTGAGCATCCCCATATTGGTCACTCATCTGAAGTGTCCCACGTTCTGGACTGAACCGCGAAGGCCCTGAGCCTGACCCTGGTAGCGGCACTCTCCTTTTCCTACAGAAACATCACAGAACGCGCTCTGTGTGCCCTGCTGGCTCAAGGAGTATCTTCTGGGCACGCGTCACCGGGCTACGAGTTTCTAGCTTTATCCCCGAGCCTCCATGGCCCCTGCCTGTTCCTCCTAGTTATTTCACCCTGTGTAATTTATAGCACCCTGTCATACTTCAAGTATCCTGGTACACCGCCTCAAATCCTTTCGGAATAAGAAGTCTACACACAAACTTAGGCAAAGGGCTCCGAACAAAGAGAAATGAAAGAGAGTTTAAAGATAGAAGAGTTAGGAAAAACTTAAAGCCTAGATTTTTTTTGTCCCTTATGGTCATGAGATTCACACTGAAAAAAAGTTACAGTGAATTCTGAATTCAAAATATTAAAACTACACTTACCCAAATTTAGCATATTTTCACAACCTATGTAAATTCTAAGTAAATTCTTCTTTATCTGATATTGATGGCAAAATATCCTACTCAGCCTTAGTTAAGACATCAAACCTACGCCCCAACATTATGCGCAGTTCAATCTGAGGAGAAGCTGTATCTAACTGCATTCTAGAGCAGGGGCTCTCAGCCTTGGTTGCACACTGCAATCGCCTGGGGAGTTTAAAAAGTGCCAATGCCTGGATCCCAGCCCCAGGGATGCTGATGTAAACTGGTTTAGGGTACAGCCTAGGAATAAAAATTTTCCCAAACTCCCGGGTGATTTTAACGTGCAGCCGAGGTTGAGAACCACTGCTCCCAAGCTAAGCACTGAGATGCGTTGCCCTTCCAGGGAAGGACTGAGAGATGCATCTACCGCCCAGGCGCATTTCCACTCAGCAACTTAATCCAAAAAGGAAAAAATAGATATGATCTACAAATACCATTAAATAAAACATCTATTTCCAAATGCAAGAGATAACCAAATACATCTTGAAAATGTACTGAGCACCATCTAAGTATTGAAAGAATTCCCTAAATGATAGGAGGTTAACCATGTTAAAAAAAAGAAGAAGAAAAAACAACAAAAACCTTTGCAGAAAGTTGTTCTCTAGCTTGTACTTCCATAACATCAGTATCATTATGAAGGGCAACCTAATCAATATTCTAAATAACCCAATACTTTAAATAGCAGAATTTTTTCAAAAAGAGAAAAATTCATAAACTTCAATGATGTCAAATGTCAGCCAGCAATGGAAGAAAAGATTGACAAACCTTTTATAAAAGCCGTGTATTTTTCTGCATTGTCATTTTCGATCATGAAAAATATCATTATGAGATTTTGTGAGAAATTTTATACCACATATGCAGACAACTCTTGCCTCTTTTAGAATAACAGAAACAATAGGGAAAAACTCAAGGAAAAGTAAGTCGAATATTCTGACTTGTACTACTTACACATGAATCAACCCATGCCCCTTGCCACTTAGTTTTGTAATTATTTTCATATGATTTGGTATCTATGTTTATCTGAGTATAGCCCAGCTGAAAGCATGGTTAGAAATGGAGAAAGTCTACATATTTTGAAAACAGGAACATTTTAAGAAACTGGAAAAAGGGAAGCAAAAATTCCATGACAGCTTTAATTGGTGTTTATAGAAGTTTTTAAAGCTATAGAGAGCAGTTGTAAAAAGGTAAAGTGTCATGGGAGTTGGAGGGTCTGGAAAAAAATCCCTCCAAATCCCCAGGGAAATCATGACGGGTAAGTATCTACTTGCCGACAGAACAGAATGTACACCCCAGGACCTTGGTTATGATGTCACAAAATCAGGCACTCTGCAAAAACTGCCTGAAAACAAGCTAAAGAATTTTGCTAGAAAATGTAGAAGTTGCTGGTATGGTCATTTTCTTGAAAAGAAACAAGGATGGGAAGAAAGCAAAGAATAAAAGAGTGACATTGAAATACTACAGGAAAACTCAATAGGGAAGAGCCATTTTCTTTCAGAGTTGGCTAAGAAGTTCTTCAGCAAACAGTCATAAGGATGCCTTACAGGTTCTGAAAGCTCTGCAGTTGGTCATCATGGAATCCGACTCGGACTCAGCCATCAATGACGACTGTGTGATCACTTAACTGTCAATGACTGGGAGCGTGGGAAAAGTAAGTGGAAGACTTCATCAGCAGAATGGTGAAGAAATGTTCTTGTCAGCCAGTTGATGCTGCTGGAAACCACCAGGCCAACCTTTAGAACTGCTGCTGCCTTTGGTTTTATCACAGGAAGATGAGAAGTGGGGTAAAAGAGTGGTGTCTTTTTTGTTGCGGTGTGTCCTGCCCTGCGCCTGCGTACAATCTGCACTCTGGGATTCTGCCAGGGACCAGCCCTCCTGTGAAAGTGGCAGAAATGCCGCTTAACACTCTCCGGCCTTCTTTCTGAGTCCGTCTCTTTCAGGAGCAGTTTAATTACTTGTAGAAACAATCGAACCAAAATAAGAAAGAAGATGAAGTAGTAAAAAACAACCCAAGCAACAGGATTTTTCAGAAGTCTACAAAGATGTCAAAAGTGAGGTACAAAAAAAATAAATAAATAAAATGAGAAGTAACTGAAGCTGTATTCAATCTGGGAAGGTTTTCACCATTTTCTCCTACTCTGAAAATGAGTCTGTGTTGGGTCTCTTTGTTACTGAGCACATGTAAGTCCAGAAACACATGCCCTTGCAATGTTCATTTCCACTTTTTCTTTTTTTTAATGAGATGTTAAAAATTTTAGCAAGCCTATTCCAACAAATGTGTAAAAACACTTAAAAGTAAAATCAATTAGTTTATGTAATTATCTGAATCAGCTATGATATAACTTTTAAATTTGATGTTCCAAAAATGAAAATTGTTTTCTCCAACCAAATCAAACACATTCCTAAGCTAATGTAACTTCAGAGCTGTAAAAATAAATTTGTTTTACATATACAGTATTTATTCTCTAATTTCTTAAAAATGTATCTCTTCAAAGTATCCAAAAACTTCCGATTTCTAATTCTGCTATCAGTTGGACTGTACTTGGGTAAATACAAACACCAAATCACAGGAAAATAATTGTAAAACTAAGTGGCAAGGGTGGAAATAATTACAAAGCTAAGTGGCAAGGGACAAATGACAGCGCAAAATTCAATGGTTGAGACCTGAAATGCTCAAAATAGTACCATACACAGTTAAGTAGGCATGTATTTTAATGCTGTATCCTTGGTACAAAATATTCTATAAGAAACAGCCAAATGTAATTTGTTACCACGTATGATGAAGAATGAGCTGGAATATGGTTAATTTACTTATTAGAAAGTTCTTTAGTTGAAGAAGAATGGAAAAATACTTTCACTGATACAAAGAAGAAATCACATGCACTTCCAGTTTTTAAGCTGACATCCTTAGACTGGTATTATTTTTTCCTACAATAAACAAGATATGCAAAAATATCAAAATAATTACAGAGGTTAGGTAAAACAGCACAAAAAAGATTTAAAAAAAATTTTTAAACCTCAATTTAAAAGAAATTTTAAAAACACCTTCTGATAGAGGACTGCTCAGAGGTCCCCATATGCTATAATTTAATTTTAAAGTGATGAGAAAAGCCTGTGTCAGTAATGATTAGGGAATAACTATTCTCTAAAATTTAACATATAAATAAATAAATAAGACTAAAGATGTAGTAAAAATGGTAAAAAGAAAAAAAATTACCATTAGGCAAAGTAAATATACAGAGCCTTGTTCTCCAAAATAACCTACGAATCACAGCTAATTCATTCCACTAAAGAGAAAGAAGGAAAGGAAAAAGGAAGGGAGGGAGGGAGAGAAGGGAGGGGGGAGGGAGGGAGGGGGAGTAAGTAGGGAACAGCAGATTGGGAGAAATGAGAAATAATCAATAAAATAATACTATGGCAAAAAATTAAAATGAGGGCAATGGCCTTGTTCAGAGGAAATAAAGTTCTTGATTTATCTACTAATATTATTGGTGAAATGAATAAAATATCTTTATAGAGATGACACAGGAAGAGAAGGGAATATACCAGAATTTTTCTAGTTCAGCTGAGAAACTCTTTCATTATGGACAGAGGAGAAACAGATGGCCGGCTCTAAACTCAAATCTATGAATTGAGAATGGGTTTTTATTGTTACACCAGGTTACTGAGTGACTTGACTCCTAAGCTATGAAGCATAATTCTCTAGTAATTAATGTTTTTATTCAAGCAATTTTAAAGTGATTTCGTTAAATAATTAAATTTAAAATACACGGAGCCACAGAACTTTGATGATGAATATAAATTTTAACCATCAAGTAGAATTCCTCATTGAACGAGGACACTAAAAACCAGAGGTAAAGTTGATTTCCCCAAAGTCCATGATCCCAGGGAAGAACAGAGGCCCTCTGACACAGCAAGCTCTTTCTCCTCTATCATAAGTTCCCACATTCATCATTTCTGTGTAGTTCTTTAAAAATTTATTTTTATTGTATTTTTTCCATTACCATTTATCCCCCTTATAACTCTCCCCGCAATCACCACACTATTATCCATACCCATGAGCTCTTTTTTCCTTTGTTTTTTAAAATGACTTTGCTCACATTTGTTACCTATCACAAACATATTTTAATGATCATTACATATTATTTCATAATCACTAAAGTAGGCTTTTTTCTTTCTTTCTTTTTTTTTTTTTAAAGAAACAAGCACTTTGCCTGGTCCCAGGGCCATGATTCCTCCTACACATGTAGCTCACCTGCCCCTAAGAATTAAACTCTAAGTTTTGGTGGCACTGATGTTTAAGAAAGAATGAAAAAAATGCTACTCAGTTTTCTATGCCTAGGTACCAAAGACAGACTAAAATTATAATAACTCAAGTCTAGAGGGAAAAAAATGAGAACAATAGGGTTAAAGTCTAAAAATCATAAAGTCAAGTACAATGAACCAAAATGTTAATCAATCCTTGGATAAAAATAAAAGAGGGCACCCCAGAGTTTGGAAAGTGAGCTTCAGGATAAATAAAAGGACTATTCACACTTATGGAATTCATTGTCACCTGGTGTTAGATATTGAAAAGAGAGAAGATTTCAGAAAGGGCAGATTAATTTCTCACTCATGTAATGGATCTGGAGGGAAGCCAAGGGTGCCCTAGAGTAGCATTCCTAACCTCTGAGGTTGACCACAAACCAGAGAACCAAGCTTTTTCAAGAAACCTCAAGGCCATGACAGTGGGTCAGATCCTTTTAGCAAGTCTTAAATTCCTACTGGAAAGCAATCACTCCCTCTATGGAATACACATAAGAGACTCTATCAATCTGCTAAGCCATTTCTAGGTAAATGGAGGGTAATGGTGCAGAAAGATACCCATAGCTTAAAAAAAAAAAACATCCTCACTGACCCAATACAAAAATGAAATGACTCATATGACTCATTTACTAGTCAAAGGCTCCCCAAGGAACAGGACCGCTCTTTGTTTTCCCATCACCTAGTTCAGTTTCTACCATCTAGTAGGGTTTAATAATTATGGACTTAACAAGTTCTGCTCTAAAACTATAACTATTTCCCAAAAGGTATTAAGTTAATTGCAGTCATTTACATTACTGTAGGATTGACAAATATGGGGTTCACAACAAATAACAAATGTGGGACTAACGAATCTCAGAAATGATTTAAGCATCTGTGTTGGGACGGTCAGGAACACAGAACACACCAGTGACCCTCCCCTGGCTCCTGGAAAATTAACCGCCAAGATCATCATTCCTACAAAGATCAGGGTATGGTTAAAGGCCAAAGCCCAAAACATATAAGAAAATTTAAAAGAATGCATAGCAAAACGAATTAGTTTAGATGAACTAAATGCTACTCATATGATGATGCCAAGGAAAACAATTACTCTAAAGTGTTTTAATTGCTGTTGAAATAAAAGGAATTTTTAGTGAGCATGCATTTTTGTCCTCCCACACATACAGCCAAAACTCAGCCTTTTCACGGGCCTAAACACAATGTAGAGACTCGTTAAGTATTTACCAAATAAATTAATAAATGTAGATTAGATCTAAAATCAAACTATCTTTGAGGAATATTATTGTACTCATTTCAATAATACACATTTTATTTAAATGGCCAATTATTTAGCACCAACACTCTCATCTAACATTCTTCCCTTCATGTGAAGAGAAACTGGCACTGTAATTGTAATTTTGTTTCAGAAATCACGAAATGACTGGAATCCTTCTTCAGCAAAATCTGGAACAAACTCCATGACTGCAGGAACATCCACTAACAGCCTCCACCCCATAAAGAAGCAGAGTTCAGGGCCAGTTGTCTAAAACTGTTCTGTGTCACCACGTCGGACATCTGTGTGTAAATCCCACCTTACTATGAGAGCTGGGGCTCGAGAGGGTAGGGAAGGGTCGAAAGCAGAGGGTGGGAGGTGACAGCTTCAGCGGGGGGTGCAGGTGTTCCAACAGCTAGTAGACAGTTGATAACTGTGGCTTCTATGACATAATACACACAAGATAAGGGTTCCAGTGACTATTGTTTCTTGTAAGAACAATGGTTTCCAGTTAACACAGGGCACAGAGTGTGAAATGATGCAGAGCACTGACCTATATATAATACACACACACATGGAATTAAAGGATTATTAGGAGACCGGATGTCCAAACGCTGCCAAAATGTGAACCCACAGAGATAATAAAAATGTGGGTGGCAGCAGGACTCGAAATGGAAAGGATTACAGCAACGCAGCGCCATACAGTCTCACGTGCCAAGAGCTAGTCCACAAAAGCCTGGCAACATCAGACAACCGATATTGTAAATTCTATTTCTTTTTGTTTGAAAAGGATCTTGGAGTAACACATCCCAAAGAACCATAGCCACCAGCACCCTGTCTCTAGAAATATCAAGGTCAAGGCCTCAAGATGTTAAAAAAAGATCTATGCAATAAAACAATACAGCTTTTTAAATGAAAAGAGATAACCATGCAGATGCTAATTTATTAACATAACATGGGCATTGAGGGGGGAAAAAAGAATGAGATAAATTAATTGGTAATAAGCAAACTCATAAACCCTAAATCCTCAGAGGAATGGAGTTAAGCACACAAAACCATAAAAGCGCCAGTTCTTACATCGGCAGCTCTGCCTAAACCACTTGGACCTTCAAATGACACTGATAGGCTGCCTGGTCCCAGGGAAACAGAGAAAAGGGCTGGAATGACTGTCTCCCGATGACCTCCACTTGGACCCTTAGAGTTACTGTTCCTTACAGTCAACTGCTAATAAAAAGCCAGGAGAGGGAAAACATGGAAACTTGGGGCAACAATGAGGTCTCGGTAGAGACCAAGGACCACAGCCCTGGCCCAGAAGGCGGGTTCCAGAGCTGTCAGACCCAGTGCCCATAAACCTTCCACATATTCTGCACAGTGTTCAGCTGATGGCAAAAGCTGGCTGTGAGACCTACCACAGAGCACCACAATCAAAGACATGGGCAGAGTCTTCAGTGACATTTCCAAACAGTGCACAAGTTTAATCTTGGATTTTACTCCAAGATTAAAAAAAAAACAAAAAAACAAACTAATGTACACTTAGTACAGCCACAGAATTGGGGGCTTCTGAAGGGACCTTAGAGACCTTCCGATCCAACTCTCTTCTTAAATGGGGCAAAGGAGTTAGATAGCTCAGCTATAGTTAAAAAAACAAGTTAGTGGCAAAAGCAGGACCCAACTCTCCCCACAGTTTGTTCAACACTTTTTCCACTCCGGGAAAGTGACCTTGAAAACTGGTCAGATGACAAAGGCACAATTTTATTGGTCACAGGAATAGCAAGCAACAGAAGTGCACAATAACAGTTTCGGTAAGGGCAAAGCATGAAGAGAGTGAAAGCCTTAAATATATGCAAATTTTTTAAATTAACATTAAATTATAGAAGCTCTTGCTTTAATCTGAGTTTTAGCTGGCAATCTGTTGCTTCAATCCCAGTGAAATCTAATGGCTTGTGTAGCCTAATTTAAAATGTGAGGCCAAACAGATTTGGAAAAGTACAGCCTATCCTTGTACTTAATTTATACTATAGTGTGCTGTAATTAAGCCTGAAATAAAAGCTATATTCTGAGTAAAGACAAAAAGCTCTTGTTAATGGCATTCCATTCCCAATGTAGAATATAACAAAAGCCTTCTTCACTTGGAGCCAGCCGTCATTATAGTTTGTAGCTTGTATGGGGCTATTGGACTAATATTTGTACTGGGATTAGTGTTGGGATAACCAATCAGTTAACTCCTCCACTGCGGTCTTCTATTATCCTCACATAAATGGCCAAAAGGCAAAGAAGAAAATTGGCGGGCAGAATGACAACTATATTTATGAGATTAAACTCTCAAACCCTTCACAGTTTGCTGGGCAACTAATAACCATTTGCCAAGCTGTTCATTTAATAATGAGTCAGTTAAGCCAAAAGCAAATGTTCCTTCAACCAACCAATGCTACTAGCTAGCGTCACAGACAAACTGACAAGCGCCAATTATGTAGGTGACGTACTTCGTTTGCAAGAAGTACAAGTTGTGGTATACAAAAACAAGTCCTCTTTTTAGCCAAATGCAAGCTACCCTGAAGTATTTTGAGTAACTGGAATTTGTAGGTGATTTTGTAATTTATGAAAAACTCAAATGACCCAACAAATTGTTTAGGGAGTCATTCCCATTTGTGTCATGATTCTAGACCAAGGGCCAGATGGATACCCCCCATCCAACCCTGCACTTGGTATCACGAGATCTTAGGTCATCTGAGTCTGTCCCCTCGTTTCATAAAACAGAGCCTCAACACTGAGACCAACCCCACCCAGGAATTATGAGGACTAAGCAAAATACTGTTTGTCAAAGCAAAGTCAAGTTGTGCACTATACAACACGATCATAATGCACAGGATAATTAACGGGGGAGGAAAAAGTGGTGTGGGCTGTGTTCCAAGAAATGTATGTGTCAGAACAGGAAATCACACCAAGCTGCGTTAGCTCTCTCCTCTCCTGCTTCTCCCTCCCATTCCGCACGCCCATACCGTAAGTTTAAAAGAAGTAACCAGCAGGTACCCCGTCACTTTTACTTACCAATAGCTCATCCATACTGGTCTGGCATTTCTCCAGGTTGATCCGCTTTATCGCCACACGCTCCTGCCTGGGTTTGCACAGGGCGGCCTGAACCACGGCAGTGGCCCCACTGCCTGAAACAAAATAAAAACAGCAGCTCTCAAACGGCACGCTTCCCGGTAACTATTCATGACTCCCTTCATAAATGTCTGTTTTTGAGAAAAGGTCTTCTACTCAAGGTATTCAAAACATTAGCATTTGACATCTTTTTAAAGAATTTCTTTTGCTATCTTTTATTTTTTGAGAGAGAGCGGAAGAGGGAGGGATAAAGAAAGGTTGAGAAACGCTGATCGGTTGCCTTTCGTATGCACCCCAACCAGGGACTGAACCCACAACCTCGGAATATGCCCTGACCAGGAGTCAAACCCGCAACCTTTTGGTTTGCAGGACAATGCCTCACCAGCTGAGCCACTCAGGTCAGGGTTCTTTGGACATCTTTTTAAAGAATTTCTTAAGTATGAAAATAATTACCGAGAGTGAAAAAAAAGGAAAAACTGCACTTTGGTACAAGCTACAAGGACAGTATCTGTGCTCCTGGGACTCGCAATCCAGGAAGGCAGCCCCCATCCGGAGAGCCCACCACACCACGGCGTGTTTACTGTCCCCCAGAACAACGGTTGAGAAAGCGCCGGGTCGGAGGAAACAGGGACAAGGACATGAGCATCTCAGCACAACCCTGCATGGAAGCCTTTACTATCCTCAGGTCCTGGTATTTTCTAACTTCAGGGACTTTTGAAAAAGCTCGGGCTCTTTCTTCTTCCACTTCAGCCCAAAACAAACCACTCTGGCCTGAGCTACGTCAGGGTTTCCACGAGGTGCTGTGGCAACTTATCTGTTCTGAGCACCCTTGGAGGCTATTTCTTCCCAGCTTGCTCGACGATTAGAAAACCAGAAATCAACCTGAGTATTCTCATGTGGAAAGCATGACTTTCAAGGATGCCAAGCAAAATGATGCAAATGTGTAATTACAAAAGCTCTCTCGGCATTCACATGAATTTCCTATTCCTAAGGTTTAGTGATCGTTAGCTAATGCACTCAAAACTCCTAGGAGACCAAGTCATGTCGTTATTCATATTTTATAAGAGCAAAATGTAGACATGTAATGATTTGTGGCAGAGCACAAAGAGCTCCTAATCGGATTTCTATTCCATAGGGGCAAAAACGACCTCTAGGTTAAAGCATCTCAATTCTGCAAGGAATACCAAAAATCTCATTCTAATCTCATAAATCCTCTGCCACTGTAAGACTGCCAATGAGAAAAACAGCCTATGCTCAGGACTGTGCAAAAGGGGGCCATGTGTGACCATATACTTTCCTCCTTAAAGTTTTTTTTTTTAGACACTACTTCCCAAACGAGTCATGAAATATCTTCAAAGGGGAGAAGGAGCATCTTTTGGCAGTGAGGAAGAGGGATCAGTATTGACAGAAGGGCAGGACGTCTCTAGTGCAGGTCAAGGCTTTATCAACCTCAGGAAGAGCCCGAATGGGCGTCTTTAGAGCTAAAGTTCTACCTTTTCTCCTGCCCTGTGGTCTCATCATCAGCTCTGGCCCCTGACTGACCTGGTGACTCGAGCACATCACCTTAATGCTCCAAACTCTGGTCTCCAACTTCAGGACCCGGTTCCAGCAAGTCCAACCTGGGTTCACAGAGGAAGAAAAAGCCACACATGCTGGGCACTTGGCTCATATGATTCTCCTTACAGGACTTACACTTTTTATTAGCCTTTACATAGCTTATATGTGAGAGGACAGGGACCTGGAGAACTTAACCTCACAGCTGATAAGTGCCTGAGCTGGGACCTGAGGCAGGTCTGCCGGACCCCAAGCTCCATACTTGTTCCTCCCACACACATGCGACAGCACATGCCTCCCTTCCTCACCCACTGCGGCCTTGCTAAGAAAATATTTTCTTTGGGCCTATATCATTGAAGAAAAGAGAGGCAACCCAGAGGGAAGGCTGAGGTGAGCCTTTCTCTCTCTAGAGTTCAGTTCTAGGAGAGAGTGCTATTGTCGGAGGTCATTGAAAAGGGCCTCCCTGTCCCTAACCTTAATGCTCGCTCCATCGGCCGCTACTCCGAGTCCCACTGGATTGGCCTCACTGCCCTGCAGATCACAGCATGCTGGGCTCCATCCAGAATACTCCAGACGCCAGAGCCAAACACTACAAAGTGCAGGCCCTGCTGACAACAAAGTGCATTTCCCAGTCAAGGTCTCCGGAGCACCCAGAGCAGGAGACCGTCGCTGAAGGAGCAGCACCAAAAGGGATAAGCAGCCGGTTAGCTCTGGGCCTGGTGCCCAGTGGAGAGAGCAACAAACCATCTCCAACCAGCTGCTGATGGGAAGCCATTCTCAGTCCAACCTGTGGTACACATCGCCCTCCCATAACCCCACTCCTCCAACCTCAGTCCACATTCCGGAACATTCTCTAATTGGGGAACTGAAACACAGGAAAGAGAAAACAAATTCCCAGAAAGTATAAAACAAGTGCATGTAAGGGGGGGAGGGAGGGCTACCTCTCATAGTCAAGTCCTTGGCAAGAAAAGCCTCCTGACTTCCTCAGACACATGCAAAAATATGGACACAAGTAAGAATTCCATGAAGCAGGAGGGGATGCTCGGGGGGAGTTTTTATTAGAGCTTTTCAACTGAAGAAGTGTTATTACTTTACAACTACAGCTGCCTGAAGAACGACTGGCAGCTTCTCATCTCCAGAGAAAATAAATATGCAACTTCCTGACCTGAGATTATTGTCACAGCATGACTCGGTTTAACCATTCATTGGACAATCTGGGAGATCCTGCTTTGAATCCAAAGATCCCCTTCAACGATAAGAGAGATCGAGAACAATATCAGAGGTGCAGGGAGCCTTAAAGACCACCAAGTCCAACCCTTCACTTGATGAAGGAGGTTGGGAAGGGAAGAAGAGACCTCTCACCCGAAACCCAGTCGGCCAGCACCTTCATCAGGACTTGCCGGCCTCCAAACAGTGAGAAATAAACTTCGCTTGTTTAAGGCACCCTTTCTTTTGCATTTTGTTATGGCGACCCAAGATGACTAACCCAAAAGCCTTTCATTGTCTATTCTAAGTCACTGACCCACTATCACCTGTGGTAAATAATGCTATACAAATCAGAAGTTCTCAAAAACCTCCCAAGTAACTTTACAGCAATAAGAGAAAATATTCTACTGAAGGGCCCCTGGTAGGTTGCTGTTCCCAAGCCTTAGATCAGCAAGACCCTTGAAAAGCAGGTCAGACAGGGATTCTACCCACCCCTAGTACTGATTCCCTCCGTAATGTTGGGCCTAATTTCTCTCTAAACCTCAGATTCCTTAATGAGCAAAATAAAATCTACTTGTAAGGCCTAATAATATAATGCACTTCACATCGCTGGAAACATTCACTGAATAAATGTTCAGTGCTCCCTCTGGGACTCACTTCTGCATCTGTAACATGAAAGGGGTAGACTCTATCTGTAGTGTATATGGTGCCCAAGGGAAAACAGAGAGGGCAAAGTAGCTCCAGATTATGAATAAGTTTTATTTTGCTTGCCAAAAATATTTAGTTGGTTTAAAAGGAGGGGAGATGGCTAAAGATGAAATGATGTCTAAGGTCTGATATAATATGATGGATCTAAGTATTTAAATACAAGAGAATAAGCCAGAAAATTCACAAATAGTTTAATTTTCTATCAATTCATATCCTATAGTTAAATTTCTCACTGATAATGTACTTTACTACCCAAAAAAGTGATTTAAAAAATCTTTGTCCATCCAGGGTCCATGAGTTCATATCCTAGCCCTGCCGTGTGTTAACTGTTTACCCTTGGGTGACTTTCTTCACTTCTCCAGGCCTCGGTTTCTTCATTTATAAGATGGTGAGAACTGCACCGAGCTCAGAGGGTGGCTGTGATGACCAAATAAATTCATACATCGAGAGCCCTTGGAACTGTGCCTAGCACAGAGGAAGCACTAATTAAATCTTAGCTAGTATTACTCCTCAGGGAGATTCCTCCAGGTCAACTGGTGTCCTGCCAATTCGTTGTTTTAATGCTACATAATCTTTCATGGTGCTGATCCACCACCATTTATTCAGCCCTTCTTCTGTTGACGAGTATTTTCTTTATTTCCAGCACCACCACCCCACCACCAATAAGAAAAACACAGCAATAAACATCTGGTACTTTTAAAATACAGATAAGTCCACAAACATTTCTGTATGTTAAAGTTAGGACATAAAGTAGTCAACTGTCCAGCAGCCCATAAATGTCAGGATTTTAAAAATAAACCAGCAAAATGTATTACATTAGCCTCTGGCACAAATGGGGGCCAGTGGGAGAAAGTTCTGTCATTACGCCCCCACTAAAAGGAGGAGCTCCTGGCCAAAAGTTCAAGAGGCATTTGCTCGTCTCCTTAGCACATGAAAGGACTCCTTCACAATATGCTTACCTGTCCTGTCTCAGTGACAGTCCAGGGCTGTATCAGGCTTTCTTTTTGGAGATGCTGGCTGGGGGAGTGTAGGAAACAAAACCAATGGTTTTGGATCCAGCTGATGATTTCTTCCAGTTCTCTCTTTACCCAACTTATGCCATGTGCTCTTTTTATCTCATGTGTCCAACCTCAGAGCCCCTGT
Organism: Mormoops blainvillei; assembly: GCA_004026545.1. Lineage (NCBI taxonomy): Eukaryota > Metazoa > Chordata > Mammalia > Chiroptera > Mormoopidae > Mormoops > Mormoops blainvillei. Next base: position 133,265 of record PVJD01000546.1, on the reverse strand, counting down.
GGGCAATCGGGTCACATGAGGGCCAGAGCTGGCCAGAGTATGAATGGATACATGTGAGTTCTGCAGGGGGCAGTTGCCACTCTGCTTCCTGCCATTGTCGCCATGTGAGATGGCGGACCTGGCATGGCAAGATTCTGATTTTTGCAGGAAAGCTAAAAATTCAGAATTTTGTGTGAGACTTCCTAATATGATAATGCTCGCAATTAATTTTTTTTAAATGTTGAAATATTGTGAGTCACATAAAAGTTTGCTGCAGGCCGTGATCTACCTCCCTGCGTTAACTGCTGTTTGGCTTCAAAGGTATAGCCTTCCTTACTGGGTGGTCCAAGTTTTAAATTATTGATTAGATCACACATGTGAAGTTGCCGTCCTTCTAGATAAAAAATGATCACATTTCCTATGGCTCAACATAATAGAGAAATGTACTCAGGACATGGGCCCGAACTGATTCACTACATGTCACCGCCCTACCTCATCCTACTATTTCACACAAAGAGAGAAGTATCAGAGCTACTCATCTGTCACTCGGAGCGTTGTATGTGGAAGGAACATGCGCACAGTGAACTCTCAAGTCAAACCACAAGGAACAGAAACAGTGAGGCAGGTGTTATGTGCAATTTGCTACACAGATTCCTTTACAAAACAGATGCTGCTGCTGGGTAGATGGTACACAGACCTCACGTGCACACCAAGATGAGCACAGGAAGGCCTCGTTTCTCCAGGCAGCTTCGAACAGGTGACCGTCCTGAGTGTTATGGCCAAGCTGGCTGAATTATGTCCTTCTGCCTCCATCAAAAGAACCAATTAGTAGAGTTTCCTTCTGAGGCGGTTGGAGCAGATTTAGAGCTTACCAATAAATAAATAAATAAAGACAGACAGACCAGGGTGAGGTGGAGAAATGGCTACTCCGTGACCGTGCTTACATTTCACCACTGACCTGGATAAACCAACTTAGTTGGGGAAATGTGGCTTATTAATACCTTTAGAGGTCACAGACCTCACCAAAGAAAATCGGTGCTTATGTAACTCGGCAAGAACCATCTGATAGTACAGGAAAACGGAAAGTACCCTGGGGTTCTGATCATGAGAGATAGAGGTAAACTGCTGTGTGGAATCAAATTGGAATAAATGAAATGTCAATAAACTCACCTTGGACCTCGAGCTACATCTAAATCAAAAAAAAAGAGAAAATTTAAAGACCATTTAAAAAAACCTATCCCACACTTACTAAAATCAGAAGGGGATGGATTAGGATTATCTAACATAAAGAAAATCATTAAAGAGGTTACTAGGAGGTACAGAGAAATTCTAAGCACTAGTTTAAAGGGGAATGGTTTGTATGTGATAAGGAACTGTTAAACATCAAACTCTAATTCGATGTGGTTAACATTGGGATTTAGTCATTTTTTATTTTCTGAATAATAGACACTAGCTAAAAAATCATTCTGTGAATACATTTCGTTGCCAGGTTCAAAAAAGTAATAATTAGTCTGAAGAGAACTCAGAGGTCAGACCCTCAAAGGTGACACTGTATTCTAGGATTCTAATCCTAACATTGACACTAACACAAAACATGGAGTAAGCATGTAATTGCTGTCAGTGAATGTGTGTTTTTTAAGAAAAAAACTATCCTATTTTTGATCTGGGGGGACCCAGCTGCTGACAGCCCAGACCCCGGGCCTGGCTATGAATCACCTGAGGTGCGACCTTCTTTAACAGCCCCAAGGAGAATTAGTCACTTCCTCTCTGCTCCCAGAGATGCATCCCTGCCTCATCATCGCACCGGCCTACTCGGCCTACTCGGGGAGCAGCCTCCCTCAGCTTGTTACTAGACACAGCCCTTTCACTGAGGCCACAGCCTGCAGGAGGCCCTCGTTAAGTGTTTGTTAAGTGAATGACACGCACATCAACCCAGCCCTGGAGAGCTACCTGTGGACAAGGAAGGTGAAGCTGTGTTCACAGCCGGGTATACGCGCAGGAGAGCACACCCTGGTAGGGGCTATATCACCTAGACACGAAGGAGGAGAGTACTTTTTTCAGTATGCTTGGCGCGTGTGGCAGTTACCTTCGAGAACGAACCTAAACAGGCCATCTGTCCTCTGCCTGAAGGCTCTTCTGATCTACAGAGCACTCCTTTCAGTTCTGGACTCAGGAGTTACAGGAGAGCTCATACTAAAGAGCACTGTTCCACCAGAATGAGCTGGGAACCTAAAATTTTAAAAAACGGAACCCCCTCCCAGCCCCCCAGCCAAGGCTCAGCACATAGAAGCCATGCGGAATGAGGCAGGCTAAAATAAAGCAGGGCCTTCTATAATTCCATTTGAGTATAAAGAGGTGATATGAAACATCTAACAACGTGGAGAGGTGACAAATAGGAGCCGATGACAGCCCCCAAAATCCATCTCAGGAAACACGGCATCGGGCCCTCGACTGCAGGAAGGACACATTCCTACAGAGCAAACTGGATTTTTATACTCAGTAAAAGGTCACATTGAAGTTCTGGTACCCTGCAAACTCAAAGCCCCATGATCTGGCAGGACTGAAAAACTTCCTGTTCTGCTCTGAGGGGGTAGCAACAACTCCCGGCAAAACCCACTCATTTTGCTGATTAAATCGACCAAATAGAAGCCAACATTCCACAAAGGAATGTCCATTGCTATTCACACAGATAAACAGATACGCCCACTGGCAAAGGCCAAAAGACACAAGTGTCCTGGTTCTGGTATGGTATGATGGTGGTCTCCAACTCCTTACTGCTCCAACCTGAGGCCACATGGAAACAGGAAGGGCTCTAAATGCAAAAAGAAGAGCCCGTATCTACTTTGACATCAGTCCCATTCACCCCTTCTAAGCTACATGAATGTTGCTTTTGTATGAAGGAGACAAAGGTATCCCTCTGAATGGACAGCAACCCGGGACTGCAAGGCCAGGCGAGTGGAAAGTGCACAATTAGGGGGGAAGCTCCTTTCTCCAGCTAATTGCATCAGAGCTTGTTGGGCTGAACAAGAGTTAGATGTTCAACCTCTACGGACAATGTACAACCTTGCTGGCCTTCCGCCAAAGATTAGCATATTCAGAGCCCCCATTCCATAAAAACAATAAAATAAGTAAAGTCTGTTTCTAAGACCCAGGACAACAACCCCACACTCAAGGAATAGCCCCATGAGAATACCCTGAGTTAAAACAGATTTTCTCAAAGCCTCTGAGACTGGCTACTACCTTAGAAACACCTAAGATGTCTGTTTATAGAGCTGATTCTTGAGCCCATATCCCATCATTGAATCAGAATTACTGCAAATGGAGGTCTGGAATCAGCATTTGTAAAGCTTCTCCAGCAATTCCCCTATCCTCTTGAGAACCATGGATCCAGGATTAGCAGCTTCTCTCCCCTCATCCCCTGCCAGGACATCAGGTCGCCAAGGGGCCAGGAGGCCAGGGGGTCAGGGGGCCAGGGAGTCAGGGGGCCAGGGGGCCAGGACTTGGGAACACGTGTCAGCCAGGGGACATCTGGGAAAACAAGATATACTAGGTACTGTAACAAATATTATTTAATATAAAAAAAATGGTTTCAATAGGTGTTAAGAGACCTGAAAAACCAGAGTGATATAGACCAGAGGAACTTTGGGAAGTAGCTGCCACCCCCAGGGCTGGGGAAATCCAAGGAGGGAGGCATGCGGTTATCAGAATCTAACACTTTAGAGGAGGCCCACGAGGGTAGGACCCAGACCTCAGACGGGCAGGTGCTGACCCTCAGGATCTCTGAGGAAGGACTATCAGTGAGTCCACATGGGGCTAGGTCCCAGTTCCCAAGGACTGGCTGGGGATGGCATCTCTGAGGGGCACCAGGATGTAGAAGGAAGCTGGTGACCAGAACCTCTGGCGCTGGCAGGGTAAAAGGCGCCCCCTGGAAGGAACTGACAGGAGCAGTACGCAAATAGGACAGAGCGTGTCTCTTCTCCCTCCTCCAGCTTCCCAGAATCCCGCTAGCACTCCCTAATTAGAAGGGTTTAACAGGGAAACAGCAGGCAAAGAAGAAATGTGCTTTGCCTAGTGCCGGTCCAATTCAGAAGCCAGTCTAGAAAGGTCTATCTAATGCTTCAAGACAACCACCCAATCAGGGGCCCAGGGAGCACAACATGCATCAGTTCCAACGAGAGGTCGGGCCTATGCCAAGCTCCACCCCCCTCATTCTCTTTTCACTCTGTTTTCAAACATAATTCCTAACATGACCCTTTTTAATGTCTAACACTCCCAAAATGTTCACTCTGTGCTTCCTCTTGGTCATGTCGTGCTTCATGAGTGGGAGTCTGCGGCCAGGCGGCGCTCCCAGCCATGTGACCCTGGGCAAGCTGCTTATGCATTTGTGCCTCAGATTCATCAATTATAAAAAGAGAATGACAATAGCATCTACCTCGCGGGGCGACTATTAATATTAAGTGAGATAATGCGTGCAAACATAACATACAAATGAATATACCTGGCACTTGAGTGTTTAATTATCTTTGACCGTAAATATTATAAACCATATGATTATCCTAGACACCTAGATGGACACTAGGTCTACTACGGCTTCTGAGAAAATGCCTCTTTACCCCCCGCCCCCATCACCTCAGTTCCCACAGAGCCCCATTTCCTGCCAGCTTCTTGTTAACTCCATCTCACTGAACCCTGCTTTGGGTAGCTGGCACTGACAACTAACTCCTATACCACATGACTGAGCGTACTGAAAATTATGGAGGGAAATGATTCACTGTTCCAGATCCACTTCTCCGGTAATCAAATACCCTTGCCTACAACATCCATGAAGAAGTACCTAAAAAATTTCTCCTAGCTCAAGGACAGAAGGGGCAAATATCCTTCACATTAATGTTCCCCCACCCCTCCCTCTCTCTCCATCTGATTTGATTTTATTCAATCGAATTCCTGTTTATCTGTTCTCTCCTAGCAACCTGAGGTTCTACCCCAAGTCAAAACCACACAACAGGAAGTAAAGGAACACCTACGGCATAGAGTTCTTCCCTCCCCCTCTTTTTTGATGCACTCTCACCCAGAAACAGGGGGATGATGCCACATTCTGAAATGACAGCAGAAACACCTCAGGAAGGGCCCCAACAACCCCACGGGCCCGACAGAAGCAGCCGCACACTTTCAGTTCCTGACTCCAGCAGCCCCACCCTGTGGGTCCTCCTAATGGAAGGTGCCAGCAAAATCCCACATTATACCAGCGGGAAGCTAACAGAACATCAGGAGAACTCTCCCTCCCATAGTCTTGGGTGTGGGGGCCAAAGTGTTAGAACTAGAAGATGTGCAGAGAGCACAGGGGGTCACCTGGATGTCCTCTGAAAATGCAGATGCTAATATAGTAGGTTAGGGTGGGGTCTGAGATTCCACGTTTGTACAAGCTTCCAGGGGGTCTGATGCATCTAGTCGATAGATCCCACGTTGCATTGCTAGGGCACAGGGGATACAGCTGACACAAATCACCCACGAGTTTCCCAGTACCCACCTCCTAACAAACAAAGGAGCAGAAGGTTTGGAAACTTCCCGCCCCTCTCCCAGGCCCAAGAGTGAGCCTTGGGAAAGCAGATGCCTGGGGAGCCAGGGATGAGAGGCCCCAGCCTGGGCGTGGCGCTCCCCGGCTCGCAGGAATCCAAGAGGAGCAAATTCCACTCCAGGGAACCACGCTGGGGGAGTTAATGTGCACGCAGCCCTTCAGAAATGAAGATTCAACACTCCTCCCCGTAACACGTAAGTTTAGTATATCCCATTGTGTAGGTATGTTTTCAGAAATTCACTGCGAATGAAAGATGAGGACCACTACACTTTCCTGCCTCAGTGGACGAAGCGCAATTAAACTTCAGAGGTATTCTCAGCAACTACGGTGGAAATTTAGTTGGGCTTCGGTTATCTAGAAATTTATTTTATTAACCCAGAAAACGTAATTTCTCAACTATCAGGGGTAAGTAAGGACACACAGTAAACACAGTTGAAGAGCCAGATCACTGTATATGCTTTTAATTTAACATACATTGGGCCCCTAGTCACACACACACTAAACAACTAACCTCTATCATAGCAATATTATGTCTAAATTCAACAGAGATCACATGGTACAATATGTCCAGGAAAAGAGTCATTATGAACATTGTTTTGTTTTGTTTTTTAATTAAAACTACTTCCTTCCAGCATGAAGTCTCAATATCTGTGATCATATCTCTAATAGGAAGCAGGTGTGTATTCTATGGAGCGCTGATTAACATCCCGTAAGTTTAAATATGCTCATAGTCACTGATTTATCATCTTTTTTTGAAAGCTAGGCTGATTAGATTGATAAGTACTTGTTAAGCTGATCTTTTAACAAACAAACTCATTTATTTCTTCTCTGTTTCATTTACTCAACAAATAACAATATTTAGTTTTTGTCTTTGCCATCAAGTTTTTGGTCAACTAATATGTCCACCTTGAACTCCGAGCTCTCAGAAAGTAGTCAGCTACGCCCTCGGTTTGCCTGTTCACCAGCAGGATGGCCCCTCCTGCACATAATGTAATAAAAACCTGCTGGTGATAATGGTCAAGCCATCAGGGCTAGGCTCTGGGCTCTGGACTTCTAGGTACAGGGGGATATGGACCCAAATCCTGAAAAGGCCCAAGTTTCAGATTCAATCTCATCATGTGTCAGTTGGCTTCCCCTGGTCACTTCGGCCCATCCAGTCCCAGTAAAGGGAACAAAATGGATGGGTAGGTGTAACAGTGCCACCACACTGATGGAGTTGGGGTGTGCAGGAGCGACCAGAGCACACCCGATCTACTAGACCTACTCACTGTGTACATATAGCAATTGTCACGATCAAGGCCTTCCACACACAGAGAATGACATCATCTTGGGGTTGGAAAGAACTTCAATTTATAGCTCATACCATCCTGTAATGACAGAGAATATGTACTTGCTTACTCACTTAGCAGGCTTTATTGAGCTTCTGGAATATGCCAGGCACTACTTAAGAGGCTGGGGAAAAGTGCCGTCCCCATACGGTTTATATTTTAAAAAGAGGGAGTAGATTTTTTAAAAGTCATAAATAAGATCATTCCATGTAGTGATAAGTTCTGTGACCAAAATAAAACTAAGGCATGCTATCGATTGGTAAGGAGGGCACCTGACCTGCAATGGTCAGGAAACTTCTGGGTGCTGACACCCGGGCTGACGAGAAGCAGCGCCCAGGAACCACCCATGGATGTGGCACTCCAAGGAAAGAGGAAGCTCACAGAAAGGGCTTTAGGCCCTTACCCCCCCACCCCCACCACCGAAAATTATCTGGGGGTAAACACATTTGGCTGCTACAACAAAATACGGAATCGCCTCTCCTACACTCATCACCACATCATGTGACGAACAGTCCTCCCCAGCCCTCTGCCCCCAGAGCTGGTCCGTCACCAGGATACATTCTTATTTCTCCAGGTGACAATTTCAAAGGCTTGGGCTCCCACACATTGTTTGATCAAACTCCAAAGTCAAGAACAAAGAAGGGTGAGGATGCAAGGGCAGGAGAAGTGAAAGCCTCCTTCCTGCTCTCTCCCACTTGCTAAGTAAGGAGAGGCCGGCAAGAGGTGGGGGCCAGTCTCCACATACTCAAGAGGCAGTGCTGGGAGAAAAAGCATTGTTCGCTCTTCTCTTACAAAGGGATATTTGTGTGCACTGCCTCCTATGAAGAAACATTTTGTAAAAACAAATGAAGAAGTATAAATATTTGATCTTCAAAGGTATTTTTCCATCCCACTATTTTACTTTTGGAGGCCTACAAGAAGTAATTAACCAGTCAAATGAAAATTTTTCCCTCCCTTCCTTAAAATTAAACCAAACTAAATAACAACAACAGAGTGTTTAAGTTTTTAAACATTCCATTACCCAAACACAACTACTTCCATGGCAGCATATTACATTCTAGTCCTTATTCACACACAGACACACCCATAACTAATATACACTTGGATGTACAGAGTCATAATAATGAGGATGCTGTATTCTGCTACGTGCATTGTGAAGTAGATCATTAAACATTTTTCATGTTTCTCAAATATGGTTATATCAGTTGCAACACAACATCCCAACTTGTTACTGAACCATAAATCATTGCCTTTAACCCTAAAATTGGGCATTTCAATCCTCCTTTCTCTCCGCTTTGTATAATAACTTTAAAGGGATGGCCCACCTTGGGTGAAAATAAAAAATAAATGTCAAATGCGTAAGTGTCGAGGCTCTTATAAAGTCACCATATTTGGTAACTCATTAAATTGCTTATAAAATCATTTATCTGTCAACAATTTGCCAAACCAAGTGAGTAAGAAGAAATACATCAACTTCATCCCGGGATCATTTACCTGCGCTACTACAATAACTCACAAAGCACAACAGGAAACCAGCTACACCTGCACCATACAGTGTGAACTTTTTTTTTTTTTAATCAGTGAATGGGCCACGGACTCATATGGGACATCACATTCTCTGCACTATAATTTCACCACAGTCTTAGCCTTTGCCAGGTGGCTAAGTACTGTTAAGAGTCCACAGATGAAACACTGCAAGGAACAACTCTCTGAATGTTTTAAGAATAGCACTACATTAAAATAGTTTACTATATTTAAAGGTGCGGGTAATTTAGACATGTAAATAATGTACAGATGCTCTTATATATGGACGGGATACAGTGCTGTGTTCTAAAGGTGTCTTTCCTTTAAGGCTTCCTAACTCCTCAATGCGTGTCTAAAATAATGTCACATGCTCATGCAATCGCCAGGGTCCCAGCTGTCCTCCACATTCTCACTATGGCACCATATTTTAGGCAATGCTAAAAGTAGCAGAGGGGCGGGGGAACGCAGGGCTTTAGCTTCAGGAAATGTTTAAAAGAAAAATCCCATATCCCTTGATACCCTGATACTCAAGGGGTTATGCTGTTCAGCAGACACGAGGCTGGCTCCACTGAAGCGACTTCTCAGGTTTAAAGGAGGCCGGGGGAGTCTGCAAAGACTCTTGCGAGCCTTGGAGACCGAAATGGGTCACCTCTCCCGTGTTTTCATTCGCTGTCCTTAAGTTGTGAGTCCAACCATTTCAGGAGAATGTGTGAAGAGGAAAACATGACAGCTATCCACAGTACAGATCCGATCTCATCAGGGGAGAGCCTACGCTCCATCCCGGAAGAATGAGGCAGTTCTGCAAACTGCACCATATTTCGAAGCCACTGGTGGAGACATGCCACTTTAAGGCATTCCAAGACGATTCCCTTTGTGAAGGGAAGCGGTAACCCTGGATTTTCACGTCATGTCAGTGCAGACTTCCACAACTTTCATGGCTCACACTGGACAAAGGACTCCAAAAAGACTCCAAAGGACGTCCAAATTCTTGGACAACTGGTAGAGAGCCCTATCAAATACTGCTTGAAATAATTAAGCTGTCAGCAGGGCCTTCGAAATGTTTGGCTATAATGGTATCGGGATGTCATATTATGTTTCACGACAGTATCTGAACCTGCATTACGATTCCTCACATTCTCCAGCGGGAACCAAAACGACCAAACAGGGTCAACAAAAAATGTTTATTTTTCACTCACCTTTCCTTTTTCTCTTGAATTTTAAAGTAACATTTCCATGTTTTTTTCCATCTGTCTTTCAAAGACTACACACCAAATTATTTAAGAAGTGGGAAAGGCTATTACCAAGTAGACCAAAAAAAAAATATATATATATATATATATATCCCCAGAAATATTAAATGCAATGCCATTAGCACACTATAAATCTACAAGAACCGTGCACACCCAACTACCATTTCACCTCACTCTCAACTCTAAACCAAATGTATTTTAAAAATACCTCTAACATTGGATTTAAAATTCAATTCGGTTCAGCTCATTCTTTCTTTCTCATTTTTCACTACCATTTAACCATTAAACATTCATCCTTTATATTTGTACCAGTTTATAAACAATTTTATGTCCTCTGCTTGGTTTTATCATGACAAAACCCACAGGAATGTCTGCCTGCCATGGGCCCAGGCACCCAACGATGTCAAACAGAACAACTGTATCAGCTCCGTCAGGCTGAGGCTTATTTAACAAACATCTTACATGTGCAATTGAAAAACAGCAACCAAGAACAACTTGACTCTTAGACGCATATGCTTTCCATGGAAGAGTCACATTCACAGCTTCAAGCTCGTTAAATTCAACTGACAAGACTTTCAACGGGGTGCTTAGAGGAAAAAAAATTAACAAGGAGTTAAAACTCTAAGGGCATGTCTCACGTGGTTTACATTTTCCAACTATATTCCCTAGTTGACTTTTAATTTCTGCCTCACGTTTTCATTTATTAAACAAATGATGAAAATTCCTTCCAAGATTTTCTTTTTAAATATTTTGGATTCAAGTCCCACATTGCAGAGGCCAAACCTTGGCTGGCAGCAAGGCTGTGCCTGAAAGGAAAGTGTGGGTCAAACTATCCCGCAGCCAAAGCGCTCTCTGAGAACACTTGCTCGCCGACCCCGCAGGGCAGCGCAGGAGCAGCACCAAAATATGGTTCCGGGCAGGCCTGGGATGTTTATTTTGCCCTTATGTCAGGAAATTACAAACATGCATTGCTAACAGGCGTTAGCACGCTCCGGTCATCACAGGTCCACTCGCGGAGCCAGGCTCCCATCCCTTGAATCTCAACTGCAAACAGAAACTCTTTAAAATACGAATGCAGTCAATATTCTAGATTGCCAGGCATACTGCAATGAGAGAAAAGAGGAACTGGACATAAATAATTTGCAAGAGGCTGTAATATGGTCATTTTCATAGCACTCCTAAAGGAATGCAATTTAGAGCTGGGAGAAAATCCTGTCCATGCCTCACCTATTTCTTCCCCCAAGTCTTCCAAACCCCCCACTGAGAATAAACACCGTCTCTGTCCAACCTCCCCCATCCCCACCCCAAAGCACGATTCCATCAGCCAACGAACAAGGAGATCTTCCTGGCCTGGGTTTCTGAGCTGGTCCCCAAAAGACCTGGGACTCTCAGTCAAAGTAATGCCCGAGGAGCCTATCCAATAAAAAGACATCCCTAGTTGTCATTGAAAACAAGAACAAAGAGCAGCTGTGTCCTTCTTGAACTAGCTCTCAAACACTATTCTCTGTCAGTGGTCCCAGGAAAACAGAAAACAACTAGCCAGAGATGAGGTTCCCTAAGAAGGCCGAGGCCCCTCCTCCAGCGGAAGCCGTGGGCACAGTAAAGTAAAACGCCAAGACCCTGCTAACTCACAAGTACCGAGGATCATCAGTACAGACACAGTCCAATTCATTTACACTCCCAACAACCCTAGGGCGTGCTTCATCCCCATTTTATGCCTCAGAAAACGGAGGCCCAGGATCATTTTTCACACAGATCCAGGTCTCGCTGACGTGAATGTGACTCCCTCTACTAAGCAGGAGAAGTAACCAACTATTTATTTACCTTCCTACTGGTCATTTACATGGTGGGTCATGATGTGCCCCGCCCCCAATGCCACCCAAGGATAACCACTTCCATCATACGTGGCAGTGGTCAAATCACTAGAAAGCTGCCTCTGGATTGGGTCACTGCAATTTAAGAGACGTAATACATGAAAAGTTCGGAACACACCTCGAGACTCAAAAAGAGCCCCAGCCTGTGTGGCTCCATTGGTTGGGCGTTGTCCCACAAAATGAAACACTGCAGGTTCGATTCCCAGTCAGGCCACATGCCTAGGTTGCATGTTCGATCCCCAGTCCAGGTGTGTCCAGAAAGCATACAATCAATGTTTCACCCTCATGTCAATGCTTCTCTTCCTCTCTTTCTCCCTCCCTTCCCTTCTCTCTAAAATCAAAAATAAATTTTAAAAAATAAGGAAAGACGCTACAAGAGAATAAATTTTTAAAGTTAACTGAGCTCAGATTCAGAGAACAGGATCATATGCAGATGATGGTAAGCCCACATTTTCACCTCCACTTCAGACCAACTGACTGAAACATTAGGGACTTAGGTTAGGTGTGTAGATGAACTTTCTCATAGGAACAGTGTAATACTGGCATGGAGGCTATATAATACTATTGATGGGAAGATTTTTTTTAAATGCACCTTTATTATCTAGGGCAGGGTTTCTCAACTTTGACACTACTGACAGGTTGGGCTAGATAATTCTTTGTTGTGGGGGCCTGTCCTGTATTGTAGGATGTTTAACAGCATTCCTGGCCAGTAGCATTCCCACACCTCTCCCCAGGTGTTAACAATCAAAGGTGTCTCCAGACATTGACAAATGTCCCAAAGAGTGGAGGGAAGAGAGGTCAAAGTTTCCCTCAGTTGAGAACCACAACTCTGAATGAGAGAGGGTATCTGTCTGAAAGAAGGAAGAAAAAGGAGGTGGGGTAGGAGAGAAACCAGACGTCCTTATCCAAGTGCCAAGGCCGTGGCCAGCCCAGTCATCGAGAACTGAACTGAAACTGCCTGAGGGAAAAATCGAGGTATCTGGGTAACCCAGAAACTGAATGATCTGCCTGAGATGGCCAACGACAGGCTGATCTCAGGAAAACAACAAAAAAGAAGAGATGGAGACCAAAGAAGGGAGGAGGACTCGCTTTGCCCAGGGGACCCGGTTACGTAAAGCCAGGGCTCCACAGACCCCGGTTCCTAGGAGGGGGTTGTAGCCAAGGTTAAGTTTATGAGAAAGAACATGTCAGAGCTGTCACCAATGTCAGAGTTGAGGCTTCTTATCATTTTAAATGACGCTGACGTGACACTGAGATTGAACACCCTGGAATGTGAACCGTGAGAAAGAAGAAGGGGGGAGAAACACAGAGCCTGTGCTCCCTAAGGGGCCTCTGGCACTTGAAAGCGTAAGAAAAGGTTACATGACTTAGAGAACAGATGCGTGTTCTCGAAATGCTTGTGAAAGGTACCACATGCTCACAGAGAAGAACAACTACAAGGACTGAGGAGGGTTTAACGGGGGCAGGCTCCTTGTCAGTCAGCATGTAAGTGCCTAAATACACAAGGTGCTCGATGGGAGCTGTACACAAAGCGAGGTCCTCACACCAGGCCTTTACACCCCTGGGGACAGACGGCTTAAGGCAACTCTGAAGAGGGCATTAGACAGATACAAGCAAGATGTGTTTTCTGTGCCTCTGCAGTCACCCTGTGCTGGCCTCCAACATTCCACCATCACCACCAAAATACAAAAGAACCTGTCACTCGAACAGAAAGGCCAGGTACATTGGCCAGAAATGTGTCTACAGCAGAGTGAAGTTACGGAGCAGAGTAACAGTGCCTCAACCGCCCACCCAGGGACGCCTCGGAAAAAAGTGGGGGGTAGGGGGCTACGGGGGACGGGATCCTGGGTCCACAGGGTGGTTGGGAGCGCACAACCTCACCTGCAGGCTGGGGAAACCAGGCTGAAATGCTCTTCCTGCCACGTCAGTCCATGGTCCCCGTTTACCAAGCATCAGGGTTTCTAACGGTGTTGAGAATGACAAGGGAGAAAAGTATTAGCCCCTCTAAAGGTTTTCCTCGTCTCTATGCCGGAGTGTGAATTAGCATAAAAGTGGATGAGTGAGAAGGAAGCCATTCTTCCTGGTTCTTTATTCGCCTCCTCAGATGCTAAAGACGCACACTCAGCTCCGGGGCAAATTTTAAATCCCTGGACGTCCTTTCTCACTACACCCAACAAAGTTCTCTTGGAAAGTTTTCTGGGCTTTCCTTTGGGTGTACTCAGAGAACGCAAATGCTCTTGAATATTGGTGTAAAAAAAAACGCAATTATGAAGGTACACTAGCTTAGTTAAAAGGGATATGCCACACTAAAATTTACTTGGAAATGCAGGGAAAAAGCAATAAGATAGATTGATGAATGAGTGGGTAGAGGGGGCGGGTAGAGGGTAGAATATAAGTGATGGACTCGCATTTCTTACAACTTTGCTGCATGTTTGAAAATTATTCATAAGAAAATTGAAAGCAATTTTTAAATAACCTTTTTTTATCTTTGAATAATATGTAATGACAAGGAGAAAATTAATAATATATTTAGTAGGAGTAACAGGCTATAAAGTATTATAACTAATATAATCCTGATTTTGTGAATATACAGTAAACACTAAAATACTGTTTCTCCTTTGGAGATGGGATTATGGGCAACTTTTTTCTTCTTGGTGTTTTCCCACATTTTCACATTTTTCCCTTGATGAACATGTATTATTTTGCAATTAAAAAATTACTTCGTAACATTAAAGTTTAAGAAAACAAAATCTCTACAGCCAAATCCAAATTACTTACTACTGAGAATTATGTGGACTATAATGAGTCTTATTGCAGTGGGTTTTTTAATATATAGGTTCAACTCACTTAGCAAATTTTTGAAGCAGCAGCTCAGAAGAAGACGATGCTATAAGCCCTACTCGTGACAATTAAGGCAAGAAAATAAGGTAATGTGTTCTAGTAGTCCGTTCCTCTTAAGCAGATTTTCAACTCAAAGCCCCCAGTTCACATAATTCTACCAGCCCCATCATATCCATACGGTTTACCCCCGACTGATAGCACAATCCCTGACAGCAGTGTCCTCATGGAGGCCTCCTTGGGTCCGCAAAGACAGCTGGAACGTCTACGCCTGCTTCTCTGTCCAGTGCATAGAGCGCAAAACCTACTTCCCTGCATGAGCAAAAAGATATCCCTGATGAGCGGTGTTGCAGCAGACTCGAGACCCAGGTGCCTGATTCCTGGGCGAGCAAGTCAGAAGGCCTCCAGCTGTAAAATGAGAGTGCCTGTCTCAGCCTCCGAGGGAGGGTCTACATTCTTGAACGTTTTATAGTGTTATAGATACCCAACATGGCATTCACTTCTGGGAGAGGATAAAGGAATGAAAAAACTAAGGTTTTTTCAAGGATATCTTCGAGAATCCTGTGTTCGAAAGTGGCTGGTGATCAATTGGAGGTAGATACTGAGGGGACAGAGATCTCATTAACCCTCTCCAGGCTTCCTGTGATGCCCGTGGGCAGAGAGGCAAGAAGGCCAACCATGCCCTTCCAGAGGAAAGCAAACCAACTCCATTAACGCAAGTTGGGTCCAAAATAAGAGCATAATCCCAGGTAAATCCACCCACTTTATGAGATTCCAGCTTCAGTAGAGATTCATTTAACAGCCCTCTTTTGCTCTACCAGATACAGTTTCCCCTACGCAGAATCAACCAGTCAGGAAGCGGTCAGTCTTGCAAGCCGCTGAGCACAGAGAAATGAAAGCCGCCTTCTCAGCTGCGTAAATGGCCACGGTCGTGTTAAGTTCTCCTCTCGGTGCTCATGGACTGCTGCTTTATGAGAGCGATGATCCTTTATGCCATTTGCATGGTTTTCATTATTTCTTTTCTTTTTTTTTTTTTTGCATGAAGTTTTCATAAAAGTGAGACTCATGTATAATCTAATCAAGGGAGTGACTAAGTACTATTTCAAGAGTGATTTTATTTTCCAGCTTACAAGAATTCACCCAAACGGGGAGACAATTTTATAAATACAAGTCTACCTAGAAAAACATCCAACCACTGTTAATATAACAAGGATGGTTTGAGCAACATCGGTGTAACCTGGTAGCCAAGGAGAGTCAACTGGAATTTGCATGTGTGAACAATGATGGCTTCACTGTGCTAGTCAGTGAGGGCGGTAAATGCCATTGAGGGAGCATGTGTACTGTGTGGCCATCATATTCAAAATGACTGAATAACCAATCTGCATCAAATATTGCATCAAGCTTGAACATTTCTCCATGGAAACTATTCGGATGATTCAGAAGGCCACGGCTACGGGCAACTGGTTTGGGCAAGTTCACCACAGCCACGCACCTGCTCATGCATCATGTCTCGTGCAGAGTTTTTTGTTGAAACACCAAATCACCCACATGACTCAGCCCCCCTACAGCTCAGATTTGGCATCATGAGACTTCTGGCTTTTCCCAAAACTAAAATCACCTTTGAAAGGGAAGAGATTTCAGACCATCCATGAGATTCAGGAAAATACAACAGGGCTGCTGATGGCGACTGGGAGAACTGTGTGAGGTCCCAAGGTGCATACTTTGAAGGGGACTGAGGTGTCGTTGTCCTGTGTTTCTTATATCTTGTGTCTTGTTCAATAAATGCCACTTTTCATGTTACAAAGTAGCATGTGGCTGGATACTTTCTGGACAGACCCCGTACATTAGAATCCTCTCCCCTTATATCTCATTTTGACGAATTTTAACCTTTAGTTGAAGTCCTACTACTTGCGCCATGCAATGCAGCAGACACAGCCATGAGAGAAGGATACCCATTGTCTTGCAGGATGTTAAGTCTCAGTGCACAGCATAAGCACACAAAAGGAATGACACAAAATGTCAACGAAGATCTAAGGTGCTCTGATCGCTCAATGGAGTAAATCACATCCACTGTTTGGTGAAATAACGAAAAGTTTTCATGAAAAAATTATTTAACATGTGCCTTGAACTACAGGAAATGGCAATAACCTTAATCATAGTTAATATTTATTGAGCAATTTAAAGGTACCAGGTGCTGTGGTATTTTGCAGGCATTCCTAAACACTAAGAATCGCATGAGGCAGCTACTTTATTTAGCCCCATAACACAGATAAAGACACTGAGACTTGCAGGGTGATTTGCCCGAAGTCAAACAGCTGATCACAGGAATAAGGTGCAAATGTAGGTCTGCCTGCTCCCCAAGACCATGGAGGGAAGAGTAAATGGGAAGAGTGCTGAGAAGGAAGAACAGGGGTGGGAAAGGCAAGATCAGAGGTGAAGAAGCAGAGCAGTGAACAAACACCTGCAAAAAGTGCATCATCTGACCCAGTAGATTGCCTCTCTGTGGGTGTTCTGGGTATAGTGGCAGAAGTCATAGAGTTACACAGCCCAGTGTCAAAGTCAAGTCACAAACACTCTTGGAAAAGAAGGTAATAGAAAGCCAGTGTCCTCATAATGTTTAATATGCATAAGAGTACATACAAACTCTCCCCTAATCCCATTGAGATTAATAGTAATAACAGCAACAATAATAAGCATTTTTACCAGATCACCAACTAAGCTCTGGCAAAGACAACCTGTTCTCATCAAGATTTAAGGCTCTGCTAACCTACAAGGTCACGCCACCCTAAAATGATCAATCCACCAAGTGCAAGTATACTTTTGGAGGCAGACAATATCGACATATAACTAAAATCAACAAGAGGACCAAGAGAGCCTTTTGGACTTTGCTGAAAGCAGCAATAGTTACCCTTAACACTCTCCCAGAGCACCATGCTGCCTGGGGGGTGAAGAAAGCTTCATGCAGAGAAACCGCCATGGAATACTCCCTCCGCTCTAAGTGTACGCTTTGCCTCATAAATTCACTCCACCGTTGCCTTGACTGTGAATGACTTCTCTCACATCTTCATCTCTAGTTCCAATCTCTTCTCCGATATCCCAGTCCTCAGAGGGGCACACGTGGTCGACATTATTCGGGGCTCACCAATTTCACTTCCTAAGCACAAAACCACTGCTTGCCTTGCAAAAGACAGGGCCATGTAAATGACTGGGTCAACGAAATGTGAGCAGTGACGAGCGACTCATCAAGGAGGCAGAGGAAAGCTTCTCACAACTGCTTCCCCCCCACGCCACCTTCAACAGCAATCAGATGACAAAGACACAGGATGGAAGCCGCCTGGACCACTGAGTTGCCGCAGGAAGGACAGCTGACCTGGAGCATGTCCCAGACTCACAAAGGACTCAGGGCAATAAATACACTATTGTTATGGTGGGTTCCTGTGATTTGGGGGTTGTCTGTTACCACATCAAAGCCCAGCTTCAACTAACTGACAGAACATGCTTGGTTCCCAAGGGTACCAAAAATCCATCTCAAATCAAAATCTCCACCTACTGCCACCTAAATCCAGAGAAGCCCATCTACATTCTTCTACAACCCAGAATCTTAGGTTCTGCCCCTCTCCTGTGTATCCATCCCCAGGCCGAGATGAAGAAATTGCACAAAGCAATCTGATAAACTTTTATTGATGGTGATTTTGGCTTAAGAGCAAAAGCCAACTGAATTTTAATAAATTGGACTTTAAAAAGAATAATGGAAGTTATCAAGAGATCACCAAAAAGACATTTAATTGGGGGGGGGGGGAGGGGAAGGCTCAGTCATGAAACTGAATGCCTACTTAGGTATATAACTTTGAAACTTTTCTCTTACCGTAAGATAATAATGTAACTGAAACAATCTCAATTCCCACCCAGGTTGCAAGGGCATGCCAACTCTGAAAGCATAAAAACAAA
Source organism: Mormoops blainvillei (assembly GCA_004026545.1). Taxonomy (NCBI): domain Eukaryota; kingdom Metazoa; phylum Chordata; class Mammalia; order Chiroptera; family Mormoopidae; genus Mormoops; species Mormoops blainvillei. The sequence goes on along the minus strand of PVJD01000546.1, from coordinate 114,949 downwards.
TAAAATAGGCATTTGCTTACAACTTTTTTAAGGGTCATATTGCCAAGTACTGAGAACATACTGGAAACTGACACTCCTTACAAATACTACCTGCAATTGTAAAAATTAAAAAGCTTAAACCCACACAACTGTAATGCAAATATTAAAGGCTTATTTCAAAAGTCATTTATCACCTTTTTCCCCACGCCTTCCTGCAGGTTCAGAGAATAGCTATAAAAGAAAATATATATGTGGTTTCATAAAAAAAAAAAAACCCTCTAGCTTACAAGTGTTGTGAATTTCATTACCAGTTCTCAGATCTTAGAAGCTACATAGAGACATCAAGACATACACTCTCATTTGTTTATCTACCAGTTAAGCAAACTATTACACTTTGAAGAAAGGATCTAAAATCTGTACTCCAAAAAATCTTTAATCCTTTTGTTTGCTTTTTATCTAAAAGACAATCTATACAGAATGATATACAATTTAATTATTACTCCACTTGTCTTTTCTGAAATAAAGCAAAAATGTGCACACCAACATTTCAATCATGAACGATCATTCCATAGTTTAAAAACAAAGGGTAATTAATTAGCCTATTTTCTCTGTGTTCATCTAATCACACCAAACAAATGGAAACTTCAGTTGTTCTCAACCCAATTAAAAAATCTTGCACCTTTAATATTCTAGGGCCAAAGATTATGAAGTAGTTATAAATCTAGACAATAAAAAGGTTTTCACTTAGATTCACACCCAAAAGGAAAACCACAACAAACCCACCTATTTCATCTCAAGAGCGTTACCAAATGTGGCAGGATTGCTCAACTTCCCTGCTCAAGAACAAGTATGTGTTGCCATTAGAGTGACTACCCTTTATTTCAACCATATGAGTCAGGAGGAAGTAGTACTAAATTATTTACTGGTTAGCACACATCCCTCAGGTCCTTATCACATGTGTGCAACTGTTTATAAGGGTCATTTCTGCCGTACAGTTTACACAGAGTTCACCAAGCCTGGGAACAACAAACAAGCCACGAGGCTCTGCCTTCTCAACCATGCTTTGTGCCTTTAACCTCTAAACCAGTGAGTTCCTACACCTATTTAGTGGTAAGAAACATTTCTGTCTTGGAGATGGGACTTTATATCTGCATCGGCCTTCCAATTTGTTTTAAATTTTTTTTTTTTACTTAGTTGTACGTAGTGAACACACATGTACTTCATAAAGTATCATCAACATCCTGTCTTCGGCCTCCAAGTAGCTTATCTGTCTTATCAACTGTACTATCACTGGGCTAGAGTGAAAAAGAACCTATCAGTGTTGCTGAGTGCAAACACCTCTTTCAGCACCAAAAATTTGTGTAAATATCTCTATTCTTAGTTGTGAAAGTGAAATTCAGACACAAACACTCATTGGATGTGGTGAAGGTGATTGGACCAGAGGCTTAGAGAGGTCCTTGTATAAAACTGCCCTGCTCTATCACCATAATTTAAAGCATGCCCTGTTGTTATTCATTTGGGGCTCTATATAAAGAATAAGGTATCTCAGTTGAAACTAAAATCCAAGAGGAGCCCTGGCTGGTATGACTCAGTTGGTTGGAGGGTTGCCCTATAAACTGAAAGGTTGCAGGTTTGATTCCTGGTCAGGGCACATGGCTAGGTTGGAGGTTCAGTCCCTAGTCAGAGGTGTACAAAAGGCAACCGATCGATGTTTCTCTCCCTTTCTTTCTCCTTGCCTTCCCTTCTCTCTAAAAATCAATGATCATGTCCTTGGGTAAGGATTAAAAAAAAAAAAATTTCCAAGAGGAATCTGAACAGCACCTTAAAACATATCACTTTAGTCAACCAGATCTCTGTTCCTCTCACTTTAGAAAAGGTGAAAAGGAGGCTTAAGTCTTGACCCGAAGACCACACTCTTTCAATTTTATAGAGAAGCGCTTGGCAAAGATTATCTTAAAACCTTGTGCTTAGCAAACAGACCATACTAATACTTTCATTCAGTTAAGTGTTTGCACCAGGAAGTTACTGAAACTTACTGTTCTTGAGAATGTTTCTTTCTCATCTCACCTGCAGGAAAACTGCACCCAGTTCCTCCCCAGCCTCCGTCTGAGATCAATAAAGTCTCCAGACAGAAGTCTTCTGCTCCGGCCCACCTGTCCCCATCAAACTTGGCCAGCTCTCCTGACCCTGGGCCCTTGGGAATTTCACTTAACCTCTCTGAGCCACCTGACATGCAGGGACCTGAATTAAATGTCTGAAGAGGGCTCACAGGTATCACCAGGATAAGTGTTCAGAGCACACCATCAAAGCACCAAGCTGCAGAAGAACTCACCCATGTGCATGACTAATGTTAACACAATTCCAAATGAGTTCACAGAATAAAACTGTCAACTTTAGATAAAGGTCATCTTCCCAGACCTTTTTTAAAAACAGTAAGTTATAATGACAAGTTACACACAAAGACATTCTCCTCATAATATATCAAATCATGACCAATAAGTCTCACGTGCCCTCTGACCATCATCTCCCACCTGGGGCTCTTGTACGTGACCCAGTGTGGTCGTCCTTTCTCTAGGCATTTAAACACATTTCTCTGAAATCACAGAAAACACACAGGAGTGGAGACTCCAGTGCAGTCATTCTGGAGAAGAATCTGCCTCCGTGAATACTTAGCTATAAGTACACACAGTTGTGAGTACAGGAAACAGAGTTCTTTCTTGTATTATTATTTATTAATTATTGCATTATTTATTTGTATTACGACGGTAAACCTACTTCTGCCCACCCCTGCCTACACTCTCACAATCCACTTATCCTGCTCCTGGACATATGTCCCAACGACCCCTCCCACGAGTCCATGAGGGCATGTCCAAGGATGTGCCCTGCAGTCCTGTGCGTGGAGTTGGCAGAAAAGATAAGGAAATCCGTGGTGAGAACCAATGTTAGAGAAATACAGAAAGGTAAACAGATGAATCATAAGAATGTAGGGTTGAATTTTAAAAGCAAGAAAGAGTAAGAGCTAGGGCACAAAACCACTTATGTAAATTTAAAACATACATAAATCTCCTCATCTGTTATAACTACACATACATCACATGATTCATGTGAAATGGTGTAAAACACTAACTATAGTTCCTGTCACATTTTAAGCACTTAGTAAATGTTTTCTATTGTTAATTAGATTAAAAGATGGTCACGATCTGTTGTAAACTTTCTATTACAAAACTTCATTTAAAGTATACCCTTTCCCTAATAGGCTTTCTTTTGTCCTATTTTAAAAAAATGTATGAGAGACTAGAAAGCTATGCTAAAGATATTTACAGTAGTTACCTCTGAGGGGATTCATGTGTGTTTTCACTTAGTCTCCTTGCTTGGCCATATTTCTACAATGAATAAGTATTACCTCAGAACTTTCCTTGGTCCTTAGTATTCTTCTGATAATTCACAAAAATATTATTTAATAAAAATAAAACTATATAATTTATGACCGAAAAAAGAAACATCCCCCAAATCCATCAATGGGGAAACAGTTATCATACATGCAAATAGTAGAATATTCTATAGCCACTTTTTGTCAGTGTGGGAAGATCCATACTGTGGTGTGAGGAAAGGCAAGCTCCGGAAGTGCACGTGTCAGAGACCTGAGGGGGCGCGGACAGCAGTGGTCAGGAGCACAGTGTGTGGGGCCAGGCCACCCACGCTCACATCCCGTCTGCCACTCAGAAGCTGGTCGGCGGCAGGAGATCCCTGAACGTCTGTCGTCAGCTGCCAGACCAGGGTGATGACAGGGCCCCTCATGGGGTTGCTGTAAATAAATGTGAAAGATGCAAAACAAAAGAAAAACCCATGCTTAAGGTCCACTATAAAAGGTGTGCATTTTATTTATGGACATTAAACCTCAATAAACTTGATTTTAAAATACACACACGTGCCCAAAAGGTCACATATTGTATAATTCCATACATATGAACTATCCAGAAGAGGTGAACCCTTAGAAATAGAAAGCGGACTGGTAGTTGCCAGAGGCTGGGGAAAGGGGAGACTAGAGAATAACTGATGAGTAAGTCCTGGGTGTCGTTACAGAGTGATGGAAGTTCTGGAGCTAGAGAGAGGTGGTGGTCACATAAACATTGTCAACGTACTCGGTGCGACTGACTTTTGTTTGCTTCAAAAGGGTTAATCTTATGCTATGTGAATTTTACCTCAAGGAAAAAGAAATACATGCACAAAACAACAAAACATTTTACGAGAATAAATACAAAGTAAAGGGTAAGCATAAATATTCACAAAGGTTGAAAGGGGGAAAACAATGAGTAAGGGGAACATGTATAATTGAAAGCCAAAAACTCATGTGATACAGCATAATTCGGAGAGGGGCCCTGCCCAGCCAACTGATGACAGTGTGCCTGGGACACAGGACAAGTAAGTCCTCCGCACCTGCGAGCCAAACGCTGTCTTGGTTTGCTGCCTTTTTTTTTTTGTTTTTTAAAGAAATGATATTCACCTCTATTATTTGCTATTTGCTGTTTCTACCCACTGATATGCGAGGTCTGTCCAGAAGGTATCCAGCCACCTAATATGAAAAATAGAGTCATTTATTAAAGAAGATACACGATACAAGAAACACTGCACACAGAATAATGACAACCCAGTCCCCTTCAAAGTAGGCACCTTGTGATCTCACGCAGTTCTCCCAATCGCCATCAGCTGCCCTGCTGTATTTTCCTGAATCTCACGGATGGTCTGAAATCTCTTCCCTTTCAAAGGTGATTTTAGTTTTGGGAAAAGCCAGAACTCACTGGGCAATGAATCGGGGCTGTAGTGGGGCCGAGTCACGTGGGTGACTTGATGTTTCAACAAAAAACTCTGCACAAGACATGATGCATGAGCAGGCGTGTTGTCATGATGAAGCTGCCAATCACCAGTTGCCCACAGCTGCACCCTTCTGAGTCATTTGAATAGTTTCCGCAAAGGAATATTCAAGCTTAATGCAAAATTTGATGCAGATTCGTTGCTCTACTCAGTCATTTTGAATGCGATGGCCACACAGTACACATGCTCACTCAACGGGGTCTACCTCCCTCACTGACCTGTAGAGTGAAGTCATCATTGCCCACACATGCACATTCCAGTTCACTCTCCTTGGTTACCAGATTATATCAATGTTGCGTAAACCATTCTTGTAATATTAACAACGGCTGGACTTTTTCTGGACAGACCTCGTATATCTTGGGACTCTCTTCTTATTAGCATGTACCATACCTTTATAATCTTGGAGCTCTAAGCCACTACCATGATCCACACACTTTCAACTTCCTTTACCTGATCATACATAATATGCCAATTAATAAAAGTTTCATAATGAAGTATCAAATATGGTAGGCAACTGCCTATACCGAAATCAAACCCTATTCTGAAATAAGTCTAATTTTTAGAGCTATTTTATATTCATCCTTCATGACCAACCGCCCCCCCCCCGCAAAACCACTACTGCTCCCAACAAACAGCTAAAAGAGTGCAATGAAGCCCCCTCCAATTCCACAGCCTCCAAACTGAAGTTGGTTTAATTTGATTTCACAGGGGGAAAGAAAAAGGTTAGCTGCACAGGAGTTCATTGTATGCTTCTCTGCTCCCAGATGGCCCTCCCCTAAGCCCAGTGACTGCCTGGCATGGCTGTCGGGTATTAAGTTTAAAGGCCTGGAATTAGTTCAGAGGATACACACAGTGTCAGTAATAAGTCCATGAAGTTCGCCTTGGAGCTTCTGACTCCTCCGACTATCGTGCCAAAAACTCGCGTTCTGGGTCTCCTTTCCAAACCCCAAACACCAATGTGTCACCTGCTCAATTACAGTGTATCTAATAGAGTTTTCTGGGACTTTGTTTTCATCAAAATAAACTAAAAGGCTGCCCTTTTCAATAATTAGTCATGAATGTCAGTTGCCTCAAGGTGACACAGAAGAGACAAACTTGACATTTGTGAAAAAACAGCAGCTGGAAAGAATCACTCTGGGAAAACAGACATACAGGGAAACATTCCCTTCTGGGCTAAGACAAGCATTTCAGAAATCTAAAATAAGCCTTTTATCAGAGCTAGAGTAAAGGTCATCCCCGTGGTACTTGGGTGGAGGACAGAGCCACCTCTCAGATGCACTGCTCCCCTGCTCTCACAGGACCTGCCAGAGAAGAGGGTCTGTTCCTGTGCCAAGGGCGATCTGGCATCTCCAAGGGCTGGACAGTTATGCAATACAATTATTTTTTTTGCATAGCATCCCTCCCACAGGGCATTCCAATAGCCTTAACAAAAGCAGTCATTCACTGACTTGATAAAAGCAAAGTAAGGAGAAACTTTGTAACAAGGAGCAAAGAAGGGAAATAAACAGTGAAGATAGGGAAAGGGCTCCCAGGCGCTTCCCTCCCAGGTTTTCGCCTCCCCACCCAACCCACCGGGCATGGGCAGAGGGAGCAAGGGAACAGTGACTAAAATCAGAGGACAAAGAGGAAAGGTTTCCCATCTCCCGGAGAAGGTACATCCTCACTGCTGGCGAAGAGTAAAAGGATCTTCTGTCAAGCAACCCAGGGTTGGTTTAGATTTATGTTTGTTTTTTATTTTCTTGAGCCAGCTAGTTATGCTACTTGTTAAATAATAAACACAAGTCACAAAAATATTTTCCTAATTTATGACTTACCAGTCTAATTTATTTTGACAGAACAGAAGTGTGCCTACACATAGACACAAGTAGTGTTTGCTTGTTTAAAAATTTCCTTGGAATCCCTGCAAGGAATTCCTGGGTCGGAGCGGTCCAGAAGGGGATCGATGTCATTTTTCAGGGAAGTCAGTCGCCTACTAATATGGCAAATCCCCATTCTTAGCTTGGGTAAACCTTACAGAAATTCAAGTCTTTTGGCAAAGAAACATCGCTATAAGCCACCTTCAAAGGAAGACATTAATCCATGTACTTTCAACCTCCTACAGGCGAAGCTCATCCCACCAGGGCACCTCTTATCCAGGGATGACACAACTACAGGGCCGGGTTGGGGGGCTGGGGGTACTTAGATCCCCCAAGGTCTCCATCAGGTCCACGTCAGGCACTCCCCAGCCCAGTGATGGCCTGCGCACCCCACCCCTCTCAGAACAGGGAAGTTCCCCCCAGCAGTGTCTGGGTACAAAGCTCTTTAAAAAGTCAGCCCAGGTGCGACAGCAGACATGCTGTGTTCAGGCGAAGGAGACTTCTCTCCGGCCTGCTAGGGCTATATTGCCACACGCCATTTCCTTATGAATCTGAACAAACTACCAAAACCCAAATATGTGATTGTGTGTTTCATTTCAGCTCTACTGCTAATCTTGGAAAAGCATCCCATTCTCCCAAGTTATCTAACGAGAACATTAAAGGTGCCTGGAAGGTAAAGGTGTTGGACTTCCTTAAGTCACACAGGGAACGCATTCCCTCATAGATTTACCTAGTTCAATTTCCTACGGACCTTCGTTATCAGAGGAGGTTCATATAAAGGAGACGTAGAGATGTACAGATCTCAGAGCCAGACCTGGAAACTCATGTGTTCTATACCAAAAAAAGCGTAACTACTGATTTCAAGGTCAAATTCATGTTAGCATCATGATTTAGACAAAAAACAGCTTACTAGCAGCACATAAATTATCTCAATTTTGAAAATACTAGGATATATAAGGATCACATAAAGATCTTACAATACAGCATCATCATTAAGGAGGCAATAAATGGGGGTCGCTGGGATGAGTGTTGCTGATGGGACAGAGGATTTAGACGAGGCCTGTGTTCTGCCCAACAAATCCTTTCTCTTCTGAGTCACTGGCACTGCTGCAGTCATTCACTGAAGGCCTACAAGGCAGCAAAGGTTTTCGTTTCCTTTTTGCAGGGAGTTCAGTAGCCTGCCCTGGGTGTCCAAAGTAGGCAAGTAACTTATACCAAACCACAAAAGCCAAGGAAATTTGCAAAAGAATGTCTTGGAAAAGCTCACTTTCACAGTGCCTACATGTATCATCTCTTTCAGGAAGTGGGCTGGACAAAGTCGTATCATCGAAAACAGTGTCCTGGGGGTTCAGAAGCACCGCGCGAGCCAGGAACGGGCAGAGGTTCCTGCGTCCTCCACTCTCCCAGTTCCCCATGGCAAACGCTCTTCCAAGGCGGGTTCACGAAAGCAAGGGCCAAGCCACCTAACGAACATGACCATCCTGAGAGAAACTCGCGAATGTTAGACTGGAAAGGCTGAGACAGAATCGATAAGGTGTCATGTTTCTCCAAAGGTAATTCCAAGCACAGGGCACAAAGGCAAGAGCACAAAACAGACTTCTCGGGGGGAAAATAAAAAATAAAATAAATACAAGCAGATTCCAAAAGGTCTACCAGGGAGCCCTGACCGGTGTTGCTCATTTGGCTGGGTGTCCTCCCACAAAGCAAAGGGATGCTGGTTCAATTCCCAGCCAGGGCACATGCCTGAGTGGTGGGTTCGATCCCCAGTCAGGGAGTGTACGAGAGGCAACAAATCAATGTTTCTCTCTCACATCCATGTTTCTCTCCCTCTCTTTCTCCGTCCCTTCCCGTCTCTCCAAAAATAAATCAATCAAATATTAAAAATAAAAATAAAAAGTTCTACAAGGAAGATGAGAAAGCCTTGGACACAGAGCTCAGAGAAACCAGGACAGTCAATAGCCTGTGTTCGTGCAGCCACATTAAATGACCAACGCCCTCGGAGAGACAAGACCCACGTTAAACATTACTCGGGATATAAAACCCAGGACAGACATGTTCCCTATTCTTAAGGAACTTACAAGCTACCAGAGCAAACAAGCTTTAGGCCTAAACAGCCGCACTATCCACCTGCAGGTGATTTTCTCTCGGAGCTGCATGAATCAAGAATTTGGGATGGACATTTGGGTTGGACCTTAAAAGAGTCATATAACATAAATTAGAAGACAAAAACGTATACTAGAAGATAAAAACAAAACAGAGAGAGAGATAGAGAGAGAGAGAGAGAGAGGTGCTAGCACTTCTAGAAAGTGGTCAAAGGAGCAACAAAGGCAAAAAAGGATCGGACTGGCCATTTATTTTCAGGAAGTAGGAAACAGTACTGGTGAGGAGTAATGAAAGATCACTTTAAAAAAGCAGACTGGAACCAAATCATGGATGAGCTTAAAAAGTACCTGAGAAAAAAGATGAACCCTCAGGCAGCAGACCAGCAATGCCTGGAGTAGGAGGAGCAGGGACACATCAGGGCAACCAGTGTCGCCTGCTATGCTCACTGATGGCACTACCTTCAAAATAAAATCAAGCAGAGCAGCGTGAAATGTGGGATGACTGCTGCTCTTCTCTGGTCCTTTTCCGTTAAGTACTGTTTGTTTAGGAGAGAAGAGATACCCAATTGGTCTAACAGATGAGCAATGACCCCAGCTACCCAGGAGGGTAACACCCAGTCATCGTGGAGCACTGTTACCTTAGCCAAGCAAAATCTTGATTTTCTTACCAGGCTCATGTGGTACCTAAGGCACTTTGGTGGCCCAAACATGTCTCTTTATGTCCAGTAAGTGAAAAAAAGAAGAAGAAGAAGAAGAAAGAAAAAGAAAAGTTTCGGATATTTCGGGTGTGTTTAAACACTTTCCATATATACTTAACTCTCAATGTGTTGATCGGCTGCCTTGCAGAGCGCAGGTAAGTAATAACTAAGGGGTATTCCTTGCACCCCGTGCGGAGATCGCACAGCCCTGGCCCCGCCTACCCCCTTCCACAGGGACAGCGAAGGCTTTCCTTCCGCTTCTTTTGCTTCCCTCCTGTCAGATCTCCTGTGAAATGCTTTGTTCAGTAATTATTATTGTTGCTAATTGAGGTGTTTACTTTCATTCCATTACTTTTTCTTTGTAGGCCTCCTCTGTCCTCCGCTGTGCAGACCCAATGCCGCTCAGATGCCCTCTGCTAAAGAACACTTCTAACCCGTCTCTGATCTCCTCTCCAAGTACCGTGCAGCAAGCTGGCACTCCTCTCTCAATGCAAAAAAATAACAACGATAAAATAAAACAAAATATAAAATACAATACAATAAAGAAAAAGAACCCTCTGGTTTCTCAGCTCCTTGCCGAGCAATCCCAGTGTGATGGAATGGATTTAGGCTTAGAAACAAAAGAGGCCATTCCTTAGAATCAATCTTTAAAAAGATAAGGCTGTGTTTGCAACTTCACAGGTAACTTTGCCCTTGCTTACCCTGAAGTTAGGATGGAAGACAAGTCAAGTTTCTTGAACCTGTTTTTCTTGCTGTCAACTAGTTTTTATAAATACTCGTATATTGCTAATTTTGATTCACAAGCCTATTTTAACTGTATCACGGAAGCATTTATTTGCTTATATTCCTGTGGAATGCCCCTCCACCAGAATGGCACGCTACAAAGCACTCGCACAGCAAAGGGATGGAGAGTCTCCATTTCCTTGTGTAGCTGAATAACCATGATAATCAACAAATTTCCATGTGAGAAAAAGTAATGGAATGAAAGTAAACACCTCAATTAGCAACAATAATAATTACTGAACAAAGCATTTCACAGGGATGCAGTGATGGTGCAGCCGGGTTTAGCTGGTGAGCGCTCTCCTGGGACGGAAAGCAAACCACTCTAGGCTCTACTGCAGTAATGGCGGAGAGGGTGGACTTGGAAGAGACCCCAGGCAATGTTTTTAGACTTCAGGCTTTGGTTTCCTCGTTGGCTTGCTGTGAGTACTAAATGAGATGTGCGTGTAAAGCACTGGGCAGAGGGCGATGAATGCAGCACTGACGGAGTGTAAGAGATGGCCAGCCACACAGACTCAGAGCCTTTCTCCCGGAGACGGCATGCACAGGCCATGCCGAGAGACGTCGGAATCTAAGGCGAGACACTTCAAATGGACCAAGAGAAACAGTCCATAAAATGAAAGTCAACACCTCTAAGGAAAGCTCTGGTTCTAAACTGTTCTCCATTAAATGCTTTTGTTTCTTCTGAATGAAAAAAAAAACAAACAAAAAGCCTTTTATTTAAATTGTGGAAGATAATATAACTATACATGTGTGCAACTGAGGAGATGAAAGATTACGATTATACACCCTGACTCACTGCCAATCAAAGCACCTCCAGTTAAATCTAGGCTGCACTGAAGGGGTTATATTTTCAAGGGGGGTCACCTGACACAGAAAAACATTTTCCCAGTAGAAGGTAAAAATCTTCAACTTCAAACGCTGATCTGAAAGACAGAGTCATAAATAATCCTTCCTTTTGTTTTCCATAGTCCATGTCTTTTGTAGTGAAATTATTTATTAACTTGGTTAAATCATAGTGAACTGTCCATTTCAACAGGGAGACATGTGAACAGGATAATGGGCAGTAAAAAATTCCACTACAACCAGGATACCTTTGTTCAAAGGCACAACTTGATTAAATTCACATCCTGTGGTCATTTGTTGAGTTCTCAGAACAATGGTAAATTTAGTTACTGGGAAAACAAAAAAACCATTGTTCCTTTTCGTTATTTCTCTTCCTTATTCCAAGTTTAAACACTGATTGTCTCAGAGTCCACAGTTTACATATAAGATAAAAGTATTATGTTAATACATGCACATCAAAAAGCCAGGTGTACACACACACACAGTGGGGCCAAAGTAGGTTTATAGTTGTTCGTATGAAAAAATAATACAATAATTAATAAATAATATAAGAATAAACACTGTATTTCACATACTCACAACTGTAAACCTACTTTTGCCCCTCCTTGTATATTCAACTAATATTATCACTTAACCCATGTTTCTATAGACAGCATTAAACTACAGAAATTGTTTTTATGAAGATAATTACCAAGATTGATCAAAACATTAGTCATGTATATTCCTGTCTATAATTCTGCCTCGGAACACAGTTTACAATACACAGCACATGGCAAGAATTTCACACACTGGGTTTAAAATTCCCTCCTTTAGGATTCTGACAATATATATGTGACATGTTGTTGAAAAACACAAGGACTTTGGAAATTGAGCAATTAGCTTTAAATTTTCGTTACACACCTTCACTAGAGCATTGCCTCACTGATGTGTACTTGGGCCCCTCTCTGTTTTCTCCTATAGATTTTCGAAGTTCTTCAAGGTCAGACCCCAAAGGGAGTTTCCTCTTTATGTCACCAAGACGTAGCAATGCCTGGCTCACACTGAAGCTCAAAATACACGACTAAATAGACAATAGGATAATCAACCTACCCTCTGATCAAGTAAACGCAGACAAGTATAAATTCTGACCTTCAGACAGCTCACAACTGCTTGTGTCTTTCTAAAGAACAGACCCATCCCTCTCCCCATCCTCTTTCTCATGGTCTGAGAAGCATGGTTCCACTGGCTCCAATGTGTAAGAACTTTGTGAACCAAAATCAAGTTTTGTACTATCTATCAGGCAATTCCCGGATATTACAGGAGTGTTTAGAGAGTGGTGTGTTTGCATGATTGTTTTTTTTCTTTTAAATGTTAAATAGTCTGGTGCTTGGGCTGAATTTTTTAGTTGGGTTCCAATGTTGGGAAGTACATGAACAAAAGCCCTATGATTCCCTCCCTCTTCTATAATGAAATATATTTGAGTCCACTGCCAAAATTCTGTGTTCTTTACAGTTGTCAACACGTTAGCATTAATATTAATAACTTTTTTAAACTTTCCAATGTCCCCATCATTGATTTTGGTAGATGACAGGCCATGAGGGCTGCTGCTTTATGCAACTACTTACTGATTAAATTCTCAGGTGCTTTACATGATACAGAAGAAAGGACGAGAGGTCGAATAGGAGAGGGTATTTTAAAAGATTCCCTGTCCTCTCATATAATTTCCAGGACCATTTCTACCAATGTAGTAGCATTAGTTTATTTTGAGGACACATAAAAATTGGTTTGGGATACAGGTACCTCTGTCCATGAGCTTCCATTTGCAAAATGTTAAATCAGTGCTTATCATAAGATTAATACTTTTTCACAACACAAAAGAAACCCATTAAAATATTAGTTATATGTAAAACATTATTACTAAAATAGAAGGCTTAGAGGAAGAAATTTTATCTATCTTAATGACCTCACAATAGGTGTCAATCAAAGTTTATCCACTGACAGTGAATTCTGTAAGTCAGTGAATACTCAATTATCTATACCAGTGGAAGGGGACGTGGTGTGGAAAATATAAACAAAAGAAGCCTTATATTCTGTATATAAAACAGGGATAACTGAACCTGCCTCACTAGGTTGTGAGGATTAAGCAAAAGCTTTTAGCCAGGGGTTGACACATAATAGCTCCTTAGCGCTAAGTGCTATTATTATAATCAACATCATCATTATTATTTATTATGCATTATATTATCCTGCAAGGCCCATTTCATGGTCCTGATTTTGATGATACAACACCATGAAACACAATGAGGCCAAGAAACCAGTTCTGTTGCAAAACTGGTAAAGGATGCCAAAGGGATCCAAGCCCAAGTCACCCTAATGTGCAAGTTTCAGTTCTAACTGCCATGTGATGCCGCTTTAAAAATAGGGACCCTTCTTCCAGAAATTAACTCCTTGCCCTGATGCCTTGAGAATCCTAAAGGCAGATCTGATAGCAAAAGCAGAGGAGGCAAAGGGAACCCTGGAAAGGGCGGGGGCTTTGCAACCAGACGTCACTGGGTTCAGGTTCAGCTGTGTGACCTTCAAAAGATCACGCGATCGCCCACGTCTGCTTCCTAATCTGTAAAATTGGAATAATCATACCAATCCTGGCAGGAATGAGATAAGGACGAGATACAAAGTTTGTGAAGTACTTGGTTTAGTCCTTGGCACACAGTGGGCCTCCATAAATTAGTACCAGAATCACCCTGTCGGCTTCAATCACCTTTACGTGTCCTCAAATCTTAATGGTGCATAGAAAAAACCCTCCGAGAATTTTAATTCTCAACGTTTTTTCCCAAAGATTGCTCTCTCTCAAGAAATATAATTAAATTTTCCCCCAAGAGTCCAATAACTTTTCTCTTTGGTCATATATAACATTACAAACATACATCTTTTGCCTCTATACACATAAAAAATAAATAGTTATATATAATACTTGCATATGCAATCATTTTTACACACCTTTTGGCATTTCCAAAGGGAGAAAGAAAAGAGTGCAATGAAAATTAAACCTAAATAGCAAAGAATGGAAAATTCTTATAAAACAAGAAAATTTACTCTCCTAGAGCACTCGCAGGCTACAAAAGAACTGAGGAAAGGGCAGCTCACTGCACACACACCAGAACTGGGGGAAAAAGAAAACCAGGGACACAGAGCCAAGAGGAAAAATGGTTACCTTTTTCTTTAAATCTGGTAATCAGATTTAAAAATCATTCAGCTCTATAAAGAAAAAAAAGCCAACATGCAGGAAAATTTACTTTATTATTTCACAAAATGAAAACCAAAATAAAGAACACTTATTAGCGCACTCTAAGCCAGGCACTAGGTCATTTTCAACTACCCACAAAAGCAATCAAATAGAGATTAACATGCCTATCAGCGAAGATCAGGCTGTCAAAATGAGAGTTTTAAATTACACATATCCTTACCAAAAAGTAATTAAAAGAATTTTTCTCCTAAATAATAAAGAACATTGTATAGACTTTAATAAAAACAACGTTTAATTTTGTTTATGTGCTAAAAGGCATTTTAAAGCAAATTAAAACACAGTTCAACGCCACCAGACGAAACTTCCCAAATTGAAATAAAACAATTTGATTGCCTTTTCCAAAGGCAAATACGTTGTTCATCTTTCTTTTACCCAACAAAAATTTCTACAAAATGACAATCAAAATCTTTTGTTAAACGGGAGCTTAAATGCTGCCTCTCAAATCAGATTATATTTCCAGTGATCTGAAACCAAACTAAAACAGTATTTTATGAGCATGGTTCTTGTTTTTAAAAATAACAGGGAAACTGCCCTTTGAGATGCTGAAGAAACGGACACCAAAGTTAAGGGCTCAGGAATTCAAGAGCCACTAAATCACTCAAACCACCCGCCATTACTTTGAAAGAGAGCAGACCGGGGTTGAGGAGGGAGAACAGGAAAAAAAGGGATGCTTGACTGTGACCCTCAGGAAGAAAACAAAGCATCTGAGAGAAAGGTTCCAGAGAAATACTAACAACCTTTCATCTCTGAAACAATGGAGTGCCAAACACCTAATAAAATTAGGGAGGACTTGGTACTCTTCCCAATACACAAGGAGAAGACACATCTAAAATAAACCTATTCACACAGGAAAATGAGTCGTTCTAGCAGTATCAGCTTCCAGGTATTTTCAGAACTACTCCATCTGCACACAAACTGAATGAACTATTTCACACAACTCTTAAGTCCAGCAGAAACGCACGACCATATTTCATAATCCAGGCACTGGTATTTCAGAATTGACAACATTTTATAACTGAGAAGGGGCTCATGTTTTCCCAATTTATACACCATATGGGAAAAGGGAGGATGCTTCCCGGGAAAAGTATTTAATGACTTTAAAGAATGAAGTGCTTTCTAAGACATTATAAGTATTTTTAACAACAAAGTACATTAATCAGGAGTACGTTTTGGATAGGTTCCTTACCTACGGGTAATGTTACACAAGTACTAACTCACAGTACCTGCCGCAACACCCAAGTTCCCTTTCCAGGCAAGAGCTTTCCATATTCCGCCCTCATCAACACTTACAGGAGGACAGCACCTGGGCTTAAGGCAGCAATTTGTAAGTTGGCAGGTGTCCTATACAGGAGACCGCAGTAAAAACTGGATTCTCAATCTTTGGGATTAAAATTGTGAAATAAAAAGAGAACACAGAAATTAGCAGCTATAGCTATAGCGAAGAGGGAAGCTGAAAGGACCATAAAGGCTCTCAATGAGCCAAAATTCTGACTCAGCCGAAACTACAGGATCGAAAGAGATGAATAGGTAGCCACGAACAAAGGCAGACGTACACACGCTGATTGGCTAAGTCACACCCAGGGCAGAGGACCCAGGAGTGAGGTACCAGTTCCGGCTGCTGACCTCACGTCCTCTTCCAGGGTTCATGAGCACACAATTGACTACAATCCCCCAAGACCTGAGCTGCTGCAAAATCTGGGGTTAAGGACGAGGTTCCTTCCTGCCTCCCCAGTCCCACACCTGTCATTATAAGGGATGACTTATTACCTGTGGGGAATTTTAGTGAATCCCTAGTCCTTGTAACCAAAAGGCCATATTAATCAAATTTGTTACATTCTATACTCTAGGCTTTTCACCAAATTCAGAAAATCTTTCCATAAATTTGTTCGTAGTATTAAACTTCATGACATTTCATATCTTTGGCCCAAAAAATGATGCAACTGACATTTCCTAAACTTGGATGGTAATTTTTCTGTTTCCCAGTCCTCCGCAACCCCACCCCATCCACCATTTTCTCCTCGTGGTTGTCAACATTTTAGGTCTGGGTCAAGCGGGGAGTAAAGCAAGATGCCTTCTCTGTCTAACTCCCTTCTACCTTTAAGGCAGAGATGAGAGCAACTAAGCAGGCAACTAACTGAAGGCAAGTAACCGTAGGAGATTTTCACAGTATCTGTCAAAAGTACAAATGCATTACCATTTGTCCCCTGCATCTTCCTTCTGGATACAATCCCACAGGAACATGGAAACCTGGAGGCAACCAGCAAGTTAATCAAAAGGATTAGTTAAAGTATTGATACAGCCACAGGGCAGAAGTGAACCCAGAATAGAAATACACTGGCATATTTTTAATGGGGTGGATCTATGAGAAATTACCTAGAACGATAGCTGTGAATATCTGTAATGTGTATATTTCACTATAAGTATATTCAGAAAATACACAGGAGTAAAATATGCATGTCATATATATTACTCTGCAGTAGTAAAGTTTACAGCTGTAGAATAATATGACTAGATACCACATTAGATATAAAATAATGATATTTTGGAAAAATCTATGTGCATATGTATACACAGATAAACATCTGGAAGGACACACACCAAAATGACCATAGAAGGGAATCTCTGGAAAATGAAAACTGAGGGGTTTTATTTTGACCTACTTAATATAAAAGTAGTTATTATATCTCTTTAGTTTAAAAACATTTTTTAATAAAGACTAATCATGCCAATAGCAATTTTGTTCAAAATGCTATGAAATCCTTGAAATTCAAAAGAAAGGAATTCAACATTCAGCTCATCAAATTAAATTCGCAGAGATTCATTTTCCCACATTCCCATGAAATCAATAACTAGTACAAAAAGAGACCACATATTTAACCAACCTAGAAAATTCTCACACTGCCAGCTCTATGTTTGATATGAGAGGTCCTATCAAACATAGAGCTCAAATGCACCCACAAACAAGGAGAAAGTTAGCTCTCTTAACTTCCCTCTATCCCAGAACTTCCAGTCACCAAAGTAACTATCAGAATATGGTGATTATAGCACCCGGAGGACAGGAGGCAAATTAACATACACTTCTAAGAAATACTAAAATGTAACACAGATGTCAAGATTAGTTTGTAAATATATTCCGGGATTCTGCAAACATTAAAGTATAAGAGAAATACATATAAGTACTCTGTCCAGTGATGATTAAAGTATGCTTGGTACTCAGTGTATACCAAATTCTCAAAAAACAAATCACCTTTGCCAAGTAATTGTTAATCTAAGACTTTTACTTTTACTTTTCTTACTCTAAACAAATTAAATGTGAAAGTTCCTGTCATGCTAAAAAGTATCAATTTCCAAAAATATCAATTTACTGTCCTATCCCACTTAAAATTACACTCTTACACCAAAATTCAAACAGTATCTGCCCCTGGGTGACGAGGTAACTAGTGACTTTTCCCCTTTTTACTCCTCTCCATTACACAATTTTCTATAATGATCATTTAAATTACTTGTATAATATTTGGGAAGTTTAAAATAAATCAGCTTGGAGTTTTTTTTACCACTCAGAGGTCTAGGTAACATTCTTTGCTCATTGTTCCTTACGTGACAAAGAGGGGCTGGCCAACCACAGAGGGGCACCCCATGGTTCTAACCCATGGACAGATCCATCTCTCTTTTGAAATAAAGGCCAAGTCACTTAGCCTTTAAATCGGTCAATTTATAAAGAAAACATTCAATCCTCTTTCCACATCTACTAGTGTATGTTTTATGATAAGGGCTTTTTACCAGAAACTTTGCAATTTAATAAATGGTATACTTGCACATCTCTCACCCTTCCATTTCTGCCACTAGTGTGTGACAAACTAAAGAAAAATGGGCAAATTCTGTCAATAACTATTACTAGGTTTGTCATCATTTTATCCTAAGAGATGGCAACTTTTTTTTTTAAACTGACAATATACCTGGCAGTAAAATATTGCTAGACTGACTTCAAAGTAAAGAAATGTCCATAAATGCCTAAGCCCCAATCTACCCTTAAACCAAGTAATGATACATATACATGTTATTTTTAGGGCTGTCATAGATCTATTCGCTGATTTCTAGGTGGCAGGAGAAATAATTACATATGCATGCAAACAACCTATATTTTTAATGTGGTGCTGAGGTTTAAGAAAGTCAGTCTGGAATAAAATGCCTCAGGGCTAAAAAGGATCAGCATTATAGACACACACCCTGTCGCCCTTCAAATATCACATTAGAATCAACATCTTTAGATTTTTTGGCCAGTTATACATTTCTAAAGTCACTTTTCAAGCAAAAATCACTCTGATGGAGAGTTCACACAGCAAATTAGTTTATGAAACCTATAATAACCACACTACCACAACCAGGGTAAAGGTCACTGGAGATTTAGCTCCCCCATCACAATTTTTAAAAAAGTTAAATCAATGACAAATGATGTGCATTTCATCCTCCTTGAGCTAAATAAAGTTGCTGTGGTAGAGTTTGCAAAGATGGCGATAAGAACTACTCCCATCCCTGGACACGTGTCCATTTGCCATGTGATTCTACCACTCCTCCAACAAGTGGGGGAGCCAATTTCCTTTTAATCTGAGCTGGTCTGAATGAGGCAGAGTGGCACTGTGTGACTACCAAGCCTAGGACTCAAGAGTCCTTGCAGCTCCTCTCCAGCTATCCTGGAACCCTGCCCCAGGTGAGGGATAAAGTATAGGTGAGCCTCCTCGATACGGTGGAGTCTGTGGAAAGAGAGGGTCAGACAACAGCCAGCACCAACCATGACACACACAAGTACGGCCACCTTAGAACAGGTCGCCCCAGCCCAGCTGGCCAGGGACTGGCCCTAAGTGAGACCAGCAGAATTGCCCAGTCCAACCAAGCCCTAACTGCCAACCCACAGAATTGTAACAAACGAAATGGTCATTATTGGAAGCCACTAAATTTCAGGGTGGTTTGTTACATGGATATACGTAGCTGATACAGTGACTGTCAGAATCCACACTCAGAGAACTGAGACTCAGTGTGTCCGAGGCGCCCAACGCAAAGCTTCAAATGAGCTGCTCGGCTCAGCAAAATGCTGCCACTAAAACTTTCTGGAAAAAAACTTACATTGTCCCTACTTGTGTTGACCTCTTGCTGAACCCCTGAAAATTTTAAACTTGGCTACGCCCCTGATTTCTTTCTCTCTTACTTACCCCAGCTCATGTGTGAGGGCTCGCGCTGCTCTGTGCTAGTCTTTGCACGTCAGGGATCCCATCTCGTCTTCGGCTTTACAGATCTGATTCAGGAATCCTACCCCCCACTCCATCCCTCATCCTCTCAGGCCATGTCAGCTTTTGCTTTTGCTATCTCTACCTCTAGACAAGCAGCTCATTGTAATCCCAGTCATCAGTCCTTGGTAATCTCATTACTTTCATGAAGTAGTGATGCAGAATCTATTAAAAATAACTGTAAACAAATCTGACTTTAAACAGCTAACGGCACTCTCCAGCTAGAGTCATTTTGTAATGTTAAGGGATTATTCCAGTAGGACCACAACTGTTTCAAACATTTCTGGAAATATCTTAAGAGCAGATCAATGTCACATTACAAAATCAATCTCATTAGGAAGACTGATAAAAATGGGTAATATTTTAAATTTAAAATAAAATGTAGCTACAAATTATAAACTGACACTCTCCACCATGTCCCCTTGAAACAATACTTCTTTATATGTAACAAATACTGACAATATCAATTTTAAAGTCAGTCGACCCTCCAAAGATCACGTTTCATATTTTTTTCCCTCTCTCGCTTCCGAGTAGCTTTAAGAGACAAAAGAATATTTAATTTTAAAACAACATACAACTGAAAACAATTCACTCTTAATATGGGAAACTAAATGAGCTCTCACCTATAAGCACAGCAAAACAAGCGCCCGACTGTAACTTTTAGCTATTCTAGTGACTGCACGTCAGCTATCTCCCTTTACCTTTAAGACTATTTAAGCAAATGGACACGCTACAAAGCTGCCTATATTGGCTATTTCTAATGGGTGTTAAAAAGCACAGCACGAAATTATAGCCCTTAAAAAGTCTTGCTGCGCCTGTGGAAACAGGAAGATAACTAGAGATGAACTGGAAGGCTCATTATCTCTTAGCCCTAGAGACTGTCACTTTTTAAACAACTAATGAATATTTATTTTAGTAAAGATAAACAATCTAGCTCTGATCTTGCCGTATGCCAAAAATACTGTTTGTCCTAATGATCACAATTTGAAACTACACAGAAACACTTCCCCTAGCCCTACTCCAGCCATCCAAGTGCCCAGGAAAGGTGGCCTATTAAAAATGTTTCCACAACAACCCTTGTTGAAGGTCAGGCACTGGATTTAGGGCTCCAAAACTTGAAAGGGAATCTACAAGGGAAAATGAAGGATTACATGGTAAAACATTCTGTTTTACGGCCCCGGTCACCGAAAGGACACTAAATGCGAGAAAGCAGAGGTTGTTCTTGAAATGCCCAAAATTAAACCCAGTAAACCTCTTTACAAAGATTTTTTTTCGCCCCTCAGTCATTGATTCCCTTTCCCAACAAAGCAGGTATCCTACCCAAACAGCAGTTATTGAGTCTGAACTTCTATTAATATATTGACTTAATACTGGATGTTTTATTTATTTTGTGATATATAACTTGGGTTAAACCATTAATTCTTTAATTATTCAAATACCAAAATGTTTTTAATTCAAGGGAAAAGAAGGGACCATGATTCAAACATATGGTTTAAGCAACTAAAATTGAGATTAGGTATTATTTTTCTAACTAGAGGAAATTTCAAAACTTTTTTCATTAAATTTAATTATTTCATTTTTAAAATGTCATAAAAAAAAAAACAAACCCTAGTCAGTTCCTTCTTCACAGCATAAAGGAAGATAAACTGAAGTGATTCTGTCTACCACATCCAACCCCAAGCCTCTGAAGTGATTTCTTAAGAAAGTATAACATTTTGATACTTCTGAAAATACTAGATTTCATTTGGGGGGAGTCTCTTGTGTTAATAGTAATTACAAGAACATCCCAGAATGAGTTAAGTGGGTAAGATAAAAACTCATGCTTCAAAACTATCTTCTTACGTCAACAGCGGTATCTGTTTCACCACACACAAAAAGGAATGACTGTTGTTCTCAAAATATGAATCAATTAGCTTTCAAATGGAGCACAGAGTAAAAATGAAAGATCATTTTTTAATCAGGTTAGCATTGCCTGTCTCCTTTTTGCACTTCTAAGTCACTGGTGTTGCCTTAGTATGTTATCAGGAGGTGGCCTCATGACATTTACAGCCATCACAGTAATGTTTAGTCAGTTTTTTTAACATTTCTGAGAAATGACCATCCAGCGCTAATAAAACTTTGTGGTGATAGAAACTGTCTGTATCTGCACTACCCAATAGAGGACCTTATAGAATAATGAGAATTATATACTTAAAATGAATTAAAATGCAGTGCTTCAGCTGTACTAGCCACAATTGGCTACTGAGCACTTGAAATGTGACTAGTGCAACTGAGGGACTGCATTTTATTTAATTATTTTAAAGAATTGTTTGGTTTTTGTTTTTTTTTTTAAAGCAGTTTTAGGTTCACAGCAAAACTGAAAGGAAGGTAGAAATTTCCCATATATCCCCTACCCCCACATACGTAGCCTCCCCCATTATCCGCATCCACCAGAGTGGTACATTTGTCACAACTGATGAAGCTCCGCTGACACACCATTATCATCCAAAGTCATAGTTCACGTCCGGGTTCTCCCTTGGTGCTGGACATTCTATGGGTTTGGACAAATGTATAAGGACATTAATATCACACAGAGTAGTTTCACTGCCTTAAACATCCTCTGTGCTCTACCTAGTCATCCCTCTCCCCTCCTAAATTTACTTAATTTTAATTAATTTAAATAGCCACATGTGGCTAGTGGCTGCCATACTGGACAGCTGGAAGCCGGACACTCTGCTAGGAATGCTGTTGCCACTCTGTTATAGGGGGTCACCTGGCCAAGGCAACATGGCTCTAGTGCAGAAGCTCCGCTCCAGTAATGGTCAGCCGTGTAGTTCATCTACTTCATATGCTGTCTTCACCCTCAACTTCCTGCTTCTCAGCCTTTCACAATACCTTCCAGCCATCCCCCACACACACCCCTCCTCCTCTCCTCACTGACAGGTTATAACCAAAGATTAAAAATATAGTATTGTAACAGCCCAGGCAAAAGGTAATGGTTGAAATAAAGCTATTTTATGTTTATACAGCACCTGGTTTACATGTTAAATAAACATGCCCTGGTAAAGAATAAAATATAAAGATGACTGTAACATCTCTAAATGAATAAATAAGACTTTTACTATGATATCTATATGGTAAATATATTCCCAGACGGACAGTTAAAAAATCCACTGAGCTCCTACTTTTCGAACTTCCTGAGGAATCAACGTGATGTAAGTAGAAGAAAGCAGTGAAGCAGGTAGGAATCGTAAGCCTGAGATTCTAAGGACTTCTGGACCACAGGCAAATTACTTCAAATTAGGCCGTCAGGGTCTTCGGTTGTAAAACGAAGGAGCAGGAAGGGATTTTCTCTTCAGTCTCCTCCAAAATTAAAGTTCATTATCCCTCTATGTTCTTCTGCCATTCCTCACTTAGGAGCTGACTTATAAAAGCCGGCACGGACCTATCATCCCTTCCCCTGAGCACTCTCCCCTGATTTCTCAGGTCACCTCACAATTAAGCAAAGGGGATGGTGACACTGCCAATTAAGAAGGAAAAAAGGAAGGAAGGGAGGGAGGGAAGGAGGAACGGAGGGACGGACCAAGGGAGGGAGGACAAACAGACCAGATAATTGAAATTAAAATAAGCAACACAAGATAGATAGGCCAACAGGCACCAAGCCAGAAAACAACCGTTTTTCAATCTGCAAACCACACAGGGCAGGAACAAAGAAAACTGGAATACACAAACTGATGCTACCAGTTCAAAACAAGATCACAGATTCTGCCAAGACCTCAACCATCAATGGAATGGTTATGAGAAGTCTCAGAACTATCACAGGTCACTGGCTTCAAAATACTCCTCAAATGAAAATCTAACATCCACATGACAGAAAAGTCATCAATCTCTGCGCATCGTACCAGTTCTGGCAAAGAGCTCTCTCTAGTAGTGCCTCAAGACCAGGAAACCAAACCCTTAAATGTCAACAAAATGTATATTTTCACCTAAGGGAAGAACTGCTTGAGCAGGCCCAGTACTAGGCCCCCGGGAGTTATAACAAATGCCACATACTTGGAAGAAGTTTGAAAATAAAACTGCCTTAAAATGATGTTTTCCCATATATCAAAATACACAATCAGCTTAAAAGGTCAATTCATGTAATTCCTCAATAGCCAAGAAGTTTCTTAAAGCTTAGCCAGACTTTATTCTCAAATAATTGTTTGGCCAGGGAGAAGAAACTCGAAATACACCAGCATCACTCACATCAGCTCCCAAAGCATTTATCTAAATCAATTCTAGAGCTCAAGTACTGCCAACCCATCCTCTAAAGGACTGCTGTTTCTCCTCCGCTTCCCAGTTAAGCCAAATCTAAAATGCCTTTTTCATTAACATATTGAATTCTTCTTTAGTAGCACAAACTCGACCAATGGAGAGCAGATTTGCAAAAAGAAACACTTGTAACACTTGAATCACTTCAACCATCTTGGAGTTGTCTTGGGATAATTTAAACAAAACTGTCCTGGGGTGGGGGTGGGGGATATAAAATGTCAGGTGATGACATGGAGACTTCTAGGAAAAACAGTTCCCAAGAAACAAACCATAAAGGAATTATAACACCAATTAGATAGGTTTTCACTTAAAAAGGCCCAGTTCTATGGTTTGAGCATGTACCACACCAAGCCTATCACCCTCGGTCCCTTACCATTTACAAAAATACAATTCCTGCCATTATAACCGCCTTTGAAAATCACCTGTCCTGACCGTCTGCTCCTGGGTCTCGCCTGCATCCCTGGCCTCCTCCAGCAGTCCTCATTTCTACACAGCAAGAGGCCCCACAGAGCTCTTCAAGGCTGCGTTCCATAAACACACATAAACCAGAGGGAGAACATGCGTATGCTCAAGAAAGGGAAGCTCTAAAGAGGAGAGCGGTGTGGGACTTTCCCATCCTGCTCTGCAATGCCAGGGTAAAAGGCTGCCACAGTCATGGCAGGGAGTGCTGGGTCCTTTAGTCCAGAGAGGCCACCTCGCGGCCAGATGACCCCAGGAAAGCTGGCCTCTGCCCGCCTGCCCACCTGCACAACACAGGCATGTGGAAGCACTCAAAGCGCTTACTCTTGATCTGGGAAAAGTAATGAACTACTTTACACAGAACCCTTTAAGCTGACTGGTCCAAATGCAAGTAACTAAGCATCATCATTAGCCACAGAGACAAGGGCAAATCTTCAGGAACCAGAGAGGCAAATTTTTAGAAGACCAGCAACGTTCCTCTTCCACAAGGAGAGTATTCCCAGAATTCAGACTTCCATCCAGAAAACATTGATCAAATACTTAATGTGGGGTGAGAGTATGGAGGCAAGAGATGCTGTACTCAAGAAAGTATTAAGAATTAACATCTAGCGCCAGGATGGGTAGGAAGGCAAACAATTTTCACACACTGCAAGGACTGCTAGGGGCTGAAATACCTGACAGAGCGGGGCGCTAAGCGGGGAAGGAGGCTCAGGGGCAGAGAGTTTCTCTGGAGAGGGATCCTTTCCTCCGAGTCTTAAAAGGATCAGGGTAGGTTCCATTCATGAACCTGCATCAAGCTATACATTTATGATGTACACACTTTTTCCCCCACATGCTTAGTATACTTCAATAAAGGTGAGACAAAGGGAGAGACAGAGCTCTGTGTTAATTAGATGACACTGGAGGGAAAGGATGGTGGAATAGTTTGCCAAGGAGGGGAAGGCTTACCTAGCAGAGGCTAAGAAAGTACGAAGCATTTCAGCAACTGCAAAAGGTTCCCACTGGATGGGAGTCTGAGCTGAGAATGGAAATGACAAGGTATGACTGGAAAGGGAGGCAACAGACAGTTCCCAAACAGCCTTACACACTATGCTCAGAGTTCATCATGACGGGAAAGCCACTGAAGCCTGAGGGCAACTGATAAAAATTCTGGTACAGGAGCATCGCTTTGGCAGCCATGCGCAGCAGGGCTGGAAGCAAGAATGTAGATAAGAACCTGGTTCGGAAGTCGTTACAAATAATCCAAGTAAGAACAGGTAAGGGCCTGAACTAAACCGGCGATGCCAAGAGGAAGAGTGAGAGACGGGGCAAAGACATCATGGATGCAGAATATTTAGAACTGATGACCAATGACATTTGGGAGATGGAGAAAGATGAAAAAGTGGAGAATGACCAGCATGTTTCCGTTTCCCATCTTAGGGGCTTAAGGAAGATGGAGAATGTTGAAAGAATAGGATTAAGATTGAAGCAAAAGAGGAAAGACAGTGAGTTTAATTTTGCGTATGAAGTTCTGTGGAATATCTAGACAAAGACATGTAAAAGGAAGCCCACACACAAACCCAAGGATCAGGGAGCCCCTTGACACTGGAGGCGGGGGTTGGAGCCTCCGACAGAAAGAGGAGTGGATCCTGGAGCAGGGTCAGGCAGGAAAGCAGAAGGAGAATGGTGTCAAATCCTGCAGAGAGAGGAAAAGGGAGAAGGCTGTCGCGTCCACTGGCTCTGGCCACAGAAGGGTCACGGTAATTGTAGAGACTGCAACTTTGGTTTCTTAGCAGAAGGGCAGAAGCCAGGTTGCAGTGGGCTGAGACGTGAATGGAGGTTCTTTCAAAGGGCTCGGCTGTGTGAAAGGAAAGAAAGAGATAAGGTCGTAGCTTGAGGAGGAAGGAGTAGTAAGAGTGTCCTGTTTTGTTCTCTTTTGTTGTTCAAGATAAGAGAGAGAGACTTGAGAATCTTTATAAGCCGAGGGAAAAGCAGAGAGGGAAGGAAGGAGATAGGGGAGCAATAGTGACGACTTTATCTGAAAACAAATGCCCCTGTCCTTTCACTCTCTGGGACAGTGACTGTTTCTTTTAGTCAGCAGCATTTCCTGCCAGCATGGCAGCCTCTGCAGGGCAAACTCAGAGGTGGAATAAAGTGCAGTCTTAGCAGGTTGTTCCCAGGGCCTTTTCATCATGGGCTGTTCCGACCAGCCACCTTCCCGCAGGATGCTCTCACCACTTGTCAGAGGGCCATTTGGCACCTAAACCCCTGAGCTGTCCAAATCGCCAGGAGCTCCACAGGCCTCTCCGGGTTCCTCCCACGACAGAGGTGTGGAGGTGCTGAGGTGCGAGGGGAAGCCAGTTCCACGTGGGTCTCTGAAAGCCACCTCCCAGCCACCCACTGGAAGGAGGAGTCCACGAAGCACCCTCTTCCCCTGGTTCCTCCCAGAGAGAAACTCAGCAGGGGAAACTCTTCAAGCCACTCCAAAATCTTGCTGGAGACAGGCTGTGCTCTCTTCTGATCACCTGAATCTGATTAGCAAATGCAGTTTACAGTAGTTACAGTAAAGACTAACTGAGAGCAAGCACAGTGCCAAGCCCTATTCTAAGTGCTTTACATTCTCTCAGTCCTCACAACCCTATTTTTATCATGTTACAAATGAGGGATCTGAATGCAGACACATCTAAGTAATTTGCTCAAGGTCGCAAGGCCAGTGACTGTCATTGCCAAGATATGAAATAAACCAGGCCCTCTGACTCCAGAGCCCTCAATGTTTTAATTTAGTCTCAAATACCATCAAAAATTTAGTCTGCAACAGACTCTTAACAGTCAGGGAAATTTTCATAATGTTATCGATCACAAATCAAATACATAAATAAAGCAAATATCGTAGTAATTCTACCATAACTTTCTCTGCACTTCAAGATTTTTCCCATGTGGTAGTTTAAAAAGCACATTTAAAAGTGCATTACTGTTGTGAATGTAAATAATGCCGCTGAACTGTACACTTAGAAAATAGTCAAAATGTTAAATCCTATGTATATTTGTATATTTTACTGCACTGATTTAAAAAATACAAAAACAATATTTCTCGATAAATTTTTCTCTTTACCAAAAGTAAAATGAAATGATATAAAAATCGGAAGTCTTGTCTTAGGCTAAGCATCTCAGGCCTCTTTTAGTTAAAAACAAAAAACAAAACGCCAAGCTGACGAAGTAGCCACAGCAGCAAAACAAGACGGATTTAAAGATCTGAGAGACCAGAACACGCACTCAGTGCTCTGGCCATCTGTGGTCCTTCAAAAACAGCGACCGAGTGTGGCTCCTACTGTCCTCAAGATCCCTCCAAAACATCTCTAATACCAGATTTAATCCCTAAACCACAGAACTCCTCTGAATCTCTGAGGGCCCAGAGCAAAGCGGGAGTGCTCTGAGCTGCTGCCGGTCTCATTTTGGGAAGAAAGGCTGCTGTTCCCTCAAAGACCTACCCAGGCCTAGCCAGGCCTAGCCAGGCCTAGCCGTATGTCTGTTACCTGGGCCTGGGGAAACTGCAACTGAATGGTTAAACAAAGCCTCAAAGGAGAGACTTGAACAAAGTACTCAAAAGACCCCTCCTCAAACTATGGCGAGGAATCTAAGAATCGAATGTGTTTACTGGGACTACAAATTCAGTAGGTATTACTTCTCGATCATTCTAAATGACCACCCAGGACAAAAGCGAAACACCACTGAGAAATCAAGCGCAACACGACAGAAAGGCTTATCCTGTAAAAAATCTAAGAAAATCAAACAGACTATGAGGCACACATGTACTCATGGCGCCTGTGCGGGAAATCGGCAAAGGTGGCAGCCCTTGCTGGGCCGCCTGACTCAAACACAGAAACTGATGCTGCAGCGACTGCCACTCTCTGACGAGAAGGTTCCTGGGGACCGCTCAGTTCTATTAGGGACGCCCAAGGCATCACGCGCACGACTAACTTTTATTCTCTGTTATGTAGTAAATCAAGATGATCGTAGTCATATCACCAACACACAAACTAAGTTCTCAGGCGGTGTGTCTTTGGGTGCCGCTTATACTTCTGAAGAAGGAATCTGAGGGTGAGATAGGGGGAGAGATAAGGAACACAGATTAATGAGCCTGAACAGTACAAATAAGTGAGAAAGCCTCCGAAGAGCAGTTACTCCTATAAAAGACATAAATATTTGAAATCTACAAAGACAAGAATACCAATGGCTAAAAGAAAACTTAATAATTTCACAACACTGCTAACCCCTCTCTAAACAGAAATCTCTCTCTCACAGAGTTTACATCATGTCTAGGTTATGTAAAACTTTCTGAACCCAATTACCCCTAAGAACATTACAAATTCTCCATTGATCTTTTACAACACAAGAACAATACAACAAAGAGGAAACTTTATTTTTAGACTTGCAAAACCCTGTGTTTATTTTTCTAAAACAGAAGTCAGACAACTGAACCTGCTTTGTTTGGATATTAGCAAACCTATTCTCTCCCAATCTTGAGGCCCTAACCTCTGCCCAGAAGGAAATGAAAAAAAAGGAGCGCTCCATGCCACGCAGGAAAGTTAAAACACCTTGGCCTTCTGCTCGGGCACATCTGAGCCTCCTGCTGGTCACAGTTCACACTGCTAGAGCCCTATCAGATGTCACCTGCTGTTTGGCAGGGAGAGGCAAAGGCTGTCCCCCCACATTCATGTCCCAACTGGTTCAGTGTTTGAACTACTAACTTCTGCGTGTAATGTTTAGGCAAAAGTGCTTAACCACATTCACTCTTAATTACTCAACTAGCATTACACACTACATGGAAACGGATTTGTAATTCCCTGCACACATGAAGCCCTTGCAAAATCCTATTCCGACAATTTGATTTTTCAATAGAACATGTCCTCCACACAGGCCATCTCTTTTAGTTGGGAAAAAAATGAGATAAATTTAAAATATGGAAAAGTTCTTCTCACAGTACGAATGTGAAAAAATCGGGACAGAAATGACGAGCAAGTGTTTCTGTTCCCAAACCCCTCAGGTACATGCCTTTTGACTATTATTAAATTGACCAACCATAATTAACAATGCCGTTGCTGTAAGCCAAAAGAGGCCCTGCGATTAATACCATCACGTAAATTAAACTGAAATAAGATTTTATTCATTAGTTCACAAAATCGGTTACCTAAAAGTCTTACATTTTCAAAAGACAAAGCTTACATTTTAACCCTGAAAATTAACAAAATAAGCATATATACTGATTATAAGTAAATTCTGGTCCCAACCCTACAGAAAACTATGGGGTAGATACCATCATTCAACTTGCATGGACCATGCCTACAAGCTGCACACAGAGGATTAAAAAAGGCCACCCTGGAGTTCACCGATGGTTAGGGAGGGCAGCAACAGAAATCACAAACCGCCTTAACTCTTACTCAGACTTCAGTGTCTGGCTCAAATTCGACCCACCTCTCCGGCTGAACATCCTGCTTCCTCCTTTCTCCTAGCAGTCACTCCCTCCTTTGTGCTCTCCCAGTACTCACTCACCACATCCTACAGAATCATTTACATAAATACCTGAAGTCCTTGAGGACAGGGACCGTTTTTTATTAATTCCTATACTGTGCGCACCTAGCACAACGCTAGGGACACAGAAGACCCTCAGATTTTGTAGAGCAAATAAAAACTACGGGGTTACATGCTGCGAGGTTATTGTAAGAGGGGCAGAAGAAGCATACTACTTTGCCCCAGGAGAAGCAGGCAGCTTGTCAAGGACATGCACTGGGGCAGCCCTGGAAGCTGACCGAGGTTACTACAAAGATGGGCACTCGGGGAAGAGTGTGTGCAAAGGCAGCGAGGACTAAAAGAGCAGATATGTCCTAGGACAGATAACTCTTCCGGGTACAATTCATGTAAGCGGAACATGGGAGGGTTGAGGGCAGGTAGTAAAACTGGAACGATGAAGGGGGTTTTATATGCCAGGTTCAAGGGATTTTCATTGAATACTCCAGGGCTTTCACACACCCTTTAAGTTATTTAATCCAGGCAGTGACCAAGGCTCATCCTTTGAGAGTCTTTGGCCAAAAGTTATGAAAGGTTTGGGATTTCAAAGAATTTTATGTGGACAGGCCATTTTAGGTTATCTGAAGCTTTTATATCTTAAGTTACTGTTCTGCCCAACATTTTCTCATATATATAATTCCAGTCTACACTATGTTTCATTCACACTGCAGCGAGTCATAAATGCTTACCTAAACACCTAATGAAATAATTACCTTTTTTAAAAAAGAGGTGGTTGGAGAATTTTTTTAATGAAAAGCAAAAAAGTTTTTAATATTCTGAATCCCTTTTCCATCACCGTACTTAACTAGCAAAACATGGGAAGGCAGCATCCCATCCCAGCGCCAGTAAGGCTAGAAGCTGAGGGTGCACTTGACCTGGAGGCTTCCCTAACTGGGTTTAACAAGCCTCTCAAACAGGATGACCCAATAGGGAAGGTTCTAAGGGTCAACACAAATCTCCTGGCCCTTCACGTGCTTGGCCCAAGGAAAGTAACTCCGGCTTCTTGACGGTCGACTTTGCCAGGTTTTTAAAAATGTAAGATAAGGTGATATTTGTGAGCCGACTAGAAGGCACCGAAGGCAGGGAGCAGATCACCGACAGCCTCGGGTTTCACCCTTGCAGCTCAGCCCTGTACCAGAAGAAAGCATCCACCCGATGCAGGGCAGGAGGCCAGAGCGCCTGCTTTCCCCGGGCTGCCGGGCTGGGCAGCAGGCGGCGCGCCCCGGGACCGAGAGAGGCGGGTACCCGAGCGGCGCGGAGAGCAGGGTTGCACGGCGGACTTCAAGCAGTGGCTGACAGTCAGGGAGGCCAGCATCTTCCCGGCCTCGAGTAAGAACCTGGGCCTCCACGACTTCTACGTAGCTCGGTTACACACGGCAAAAGACTGCTGACTAGGGGCAGAGGCGCGGAGATTAGAAAACGGAGGCGCGACTGCGCCCGCAGGGTCCCCCGGGTCGCGAGGCGGGGTCGCTGGAAGCCCAGGGCGGCGCCCCCGCAACCCCACCCCTCCCGCAGCTGCCTACCCGCGTGGCCAGTGGCCACGGACTGCGGCCCCGGCGCGCGGGTGGAGGGAGATGCGGCGGAGTTGCCGGGTCCCCTAGTCCTCCGCCCTGGCGATCTGGGAGATAAAAGTTTGCAGCATGCGGCTTGTCTGCAGTGCGAGTCACATCCGCCGCGCCGCCTCCTGCAGCACCAGCGCTCAGACGAACAAATAAATTTAAAAAAAAAAAATGTTGAAGCCGGTAGGCCCCGAAGCCGGCCGCTCTGCCTCCCGGGCGTGGATGCAGGCGAGCCCAGCATCCCGCGCCCCCTCCCGCCCCCGGCCGCGCCTCCCATCCGGCCTCAGCGCCCAGCCTGGGCCGACCCTGCCGCGCCCGCTGCACTAACCGATAACCTCCTGCAGCTCGTACGCGTCCCTGCAGATGGGCCAGCCGACGGCCTGTGCCGCCGGGGCCGGGGCCGCGGGCGCCGCCGGGGCCGGCACTGCTGTCGCGGGCGCCGGGACCGCCGCCGCCGCCGCCGCCGCTGCCGCTGTCACCGGAGCCGCCTGCTGGGACTGCTGGACGTGCACGGGCGAGCCGCTCGGCTCCGCCATGATGCTGCCGGAGGAGAGCAGGAGGACGCGCCGGTCGACGGACGACCTTCCACTTGAAACTTCCCTTTCCTCGCTGCCTACACCTCTCTGTCGGCGCACGCCCTCCCCGCCTGCAGCTGCCGCCGCCGCCGCCGCCGCCGCCGGAGCCAGCAACTAGGGGAGGGAGCTAGGGAGGCCGAGCCGAGCGGAGGGAGGAGGCAGCGGAGGCGGGGAGGGGAGGAGGCGGCGGCCGCCGCGCTCGCCGCGCGCCCCGAACCTCGTGCGCGCGGTTCTCTGCCTCCGCAAAGGGAACCGCCGCCCAGCCACCCCCTCCTGCGCTGCTCGCGGCCGGGGAAGTTTCCACCCAAGGGGAGCAAGGCCGATTTGTGTTTGCTTTGGGGGCCCGCGGCCTCGCTCCCGGGACTCCGCGCTTTCCTTGCGCCTTCGCCCCAGACAATCAGGCTCTCCAGAAGATGCCCCCTGGGAACCCCGAGGGCGGGGTCGTTGAACGGCCGCCAGGTTCTCAGATTCAGCAGTCTCCCCAACTAAAAGAGAACCCGAAGTTCATTTACAAGTTAGCGAGTGAGACACCTACACGCCCGCCGTTTGTAGGACGCCAGTTAAAAAATAACCCAAGTTGTAACTTTCCAACGCTTTACCTGCCAATATCATTTTCCCACCTTGCCTAATCTAATCGCCGCCCTTCTACTTTTTCTTAGTGAAACAGGATCCCTTAGGCCCCTGGCTGTTTCGCAGGCTTTTTTCGTTTGTTCCAAGCCAAAAGGATCCCATGGAGTTGATATAAGGGCCTGTGAAGTTAGAATAGGAAAAGAGCGATTTGGACACTTTATTTCTATACCATTAATGACATGCCACATTAACCCGTTAGGACAACAGGTAGCAGGAGTTTCTTTCACAGAGCGTTCTGGATGTCGAAGAATGCCCTGCGGCATAAACTGCATTGAAAACTTTTAATTAATTGCTGCTCTTCCAACTCTCCCCAAATTACCTCATCTTTAAAATTGCTGTGGTATAACCATACGTATTCCTAATTACAGGTATCATGTTTAACACTGAATGTTCTCTGTGTTCCGTTGGTTGAGATGACCAAGATTACACCATCCTTGTCTTAAGCTGAAAAGATTCAGTGAACCAATGCTCACATTGGTCATTTCACCAAAATTATCTTAGGTAGTTTTCATGGTGATGACCACTGAATAAATTAGTAAGAATAATGAACATAATTTTTTTTAATTGTGATACTTCGTCTCCAGCATTTATGCACAAAAATCACCTTACATTTTTTTAAAGGATAATTCAGAGGAAACCCAGAAATTAGTTAAGAAGAACCTTATGTGTCTAATCAAAAGGTTTTGTAAACTGAAAATGAGTTAATTTCTTAGCATTATGGAACAGTTCACGTAAAGCAACTATGGTGCTCTGGTCTATGGGCAGAAATTTATGCTAAATTAAGAAAGTGTACTTTTTTATGCATTGATGTTTAAAACTGTATATAGATTTTAATGCCTGTCAAGAAACAGACAACTTCATGAACCAATAAATTCTAGGCCTCTGATGCTTTCAGTGGAGAGGAATAGAAAACAGGGAAGCTTATGACACCTGCTCACCTTTTCGAGTGCTGTTCCCTACCCCCAAAGGACCTCTAAGAACTTTTTAAGGGAAAAGAAAAATGATTAAGTGAATATGACTTCCATTTTGTCATATGAATTTAAATTTTTACTTTCAAACCATGAAGTGGAACCGCAAAGGCCAGGAAAGTTCTTGGAACTTAATAGGAAAACATGATGCTATTAAGGTCAATAAGATTTGACCAAACATAGATCACTTAATTTCCCACAAAGAATGACTGTTCCATAGCCACATACCAGATATTTGTACCCAGCCGATCCCTTTCCAAATGGCTACCAAGATGATGACTTGCAAGAACCGATGACTCAGTGCAGACCTATCACTACTACCAGTAAATCAGTTTAAAGAAGAATGTCTACTCTCAGCAGCCTTTGGCATCATTTTTATATATGAAGAACAGAATATGAATTATATTTTTAAGTTATATGAAAGCGCCAGGTTAGAATTTTAAGTTAATGTTTCCATAAACAATTGAATGAAATGGTACTTAAGATGCGGAAATACTTGTATTTAAATTGTATTCAACTGATGTGCAGTGAATTCAGGGGAAATCCATTATTAAAAGATGTCAGAGGAGGAAACCTTTCAAATAGAAACAATATTTATTTCAATACATAAAATGTACCTTCAGTCAGACTTTAAAAGATAAAAAAATTATGAGTCGAAATTGTGTTGTCTTTACAATTGCCTCAGGGTTCCTCAACTTTAGCACTCTTGTTGTTTAGTGCCAGATAATCCTCAGGTCTATGTTGTAGAAGTCTGCTCCCCTGGCTTCTACCCATTAGGCAGATGCTGGTAACACCCCGTTTCTCAGTCATGACTATCAGATGTATTTCCAGACGTTGCCAAATGTGCCCTGAGAGCAAAGCACTGCTTCAGGGAAACTGAATATACAACATGACACTTTATAAACAGATCGTTGCAGTTGTTATTTGCTTTACAAAGAGTATTTATTCATAAATCCTGAAAGGGATCAGATTATGCGACCCCAAAATATGCCAGTTTGGCATAAGGATTATTTTGAGTTAAAGGCAATTAAGGAACGACAGAGTTAGAGCGCACCGGCATTGGGAATGGACCTGGAAACTCAATGGCTCCTACAGATCCACGTGGTTTTTGGATTCTTTTCTGAGGCACCCCGGACCAAAAGGGTGCTGCATCCAAGCTTAAGAAGTAAGAAGCCTGGGGGACTTGTGCTGGTGATTGGAATAGACATTAGTGCTGTGGTTACACTTCAGGTTCCAGCCCCGAGATACTGGAAGGCGTTGATTCTGCACTTCTAACACATGAGGACCACGACAATTTTCAGAGATGTATCTGTGAACACAAGTATCCTATTCATGTTGCCCAGAACCTTTTCCAGAAACTCACTACTCATGTCAGTTGCTGTTGAAGCTGTGAAGTTCAAGGACCACATATATGCAGCATTCCATGGCTTTGTGTCAAAGATGGAAGATCCTGGAAAAGAGCCACTTCAGCCAACTCTCCACCTGATGGAAATGGAGCCCTGGCCTTGACTAAAAATCTTAATGGTCTCCTGGAACTGTATGCAACCGATTAGGGAAAACAACGTGAATCCCTTGACTTGACCGAAGAAGACAAGGTCCTAGAGTGGATGTAAGAGAAGCAGAAGCTGAGTGTGTTACACACCCATGAGGTCTACACCAACCCTATTGGCATGTTCTTCATCCAGCTGGGTATCAGAATATGCTCTGGAATACTGAAGTTCTGAGATTCAGTTATTCTATGAAAATAAGTCATTTCTTTTCCTGGGTTGTGGCTGGACTGTGGATGACCCCACTTTCCAAGCCCTTTTCAGAGGCCATCAAGCATAAATCTGATCTACAACAGTTCATGCCGGTTCAGCACGTAGAGTCAGATGAGCTCAAGAAGCTCCAAAAAGACATGGAGGACAAAGGGATTTATGTTGTCTCTTATGGAAATGAATATGCTGATCTTCCAGAATATTTCAAGTGGCTCACCTGTGAGATGTTCCAGGAGGGGTAGATCAGACCGCAGTACATGAGAGCACTACAGAAGTCACCACCATTCAAACAAGATGTAAGGTCCTACTGTAAACAGTGTATTTTTCATGCCACCCGGTTCTTGGTGTTTTATTGTTTGTTTGTTTTTCTTTTTTTGGTTCTTGGTCTTATGTGGCCTGTTCCAGTTCAAAATATCCAAATGACAATGGGACCCGGGTGCAGCTCCCAGGTCCCCCCTAGGCTGGACACACTGCTTGTGTCCATGCAGCAAATCAGGGTCCCATCCCTGAGTGAGGCCGCTGCTCTGCATGCAGGGCTTGGGGTGTAGATGCCGTGGACTCGCCGCTGCCCTTGTTTCAGTTTTGTTCTCTCTACTTGGGTTTTCAATTAAGCTTACTGGCTGTTTTGTAACACAAGCTTGAAGCTCCAGTTTTCTCGATCTTTTACAGTGTAGAGTACTTTACATACCTGAGCTGTATTAAAAGCTTGTTCATTTAAAAAAAAGAAACAAATGACAGACACAGGAAGAACTCTCTGCCCTCCCTCTGTGGCCTAAGAGTGGGGTATACATTCCCATCTATAAAGGAAATTTGCATTGGTAAAGATGCCCCCCACCCCGACCCCGCCGCCCCAGTGTTAGGAAGATGAGAATGAGTTTTATCACTAGAGATGGCCCTGAGATGAATCTGCATAAGCAATCCATATCTACCATTAGTTTCCCCCATATATTTCCCAGTCACCTTCCCATGATTTATCCCGCCTGGAAGCCCAAAGCCCCTTCTCCTTTGTCTAGTTACATCTCCACAATTTATCACCCTTTTTAAAAATGCTATATAGGCCCCCAATTCTAATCACCCTTTGAATTATTCATCATTGAGTACTCCCTTGTGTATGTGCACTGCATAGGCAAATAAACCTTTTCTCCTCTTGCTAATGTCTTTTGTTGGTTTAATTTGCACGCCTCCAGTTATTAAATTTGAGAGCTTAGAGGAAAAGTGTTTTCATCCTCTAAAAACACTTCGAACATCTAACAGAAGATGTGTAGTGTAGGAGCCAAGGCCTTAAAGAAAGAAAGTGTCAGATTCAAATGGTGCCTCCAACATTTTTTTAATCTCTGACTTTGGACTTAAACTCTCTAAGTCTCAATTTCCTCCTTCACAAAATTAGCATCATAATAACTTATACATAAGTTGTTACAACATAATTTATATGTAAAGAACTTAGCATAATGGCTGATACACAGCAAATGTTCAATAAGATGGAAACCCTCATCAATGACCTATCACCGTCATTCTTATCTGCCAAGATTTGTAGCAAAATATATAGGAGAAAGATATATAATAATGGCCATTATGAACTGTACAGAATATAAGCTGCCTGAGGGCAGGGATTTTTGTTCTTTGGTGCACTGCTGCATCCCACTGCCTGGAATAATATTTGGCACAGAATTTACCCAGTAAATATTTGTTCAGTGAATATAACACTTTTTAAATGTATAGAAACATGATTTTAGGCATCACAATGAATCAGCAATGTCAAGGGTGGATTAGATGGGAGAAAAGTGAAAGCAGAGGGACCTATTTGGAAGCCAACGCGGTAGTCAACTTAGAGAGATGTGTCTGTGAATAAAGCCATGATATTGAGGATAATGATGAAGGGGTAGATTTAAGAATTATTGAAAGAGCAGAGAAATGGAACTTGATGACAGATGAGATTCCTTTAAAAGTCAAATTG
The DNA here is from genome assembly GCA_004026545.1 of Mormoops blainvillei. Classification (NCBI taxonomy): domain Eukaryota; kingdom Metazoa; phylum Chordata; class Mammalia; order Chiroptera; family Mormoopidae; genus Mormoops; species Mormoops blainvillei. The sequence goes on along the minus strand of PVJD01000546.1, from coordinate 77,515 downwards.
GGCCCTAGCCAGGTAGCTCAGTTGGTTAGAGCATCATCCCAATACAGCAAGGGTGTGGGTTGATCCCCAGTCAGGGTATATATAAGAACCAACCACAGAATGCATAATTAAGTGGGATGAGAAATCAGTGTTTCTCTCTGTCTTTCTCTTTCTTTCTTCCTGCCCCTTCCCCCCCCCTCTAAAATCAATATAAAAAAGAATTCCTTTAAAAATGAATAAATAAATGTAAAATTACCCCAATGCATTGAAAAGGAGTTATACACAAGTGCAATTCATAAAATGTTTTATAAATTCACCTGTTGAAGGAAAGGAGGCTCTCTTGATTGGCAGATGGTCTTTCTCCCATGGCTAACCTGTAATTTACTCTAACGTGATTGTCCTTACAATGGAGGGAAAGACCAAATCTGAAGAAAATCTATCATGATACTTTCAAAATCCAGCTCTCTCCTACTGGCCGTTTTAGTAATTAGGTTTTGGAGGAAAGTTGTTTAGAGAGCTGAATTTGATTTAAATGATTGCTTCCAAAGACAAGAATACAATGGTTTTTTGTTTGGGGCTTTTTTTTTTTTTGAGTTAGGGTGGTGGCGGGGCATAATAGAAAAGGTATGAGTTTAAGCCAGTAATAGCTGGATTTAAATATTTGCTCTGTACTTACTAGGTGGCAGCTTAAACTCTCTGAGACTCTGTTTCCTTAACATTAGGGACAGTCATCCCAGGATGATTGGGTAGCCATAACGATAAAGTGAGCTAGTATATGTAATACACCTGACCCACAGCATATACTGTGGTAGTACAGCCATGGTGCCAGAATTTATCACTGGGAAGGACTCAAGGATAGTGGTCTCAGAAGAAGGTGGGTATTATAGGTTAAACTGTGTCCCCCAAAAAGATATATTGAAGTCCTAAACCCTGATACGTGTGAATGTGAACTTATTTGCAAATAGAGTCTTGGCAAATATAATTGAGTTAAGATTAGGTCATACTGGATGAAGCTGGGCTATATACCAATAAGTGGTATTCTTATAAGAAAAGGAAATTTGGACCCAGAGACACAGGCACACACAGGGAGAATGCCGTGTGACTACGAGGGAAGCGGAGATCAGGGTGACATGCCCACAAGTCAAGGAATGCCGAAGGCGGCTGGCAGCAACCAGATGCTGGGAGAGGCGCACGGAGCAGATTCTCCCTCCCAGCCTCCAGCAGGCCCCATCGCTGCCGACATCTTGATCTTGGACTTCGAGCCTCCAAACTGTGAGAGAATAAATTTCTGCTGTAAGCCACGCAGTTTGTGGTACTTTGTTACGGTAGCCCTAGGGAACTAATGCAGTGGGATTATAGGACTTTTTCTTTAGCTAACTGCACTTCATTTACACAAACTTTAGCAGCGTGCACTAATGTGAATTAGCCACTCTTATGGAACCACTACTATACCAAAGCCCTGAACTTTACACTACAACTTTTTTTTAATGTTAAATTTAAACAAACACAGCAGAGTAAATATGTGACTGAATTATTAGCAGAGATGGCAAATGTCCATCTGAAGCATGTATTCAAGAACATATGGATCTTTCCAACTTTGAAGACCAAGCCATCTTACCCTTCGCATGCTGATAGAGATGTCACAGGCTTTTCATTGACACAGCTGATGGGACTGATTTTCCAAAGTCCAGAGCTGGTGTGATTTGGTTTCATTGGGTTTAACACAATTCAGTGGTAAGCTGTCATTAGTGCCTTTCTCCCAACCATAAATTAAAAGAGAGGCTTAAGTCTATTTTAAGCTGAATTATTACAAAGACTTTGTGTTTTAAATTTATAACATGCGATTTAAGGAATTAAATTTATATGAATTATAACTTCCAGACATGTGTTTTCATTTATTTCTCAACCAGCCCTTGACATTGACTTTCTGTTGCATTTTATGTTACAGACAAAATTGCTCTGGTGATAGTTAATGCCTCTTCATTCATTTCACAGGATTCTGACCATGATTTAGCTCCCGGTGAGAGAGGTCTCACTAGAAGCACTACTTTCTTTATACACAGTGGGAGACCTCTGTGTTTCACGAGGCGCGTCCTTTGCTAAAACATCCGAAGGCATTATGGTAAATCTGCTCAGCATACATACTTCCTTTACAGTGCAATCTGTCTAAAACCTCATAGTCCTGTCCCAGGTAGAAGATCATAAAAATGTCATTAAAAGCAATTTGATTCTTTAGTCCTGTCTCCATTGAAGAACCACAAATACAAATCCCACTCAGTACACAAAACAGCACTTTCTGAAAATATTTTGTTCGGCCCCCTCACCTTCAGAGTCTTCCGAACACCAAGAACGTCTCAAAGCTTCTTTCTTCCTCTCTATTAAAAAATCCTTCCACCAGCCCCAGACGGCCTGCCACCTCTGCCCCTCTGGCCTCCCTGCCTGGCCGGGATCTTCATCAGGACAGGCCTCTCGGGTTACAGACATCCTGGAAAACAAAGGACGGCCGGGGCAGCTCTGGCTTGTAAGAAGGAGTATGTAATAAAACACTCATAACTCAACTTATTAATAAGATTCTTTCGTTCAGTACATCTATTTTAGGGCTCATAATATGCATGGCCTTTTGCCAAATGCTGCAGGAAAGTAAAAGACAAACATTTCAGTCCTTAAGAATTGTAACCCACAAAACCCCACTTTATTTAATGTCCAGTCTTCAAACACCCCAGCTGGCCCCAAGAGTTACCAAAAACATGTGAATGACACTTAAAATAGGGAGAATAGCCAAAACCAGATGTCACAGAAATAAATGTAGTATGATGGGTTCATTTGCTGACCAAAATAAGTAACTTCTTTCACTATTACCTGGCAAAATCTAAAACAAAAACAAACAAACAAACAAACAAACAAACAAAAAACCGCATGTCCTTCTGGTGCTAAAGTCAGGAATCCTAAGCGAAATGACAGAAAATGGCAAGAAAATTCAAATGAAGACCAGACAAAAGAGAGCCCCGAGTAGGAGGAGTGAGTATGAGAGGCAGCTAGGGTTACACTGAGAGGTTAATGCCTTGGATATGAAGCAGTTAGGAGAGCGGGGCAGAAATGGCCTTGAAGAAAGAGAAGAATTATAAGGGGAGGAAGTTCAGAATCAGGGACCAAACCTGCATCAAAGGAGACACGGCCCAGGTGCAAGCGCATATGTCTCCACAGTGTGAGCCGTGGGACAGCATCACACAGAACAGCGCTGGCCCAGCACGGCACGCTGCCATGCCAGGAAGCCGGCCTAAAGCTGCCAGGTCTTCTGGCTGTTTCAAGAGAAGCCAACAAATCTGATTTTATGTGCAATTTTTCAGTTTTTAAAGACTGGCCCAACTTTATAAAATACTGCACAGAATCAAATACCATACACATGATGTTTGAAAACAAGAAAACACTAAGCACAGCCTTTGAATAAATACATATTTAGTAAAACATGGGTCAGGATGATAAATTCCAAATTCATGGTAGTCATTACCCCTGGAGAGAGAGGCAGGGGAAAGACACTCTAAGGGCTTCTATGGCACCTGCAATGTTTTATTACTTTAATAAAAATCTGTATTAAATATAGCAAAATCATATTTGGTAGACTGGTTGGTAGGTTCATAAGTTTTTATTACATTACTGTTCCTACTGCTCTGTATGCTTGAAATATTTCACAATTATAAAACAGTAATACTGTGTGGGCCAAACCTTGTAGCCCCCATCAGGCCGGTGGAGTGCCCTTTTGAGGTCCCTGTATAGCATGTTTCCGAAGGCACAGAGCCCATGCTCAGGTTAGACTAGGGAGAATAGCACTTCGGTCATCCTCCAAGCAAAGCACAGGTGATCCAAGGGTTTTTCAGCTTGGTTGGCCATCAGAATCACCTGTGCAACTTGTTAAAATTCCTCATGCCTGGACATCACCTATATTCTACCAAACCATAACCCTCAAATAGAAACTGGGCACTTAGATTATTCTGATGGGCGGTCAGACGCGAAAATAACTGTGACAGCGCTGAGAACATCACCGTGACACAGCAAAGCCACAATAACTAGAAAAGCACCCCAGTCAAGGGGCTCCCAGCAAGGTGACAACCCGCAAATGCTCTATGGTCACTGATGGCTTTCCTGAATTAGTCATAGCAAATGACAGTGAAGGCAAAATACCCATTAAAAAGGACTCAGTCTTTTTGAAATAAGAAAATCGAAATAACTGTTGAAATAGTAACTATTTGTTAAAACATTCCATCCAAACAGAATCAAGTAATACTTATTCAATTTAAAAAAAAAAACTATGCACCTACCATATGCAAGCTTTCTGCATGGCACTGCGGAGTGATGGAAAGATGAACAGGACATGTCCCTGCTCTCAGAGGAGCTTAATGGCTAACAGGGACAGACATGTAGAGGAATAATTTGTCCTTCAGGGATGGGATAGGGAGCCAGACTGGTCATGTGAGTAAGATTATAGTTTTGCCTCAAAGATTCCAAAACTAGAACATTAAAATTATTGGGCCACAGGGTCCTATTTTAACCACGCTCTGGTGGCTTGGGTTTGGTCGCGAAAACCCTGAAGCTGCGAGAGAAGAGTGCGTGAGGGGAAGGGCAATTGAAAACAATCGAAGCTTCAGACATTGTTAATGTACGAAAGGTTCAAAAATGACCAGCCTTGAAAGAATGCTATTACTGTAAATTAATCAGGTTTATGCACAAAATTAAGCTTTTTCCTTCATATTTGGAAATATTTTTCTTTGATACAAAGGAGGCATCACGTGACTTTCTCTTTCAGAACCCCACATGTGAATGAATCACGAGTGAATAAATGCAATTTGAATCCTCATGACAAAGATAATGTTGGATCTTAATATATAGCTTTAGGATAATTTTCAGGGATGTCTACAATACAAAGCATTTCTTTTAACAACAATAACAATAGCTCCAGGTTCTGGAGACACTGTAGGGGGCATTTTAGATATATTGTCCATGATCTTCATCTAGCCTGATGATATAGATCACATTTTTATAGATAGAGTAACTGAAGGTCACAGTGGTTAAATAACTTAATCCAAGCCCTAATCATAGTTCATCTGTAGCAGAGCCAAGATTCAAATTTCCTCTGTTCAACCCTAAAGCCTGAAAATTACACTGCACTATATTCCTCTGTCTCTTGACAAAGGCATACTTGCTATCATTACATTAAAACTTTTAAACAAAATTGTGTTAAATTAAATTATAATGTAATTTCAACTAAAACAGACTACTGATATGCTATGTAGCTTAATGACATTTAAAACCAAAAGGTAAGGCTATACAGATAGCCAGGAAACAATCACCGAGAACAGAGTAAGTGTTCCTTCTTAAAGCAATAATTTTTGGCAATTTTGAGCTTGGAGACAAATATTCCATATGTACCTCTATTCTTCCATCCAAATATTATTAATATTCCAAAACTATCTTTATGCACCCTTGACAACTCTGTGAACAATGACCATTATTAATCTGTGTTTTTAAAATGCTAAAGTAATTCTTAGTTTGGATTATCAATATAAATAATTTATTAGTTTGGTGTTCAAATCAAGTAAAAGCTATACAACAGTATTTCATGGTTCATTAACTAAATGGAGCAGTCAACTTGTGAATAATCTTCAAATCAGATACAACAGATAGTGGTATATATAAGCAATTCAAGAGGTTAGAAAAAGCCAGATAATATAAAAGGACTTTGAATAAACAACAAAATATTGTTTTTATTTTATTCAGTTTAAATCTTTAAAAATTATACTAAAACATAAAAGAAAACTGGAAAAAACAAAAATTGTGATTTTTGGTGTTATTTTCAAGTCATTGAAGGCACATATTACAAGAATGTTGAGAATCACAGCAGGCCGTCCATTTTGTGTTCCCGTGGCAGGGCTATCAAAGCAGATTGATCACTGCCTCAACCAGCTGTGCGCTGCTTATTATTTTATTCTCCTCTCATGAAACTGCGTGGCCAATTTTGTATTTCCCATAGATATATATGAGTTTAATTCAGCAACTGAGATACTTGCCATACTAAAAGAAAGATCTTATGGAGGTAATAATAAGTCAAAACCCCTTTTATTGACACGAAGGCAAGAATGTATTTTGTGAAGTGGAAAGTAGCAGTCCAGTACAAAGGGTTCACATGTCTATTGACATAATCAGAGATTTGTTCTTTCAAATAAGCAATTAAGTATGGGAACAGTGGCTGATTACAAATGAAGACTACAAAAGTGCAAAAAAGTGTAATTGTAGCCTTAACTTTGTTTTTGCTTTTTTGGATGAGTGTTGAGCATCTTTTTTTCTGTATTTAAAAGCCATGAAATACCCTCCTTACAAAAGAAAATTTGAGCAAAAGCAAAGGTATTGCGAAGACTCTGCCATGCGCTTGGTGTGAACAGATACACAGAAGACATGACATTTATTCTGACCTTTCAGGAAAAGCTGGACAAAGTAATGCTTTTTTGAGGGCAGCAGAAACTTGAGGAAACTTGGTATTTTCAGTATAACCCGAAAAGAAGATGCCAAAATCTCAAAAGAAAAACTCCAAAAAACCAAAGATCTAAGAAAGTATGCCTGCCTGAGTCACAAATGATGATAGTGTTCATTTGTTTCTTCAATAACGGTGGTATTGCCCATACAGAATTAATCTACGAGGTCAAACAGTTGGGCAGGGGCATTATTATGCAGAAATTCTGAAACATTTGTGGGATTGAGTGCTGCACAAATCATTGCTTGATCATCTGCTGTATTCACTACTTTTTGCCCTGAACAGCTTTTGCCTGGTCTTTAAAATCAGAACCACTCTTAAGTAGAAAAAAAGCAACCCAAACAACCCAAAAGGAAAAGAAAATGCACCGTTGAGGATATTCCAATGAGTATGACTCCAGTCCCAATGACAATTCCAAAGGAAGAGATCGAATTTACCTGGGGCAATAATTGAAATCACTACAGAGCCCCCAATTTGACTTCTTTGAAGGGAGACTTCCTTAGATTTGTAAGTCTTATTTTAAATTGGCTTTCTTGCTGGATAATTATATAATTTACTCTGTGTTGATCTATCAATCAGGGATACTTAAAATCCTTTAACTACCCTCTGCCCCTTAATAAGGTACTTCATGGAACAATAGAGTAATAGGAAGAACATTACTGTTTAATTAACTAGACTCCCACATATTAGCTGCAAAACACTGTTAAAGTTATTTCTCTCTTTCTGGGCCTCAGTTTTCTTTTATGTTAAATTCTGATAACAAATTGTACTGTTGAATTAACCAATAAAGTATTTGGCATATAGTAGTCTCTAAATAAATGCTGATGCTCTTCCTCCCCAATGTATCTAATTAGGACTTTATTGGTAGGCCCAGAAGTAGCAATTAAAAGCAAAACTCTTGAGATTTCAAAAGTACTAGTTATGAAAGACTTAGGTTTCAAATTAGGAGATATTTTCTTTTACCAATACCTATGATAAAAAGCAAAACCTTCAGTTGAACACAAGTAAAAATAATGTATAAAGATATATTGTCAGAGTTCATTTGCAAAGAATAGAATTCATTCTAGCTAGTTTAAAGGAATTTATTATTTACAGGACATTAAAAGATATTCAGATTTGGGGGGAGGAATAAGGGGATTGAGTGTGGATGAACTTTCAGAAAAAATTTCAGACTTCCGGTCAAGATGGAGGCATAGGTAGATATACTTTGGTCCCTCGTACAACCAAAAGAAGGACAACAACAAACTTAAAAACAATAAACTACCATAACTGCCAGAGAATCAAACTATATGGCAGTCCAACAACCAAGGAGTTCAAGAAGAAACATTCATCCAGACTGGTAGGATGAGAGACAGGCAGCTGGAGCAGAGAAGATGTGAGGCAGCAACCTGCACTCCCACATTTGTGTGCAGATAAAACAGAGAGGAACAACTAGGGAGCGAGACAGACCCTGCAACCCAAGGTTCCAGCACAGGGAAAGAAAGCCTCAAAATCTCTGGCCATAAAAATCTGTGGGGGTTGTGGCAGCGGGAGGAACTCCCAGCCTCACAGGAGTGTTCGTTGGAGAGACCCACAGAGTCATAGAACATACACAAAATCACCCACCCAGGAATCAGTACCAAAAGAGCCCAATTAGCTTGTAGGGAGCAGAGAAAGAGGCTGAAAGCCAACCAAAATCTGAGCAATCTGCATTGTTCCCTTTCTAACCCCTCCCCCACATACAGCGTCACAGTGCATGAAGTGGGTTTCCCCACCCCGGCAAATACCTAAGGCTCCACCCCTTGCAACATAACAGTTGCACCGAGACAAAGAAATGTGGCCCAAACAAAAGAACAGATCAAAATTCCAGAAAAAGAACTAAGCAATGAGGAGATAGCCAACCTATCAGATGCAGAGTTCAAAACATTTGTAATCAGCATGCTCACGGAAATGGCTGAGTATGATTGCAAAACAGAGAAAAAATTGAAGGCTATGCAAAGTGAAATAAAGAAAAATATACAGGGAACCAACAGCGAAGGGAAGGAAACCAGGACTCAAATCAACGATTTGGAGTAGAAGGAAGAAATAAACATTCGAACACAACAAAGTGAAGAAACAGGAATTCAAAAAAATGTGGAGAGGCTTAGGAACCCCCAGGACAACTTTAAATGTTCCAACATCTGAACCATAGGGGTGCCAGGAGGAGAAAAAGAAGAGCAAGGTATTAAAAACCTATTTGAAAAAATAATGAAGGAGAACTTCCCCAAACTGGCAAAGGAAATAGACTTCCAGGAAGTCAAGGAAGCTCAGAAAGTCCCAAAGAAGTTGGACAAGGAAGTACACACCAAGGTACATCATAATTACATTACCCAAGATTAATGATAAGGAAAGAATCTTAAAAGCAGCAACAGAAAAGGAGACAGTTAACTGCAAAGGAGTTCCCATAAGATGATCAGCAAATTTCTCAAAACAAACCTTACAGGCAAGAAGGGGCTGGAAAGAAGTAGTCAAAGCATGAAAGGCAAGAACCTACATCCAAGGTTACTCTATCCAGCAAAGCTATCATTTAGAATGGAAGGGTAGAAAAAGTGCTTCCCAGATAAGGTAAAGTTAAAGGAGTTCATCATCACCAAGCCCTTGTTAATATGAAATGTTAAAGGGACTTATCTAAGAACAAAAAAGATAAAAAACTATGAACATTAAAATGACAACAAACCCACAACTATCAACAACTGAATCTAAAACAAACAAACTAAACAAACAACTAGAACAGGAACAGAATCATAAAAATGGAGATCACATGGAGGATTATCAATGGGGAGAGGGAGGGGAGAGAATGGAGGAAAACGTACAGGGAATAAGAAGCATAAATGGTGGTACAAAATAGGCAGGGGGAGGTTAAGAATAGTATAGGAAATGGAGAAGCATAAGAACTTTTATATACAACCCATGGACATCAACTAAGTGGAGGGGATGCTGGTGGGAGGGGGAGTGCAGGGCGGAGGGGAATAAAGGGGAGAAAGAAAATCAGACAACTGTAATAGCATAATCAATAAAATATACTTTAAAAAAGAAAAAAAGAACAGATTTCAATAGCTATGTTGCAGTACTGGGACACTGTATTGGGTTAAATACAATATCCCAACCACCCCGTGCCCCAATTCATGTCTTCCTGAAGCCTGTAAATGTGACCTTATTTGGAAATAGGGTCTTGCAGATGTAATCAAGTTATGATGAGGTTGAAGTGGATTAGAGTGGGCTTTAATCCAATGGCTGGTGTCCTTTAAAGAAAACAAAAGAGACACAGACACATGAGAGAAAAGCATGGGAAGCTGGAGGCAAAGAATGGAGTGATGCGTCTGCAATCCAAGGAATTCCAAGACTTGCTACAACCACCACAAACTAAAAGAGGCAAGAAAAAATTGCCCGCATAGCCTTAGAAAGAACACGGCTCTACTGATGCCTTGATTTCAGACTTCTAACAATCAGAATTGTTAAAATTTAAATTTTTGTTCTTTTTTTAATTTAAAATTTTATTTATTTTATTTTTAGACAGAGGGGAAGGGATGGAGAAAGAGAGGGAGTGAAACATCAACGTGTGGTTGCCTCTCACACACCCCTATTAGGGACCTGGCCTGCAACCCAGGCATGTGCCCTGACTGGGGAATTGAACTGGAGACCCTCTGGTTTGCAGACCAACCCTCAACCCACTGAGCTACACCAGCCAGGGATAAATTTTTGTTGTTTTAAAAGTACCAAATTGTGATACTTCATTAGGACATGCCTAGAAAACTAACACAGGTACTAAGGGTGCTGCTGAAGCTTTCACAGTAAGAGATCCTCCAGTTCCGGAGCTACATTATTCTCTCCTTAGTTAATAAGACTTAAGGACCAGGATGGTGCTACAGTTGGAAACCAACCTGATGGAAGTACCTGCCATGGTTTGGAAGTGTCATTACTGCTGTTGGTTCCACAATTGTGCCACAACTGATGCAAACAGTCCACACCTTCTCTTAACAAAACAGGGATGATTTTTGAACAGTGGGATTTTAGCTAACATTGCCACAGAAAAAGCAAATGTCTCTATCATTGTTTTTTCTATCAATGGAGGAAAAAATGCAGCAGAAACACAGCCAAGGTTTCACAGTCTCAAGAACATCTGATTGCTTGATCCAAAAATCACATCCAGCACCTTAGCTGCAAGAGAGTCTGGAAATTATAGTTATTAGTCTTCCATACTCTACAGTACAGGAAGATAGGACTGATGTTAAATACTAATCCACCATATCTACTACAGACTGTTCGTGAAATTCTTATTTGAATTAAAAAATTACCAGCATTAGATTTTTTAAATTACTAGACTTTGGGGACATAGTTATCTGTGTAAAATAAGAATGGAGGTGATCTCTATGATATACTCTGGATTTTAAAATTCTGGATCTTTAACCATATATAAATCTGTACATACAAATATATTTTCTACTAGTATATATCCACATGGTTTTCTAGACTGTCTTCAGAAACGATACTAGATAGAAGTTCTACAGCACCTCTCTGCTAACACTAGTACACTTTCAACTGGTTAGAGTTCAAAGAGGTGTATAAAGAAGATTTACTTTTTGGAGGGAAGATTTTGTATAGGAATGTGTGTGAGCACACATGTGTAAATGTGTTGTGCCTGTAAACTCAAGTCAACTAAATTTTCTCATGAAAAAAATTTCTCATGATTAGGTAAAAGCAAGCTGGCAGAAATTTAATACAAGTTGTAAAGACTGACAATGAAGTGGACCCTGCTTGATGTTATTGTCTGATTTTAAATTCTTATTTGCTTCCCACATTCCTTTTTTTGCTAAAATGAATTAGGCCCACTAAACTTTTTATGTCGAAGGTTTTCCAAATCTAAAAAGAATAGCAAGTTGTGGATGTACTTTACCATGATGAATGACTATTATAAAAGATCTTTACAGACTATTCATATCCTTAACATTCAGTATACTATGTCTATAATATAATAGCATTAAGGGCATAATAACAAAAATGACCACAAATTATTCCACTGACTTTATCCAAACTGCTTCATGTTGTAACTTCTCAACTTTTTCCAATTACTGGTGGAGCCTTTTTTTTTTAACCTGTGAACTCTGGCCTGGTCTTGTGACTTGATTTGGTCAATGGAGTGCTATAGAAGCAATGTGAGCTGGTTTCACCAGAACTGATGAGCCCTTGCACATTTCCATTAGCTCTGTTGGAAACTTACTGAGTGACCGTGTGAATAAGTCTGGCCTAATCTACTTGAGGATGGAAGACAACATGGAAGTGTCCCAAGACACCCCAGCTAATGACCAGTAACACCTGGTCAATTTGGCCACTGACCCCAGTCATCTGATTTATCCTAACCTCCATTGCTGACCCACAGAATTGAATTAAATAAATGGTTACTGTTGTAAAGTTTAAGTTTTAGGTAGTTTGTTATGCAGCAAAACTAACTACTACTCTCAGTTAAACTTGTTTTAATTTCCTGATTGCCTTAAATATTTAGAGTAAAATAGTATACAATATTCTCCTGCAAGATAATTCCTGATAAGATTTTAGTGTATGTTTTTCTAGTCCACTTTCTAAATATTTTATATATTGGGTTGGCCAAAAAGTTTGTTCGGTTTCACATAACTGGCTCTAATAGTGCTTAGTCGTCTTTAATTTCATTCAAAACAATTTTGGTAGATTGTATTGTGACAACTGTCATATAAGGGTGCACTTAAAAAAACTTAACAAAATTGGTGAATTTTTGTGTAGCCACTTTAATATTGAAGATGAAAGAAAATGAGCAACATTTTCAGCATATTATGTTTTATTATTTCAAGTTAGGCAAAAACGCAACTGAAATGCAAAATAAGATTTGCATTTATGCAGTGTATGAAGAAGGTGTTGTGATTGATCGAATGTGTCAAAAGTGTTTTACAGTGTTTCATGCTAGAGATTTCTCACTGTACAATGCTCCACAGTCAAGTAGAATAGTTGAAGTTGACAGTGATCAAATCAAGACATTAATTGAGAAGTATCAACATTATACCACACAGGAGACAATTAACATACTCAAAATATCCAAATCGATAAAGTTATTGGTGGAAATGAAAAAGGTGACTTTAATTTTATGGAAGAAACTAAACAGAATTTTTGGCCAAGCCAAAAATTATTCCCTTTTGGAATAAATATTTTGTTTTCAAACATTTTGTGATGTTTCCATGCAATCGACCGTCTACAATTTTTTTTTTTTTAGAATTTTAATTTGCAATTGAGATTGGCAAGATGGTGGAGCAGTAAACTTAAGTTACACTGACCTCCTCCCAGGACCAATCTGGAATTACAACTAAATTGTGGAGAAATCACCTGGAACAAAAACTGAACAACAGAGAGAGAGAAGCCTTATAACCACAGACAAGCAGAAGAATTAGCTTCAGCACAACCTGACTGGTAGGGAGTGCTGTGGAGACTCGAGAAGGTTGGCTGGGCACCCAGAGGCAGCGGCACCCAAGGGATATTTAAGTGGCCAGTTGGATCCCCCTGAGAAGAGTGGGGTCTAATCCATAAATGGGGATCCCCAGCCTACAACACCAGAGCCCAAAAAGTACACAGATAACAGCCAGCTGCAAAAAGTGGCAGGGTTGCTTTCTGCCAGAGATGGGCCACTGGAGACACAAAGAGCCGTTTAAAGCGCCAATGCATACATTTTCATTTGCAGGCACTTACCCTGGACTCCGGCAAAGGTAGGGGCAGAGTGGGCTAGAGACGTCTGAAGACAGACTGGGGATGGAGGCTATGGGGAGAGAACCAGAAGAGTAGCCACTAGGATGCCGGTTCTGAGTCATCCCCCGATGGCAGCAGCCAACCTGCTAAGGCAGACGACTCACCCCTGAGCAGCGGCAGCCTGAGGGGAAATAATAGCCTCACTGCCAGGAGGGACTCTGCCCCGCTCTATGGTGCTTAAGCCTAACTGCTGAGTGCAGAGTGACTAGATTAATAACTAAAGGAGACAGCCACAGTTGATCCCTAGAAGTCTCGAACAGACTGCCTAAGGTCAGACGGGGTCAACATCTCACATCACCAGAGATGGATCCAGAAAGAAAAAACAGCGATAAATACTAGAGGCTACAGAGGAGAAATCCACAGTGGTTTTCTCCATGACTTGCGATATTTTCTTTACTACATAGCTCTTTAACATTCATTTTTTATCCATCGACTTTGTACATATTAAGGCTCTAGATTTTATACTACAGTTTATCTCTCTCCTTTCTTATAATAGTCTTAATCTCTTTACAGCCTTATTAATACTGGTTCATTTACTGTTGATAGTGGGATTGCAGGGGGTAGTTATTTTTGCGGATGTAGGTTTCTTTCCTGGGCTTTGTGGTTTTGTTCTGGCAACAACTGCACAACAGCACACAAGACATGGTGGGCAGAGTGAACCTCAGTCAACCAGCTGGAGAGAACCGCACCAAAGAATGACCAAACGACAATCAAAACCCTATTACTTCCAGAGAACCAACATAAATGGCATAAAAGGCACCCAAAAAGCATCAGGTTCAAATCAAGGAGACTGTGCCACTAAATCTCACAGGTCTCCTGCCATAGAAGTTCACACCACAAAGTCAAGGAGTCAAAACAGATCAATTTAAGAAGCAGAAGCAAAAAAGAAGAGTCTCACAAATAATGGAAAGACAAAGAAACAACCCCCAATCGAAAGGAAAGGAGGAATCCTCAGAAAGACTACTAAATGAAATAGAGGTAAGTACACTATGAGATACCGAGTTCAAAACAATGGTTATAAGGAAGCTCAGTGAGCTCAGTGGGAATTATCAAAAACTACAGGGCAACAATGAGGAACTTACTGCAAAGTATATCAGCATGAAAAAGGACATAGAAACTACCAACAAGAGCCCAGAGGAAATGAAGAATATAATTTCTGAATTGATGAACACAATAGAAGGAATCAACGCAGACTAGATGAAGCAAAAGATTGAATCAGCGAGCTGGAGGTCAAGGTAGAAAAAAGCTCCCAGAAAGAGCAAGAAAATGAAAACAGACTCAAAAAGAATGAAGACGGGTTAAGGGAAATGCAGGACAACATGAAATGTAATAATATCTGTATAATAGGAATGCCAGAAGGAGAAGAGGAGCAAGGGATAGAAAACTTATTTGAAAAAGTAATGATAGAAAACTCCCATAATTTGAGGAGAGAAAAAGTCATAGAAATCCAGGAAGCACAGAGGGTCCTAATCAAGAAGAACCTAAAGAAGCCACTCCAAGATATATCATAATTAAAGTGGCAAATTTCAAAGACAAAGAGAGAATCTTAAAGGCAGCAAGGGAGAAACAGGAAGGAACATACAAGGGAGCCCCGATAAAGCTAGTAGCTGACTTCTCCACAGAAACACTACAAGCCAGAAGGGATGGCAAGAAATATTCCAAGTAATGAAAAGCAAAGGACTGCAACCAAGGCTACTCTACCCAGCAAGGCTCTCAATTACAGTGGAAGGCAAAAAAAGGAGTTTCCCAGACAAAAGAAGGCTAAAAGACTATACCTCTACCAAACCAACATTGCAAGATATACTAAAGGGACTGCTTTAAGAAGATGAAGAAAAAGACTGACAGAGAGAGGAACACAAGTACAAAGGGAAAAAATGAGTAAGTACCTATCAATAGTAACTTTAAATGTAAATGGATTAAATGCTCCAATTAAAAAACATATAGTAGCTGAATGGTTAAGAAAACAGGCCCCACACATACGTTGCCTACAAGAGACCCGCCTCAGAACAAAAGACCTACACAGACTGAAAGTAAAGGGTTGGAAAAAAATATTCAAAGCAAATGGACATGAACAAAAGCCAGGGTAGCGATATTTATATCAGACAAAATAGTCTTCAAAACAAAGGTTGTAAAAAGAGACATGGAAGGACACTTCAAAATACTCAAATGAAGAATCCATCAAGAAGACATATACATTGTAAACATATATGCACCCAACATAGGAGCACCCAAATATTAAGAAAAATCCTGGAGGACTTCAAGAAAGATATAGACAGCAACACACTTATAGTATGGGATTTTAACACCCCACTGTCAACAATGAATACATCTCCCAATCAAAGTATCAACAAGGACATTGTGGAACTGAATGATCAAATGGACTTAACTGATATATATATATATATATATATATATAACTTTTTATCCCAAAGAAACAAAGTATGCATTCTTTTCAAATGCATATGGAACATTTTCAAAGATAGACCACATGACAGGACACAAAACAAGCCACAACAAATTCAAGAAAATTGAAATCATTACAAGCATTTTCTCAGACCACAAGAGCTTAAAACTAGAAACCAAACTCAAGGAAAAAACTCAAACACATTCAAACTCATGGAGACTGAATAACATGCTATTGAACAATAAATGGGTCAATAGTGAGATCAAGAAAGAAATCAAAAAGTTTCTGGAAACAAATGAAAACGAACATACAACACTCCAAAACCTATGGGACACAGAGAAGACAGCCCTGAGAGGGAAGTTCATAGCAATACAGGCTTATCTAGAAAAGATAGAAACATTTCAAATAAACGACCTTACCCTACATCTACAGGAACTGGAGAAACAACAACAAACAAAGCCCAGATTGAGTACAAGGAAGGAAATAATCAAGATCAGAGCAGAATTGAATGACATAGAGACTAAAAGAAAATTCAAAGGATCAATAAATCCAGGAGCTGGTTCTTTGAAAAGATAAACAGAATGGACAAGCTTTTAACCAGAGTCATCAAGAAAAGAAGGGAGAGGACTCAGATAAATAAAATCAGAAATGAAAAAGGAGAAATTACAATTGATACCACAGAAATACAAGGGATTGTAAGAAAGTACTATGAACAACTATATACCAAGAAATTTGAAAACCTGGGCGACATGGACAAATTTCTAGAAAATATCATCTTCCAAAACTGAATGAAGAAGAAGCAGAAAGCCTGAACAGACCGATAACAGCTGGTGAAATTGAAGCAGTAGTCAAAAAGCTCCCACACACAATAGCCCTGAACCAGGCAATTTCAGGAGAATTTTACAAAACATTTAAGGAAGAGCTAACCCCTGTCCTTCTCCAACTATTCCAAAAAATCCAAGACCTAATCTCAAAACCAGATAAAGGCACAACAAAGAAAGAAAACAACAGACCAATATCACTGATGAACATATATGCTAAAATCCTCAACAAAATATTGGATGCATGCAGCAATGCATTAAAAACAACAGCATGCAGCAATGCATTAAAAAGATCACATACCACGATCAAGTGGAGTTCACCCCAGGGATGCAAGGATGGTACAAAATTTGTAAATTAATAAACATATATCACATAAACAAAAGGAAAGACAAAAATCACATGATCATATCAATAGATGCAGAAAAAGCATTTGATAAGGTACAGCACCCACTTATGATAAAAACACTCAGCAAAGTGGGAGTAGAGGGAGCATACCTCAACATAATAAAGACCATATATGAAAAACATACAGGCAGCAACATACTCAATGGGCAAAAACTAAAAGCTTTCCCACTAAGATTGGGAACAAGACAAGGATGTCTGCTTTCACCACTTATATTCAACATAGTATTGGAAATCCTAACCACAAAGATCAGATAAGAAACAGAAATAAAAGGCATCCAAATTTAAAAGGAGGGGGTAAAACTGTCATTGTTTGCAAATGACCTGATAGTGTACATAGAAAACCCTATTAGACTCCACTAAAAACCTACTCGATCTAATAAGTGAATTTGGCAAAATGGTGGGATACGAAATCAATATTCAGAAATCGAAGGCATTTTTGTACACCAACAATGAAATATCAGAAACAGAAATCAGGAAAAAAGTCCCATTTGCTATAGCAACAAGAAAAATAAAGTACCTAGGAATAAACCTAACCAAGGAGGTAAAATACCTGTACTCAGAAAACTACACAACACTGAAGAAAGAAATTAAGGAAAACACAAATAAATGGAGGCATATACCATATTCATGAATTGGAAGAATTAACATAATTAAAATGTCCATACTACCCAAAGCAATTTATAGATTCAATGCAATCCCTGTTAAAATACCAATGACATATTTCACAGATATAGAACAAACATTTCAAAAATTTATATGGAACCATAAATGACCCTGAATAGCTGCACCAATTTTGAGAAAGAAGAACAAAGTAGGAGGGGCCACAATACCTGACTTTAAACAACATTATAAGGCCACAGTAATCAAAACAGTCTAGTACTGGCATAATAGACACATAGATCAATAGAACAGAATAGAGAGCCCACAAAAAAACCCATGTCTCTGTGGTCAATTAATATTCGACAAAGGGGGCAGAAGCATAAATGGAGTAAAATATACTCTCTTCAACAAAAATAGCCTCTTCAACAAATGGTGTTGGGAGATCCGGACAGCTACATGCAAAAAACTGAAACTTGACCACCAACTTACACCACACACCAAAATAAACTCAAGATAGATAAAAAAATAAATATAAGTTGCGACATCATAAAAGTCCTAGATGAGAACATAGACAGGAAAATCACGCAGTAAAATTTTCACTGATATGTCCCCTAGAGCAAAGGACATAAAGGAAAGAATAACAAATGGGACTTCATCAAAATAAGAAGCTTCTGCACAGATAAAGAAAACATCAGCAAAATGAAGAGGGAACCAACCATATGGGAAAATATATTTGCCAATGATACCTCAGATAAGAGTTTGATCTCCAAAATATATAAAGAACTCAGACAACTCCACTCCAGGAAAACAAACAATCCAATTAAAAAATGGGCAAAGGACCTGAACAGACACTTCCTCAAGGAGGACATACACAGGGCCCAGAAACATATGAAAGGATGCTCAGTATCACTAGCCATCAGAGAGATGCAAATTAAAACCACAATAAGATATCACTGCACACCAGTCAGAATGCCCATCATAAACAAATCAACAAAGAAGTGCTGGCAAGGATGTGGAGAAAAGGGAACCCTAGTACCCTGTTGGTGCAAATGCAGACTGGTACAGCCACTGTGGAAAACAGTTTGGAATTTCCTCAAAAAACTAAAAATGGAACTGCCTTTTGACCCAGCAATTCCACTGCTGGGTTTATACCCCAATAATCCTGAAACACCAATTCAAAAGAACTTATGCACCCCAATGTTCATAGCAGCACAATTTACAATAGCCAAGAAATGGAAGCAACCTAAGTGCCCATCAGTAAATGAGTGGATCAAAAAGCTGTGGTACATTTACACAATGGAATACTATGCAACAGAAAGAAAGAAAGAGCTACTACCCTTCACTTAAGCATGGATGGAACTGGAGAGCATTATGCTAAGTGAAATAAGCCAGGAAATGAGAGACACATACCATATGATCTCACCTATAAATGGAACCTAATCAACAAAACAAACAAGGAAGCAAAATATAACCAACAACATTGAAATAAAGAACAAACTGACAGTAACCAGAAGGGAGGGGGAAGGGGATATCAGGGAAAAGAAGGGAAGGGTCGTCAGGAAACATGCATAAAGGACCAACGGACAAAGCCAAAAGGGGGAAGGACTGAGGGTGGGAAGTGCGGGTGGCCGGGACAGGGGAAAGTGGTGGCAGGAAAATGGAGACAACTACACTTGAACAACAATAAAAATGAAAAAACAAACAAAGAATTTTAGTGTACTTAGTATTCCATCATATATACTCATAATAATTTTTAAATGTCATTTTAAAAATCAATTCCAATTAAATAAATTTATGAATATTAACTTAATAAACATTATTTACACATTAATATTCTCAAAAATCATGCATAGCAGTGTCGATTACACTGGACCATATCCAATAACTGTATATTTACATTGAAAACAAATTTTGCTTCTTGATAGATGAAAATATATTTACTATTTATTATAGTTAATATATATTCACTAGGTATTGCCTGTGCATGTACATCATTAACTAGAGTTCAATATTTGCTTAAGATTTGGCTCTTGAGTATAAAGCCGTTATGAACATTGTTGTACAATTGTACAAAAGTCCTCTGTTTCTGAACATTTAGGTTGTTCCTGGTCTTTTCTTTTTTTTAAAGTATATTTTATTGATCATGCTATTACAATTGTTCCATTTTTTTCTCCCCTTTGGCTCCCTCTGCCTGGTACCCCCATTCCCTCCAGCAATCCTCCCCCTTAGTTCATGTCCATGGGTCATACATACAAGTTCTTTGGCTTCTCCATTTCCTGTACTATTCTTAACATCCCCCTGTCAATTTTGTACCTACCAGTTATGCTTCCTATCCCCTGTACCTTTTCTCCCTTTCTCCCCCTTCCCTCTCCCCACTGATAACCCTCCATGTGTTCTCCATTTCTGTAATTCTGTTCCTGTTTTAATTGTTTGCTTAGTTTGTTTGTTTGTTTTAGGTTCAGTTGTTGATAGTTGTGAGTTTGTTGTCATCTTACTGTTCATAGTTTTGATCTTTTTCTTTTTCTTAGATAAGTCCCTTTAACATTTCATATAATAAGGGCTTGGTGATGATGAACTCCTTTAACTTTCCTTTATGTGGGAAGCACTTTATCTGCCCTTCCATTCTAAATGATAGCTTTGCTGGATAGAGTAATCGTGGATATAAGTCCTTGATTTTCATGACTTTGAATACTTCTTGCCAGCGCCTTCTTGCCTGCAAAATTTCTTTTGAGAAATCAGCTGATAGTCTCATGGTAACTCCTTTGTAGGTAACCCTCTTCTTTTCCCTTACTGCTTTTAAAATTCTCTCTCTTTCTCTTTGGCCTTTGGCATTTTAATTATGATTAAGAGGGTGTGACCCTCTTTGGGTCCAACTTGTTTGGGACTCTGAGTTTCCTGGACTTGCACATCTATTTCCTTCATTAGATTGGGGAAGTTCTCCTTCTTTATTTTTTCAAATAAGCTTTCAATGTTTTGCTCTACCTCTTCTCCTTCTGGCAACCCTATGATTTGGATGTTGGTACATTTAAAGTTGTCCCAGAAGTTCCTATGCCTCTCCTCACTTTTTTGAATTCTTGTTTCTTTATTCTGTTCTCGTTGAATGTTTATTTCTTCCTTTTGTTCCAAATCATTGATTTGATTCCTCGTTTCCTTCCCTTCCTTGTTGGTTCCTTGTATATTTTTCTTTATTTCACTTTGTATAGACTTCACTTCTTCCTTTTCTCAATCATTTCTGTGAGCATCCTGAATACCAGTGTTTTGAATTCTGCATCTGATAGGATGGCTATCTCCTCGTTGCTTAGTTCTTTTTCTGGAGTTTTGATCTGTTTTTTCACTTGGGCCATATTTCTTTGCCTTGCTATACCTGTTCCATTATAAGAGGAAAGCCTTAGGTATTCACCAATGCAGAGCAACCAGCTTTGCTGCGTTGCAGTGCTGTATTTGGGGGAGGGGTCAGAGAGGAGACAATGCAGCTTGTTCAACTCTTCCCACAAGCAACTGGCACCCTTCCAGTTACTGCCCTGGTGCTGATTCCCCAAGTAGGTGGGCTTTTGTACATTATAGGATCCTGTGGGCCCCTCAAATGGACTCTCCTGAGAGACTGCAGTTTCTTCCACTGCTGCAACCCCCATAGGTTTTTACAGTCAGAGGTTATAAGTATTTATTTCCCTGGTGCTGGAACCCTGGGTTGCACAGTCTGTCCTGGGCTGGGATTACTCACTCCCCAGTTGTTCCTCCTGGTTTTTATCCACATACGAATGTGGGACCACCCAGTCCATCAGCTGCTACCTCACCTACCTGGTCTTCCAGCCTCCACCTCACTGCACATCCTCTCTGCTCCAGCTGCCCATCTCCACTCCTTCTACCAGTCTGGATGAATGTTTCTTCTTTAAGTCCTTAGTTGTCAGACTTCCATACAGTTTGATGCTCCGGAAGTTCTGGTTGTTTTTTTGTTTGTTTGTTTTTAAATTGGTTGTTATCCTTCTTTTGGATGTGCGAGCAGGCGAAGCATATCTATGTTCACCTCCATCTTGGCTGGAAGCCCCAAGTGTTCCTGGTCTTTTCTAAAAAATACTTCAATTATTTTATATATATGCATGTATATACATAAAATTTTACATGCACAAGTATATCTTTAGAGTGAAGTGTTAGAAGTGAGTTTAATGAGTATAATATGTTTTTTAATGCATCACCTGGCTAGTGTACCCAGACTAATCTAGGTGTTGCTGTGAAGGTATATGGTAAACACGGTTAACATCTACACTCAGTTGGCTTCAAGTAAATGAGGATAAGCCTCATTCAATCAGAGAATAAAACAGGTTTTCAGACAAGGAATAATCCCACCTCACAACTACAGCATTCATTGCTGCCGGGGTTTCCAGTCTGTTGTCCTGCCATACACATTTGAATTTGCCAGCTCCTGCAGTCATGTGCACCAATTCCTTAAAATAAATCTCCTTATACATATGTCCTATGGGTTTTGTTTCAGCAGAGAACCCCGACTGATACTGTAAGTTAAAGAGGACGAGTGTTTTGAATTTTCATGGATATTACCAAATAGTTTTCTAAAGGGCTCATGCCAATTTACATACTCACCAGCAATATTTAAGAGTGCCTGCATCCCATACACATTTGCCGACATGGTGTGATTTCAAAGTTTCTACCTGAAAAGTTTAAGAAAGTATCACATTTTCATTTTGATTTGCATTTCCATCCCTTAAACATGTTAATGTTTTAATCTTTTTTGAATATACGATTTTGTTAGATAAGAAGATAGGAATATAATTTTATTTTGCCATATAATCAGTTATCCCAATGCCATGAATTTAGTAAACTATACCTTTCTCCTTATAAATTGCCACCATTGTCCTGTACTAAAAATATATGTATATAAATATCTGGAATGCCCATTTATACGCCTATGTCTGGGTCAAAGCATAGAAAAAGTTTCAAGATCTGAACTTAATTTATTGACCAGCCCCTTTCCTACCCACTACCTTCAAAGGCTCCTTTTCATATCCTATGTTATTTTATATGTATACATTTGATTTCATATTTTTCATTTTGTTCTGTCACTTTGTGTTCCTATTCTGGTGCAGCTATTACAATGCTTTTATTTCTTTCTCTTCTTTGTGCATATAAAACCAAGATCCCGATTACTTTTTCAGAATTTTCATAGCTACTTTTGCTAATAGTTGAACATTAGAATAGTTTAATTTTTCTAAAAATTGCCTTGAGGTCTTAATTTAACATTAACAAACTAAATTAGGCTGTGGAAAACTGGCATATCTATAGTGCTAGTTTTTCGCATGATTTCTTCAAGCAAGTTCATTTGCCTAAAAAGACAATCATATCTATAAATAATGATAAATTTATATTGTCCTTTCCAGTATTTATTGTATTTATTTTGATTTGGGGATTAATTGCATTAGTTAACTCTAAAAAGACAAATAATAGTAAAAACTTCATTAAATGTGTCTAATATTTCCATATCAAGCAACAGGTCAATTAATAGCTGTATATATATTCATATAAATATATATTCGTGTTTATAAATATAGAAATCCTACTCTATATCAGAGCGCGGGGAGGATAAAAGTCACTACGTTAGGTGACTCTTGGTTTCATAAACATATAAATATCCATTTTTATTTTACTAATGCCAACTTCTGTATCCAGGTCCACCTAATCTTTTTTTATGCAAAGATAGTGACAGTATAATGGAAACAAGTGGTATGCAAAAGACCCGTGGTTTAATTACATCTGCTAATACAATGCTTTTATTTTTAGCATTTAAAAATTACCTGGGGAGCTTATTAAAACAAATTTCTGTGCCTACCCCCACCCTCTGCCTCCCTCCAGGAATTTTGCTCCATTAGACCTGGGGTGGGGCCCCCAAGGTTTACATTCAGCCACACCTTCCTGCGGTGCCGCTGCTATTAGTATGCAGGCAGGGCTGCAAATAGCACTGCGGTGACAGGTAGCCTGCCCAAGGCGCTACAGAGAAAACTAGCCCAGAACGTTCTTATTATCTGACGTAGTCTGCCCCATCTCATCTCACCTGCTCCTGTATTTCACCCAAATTCTGTCACATGTTGCTCTGCCATTGAGTAGCGCTTATATGATTCACACATCCCTGTTTTTGCTTTAATATTTAAATGGGGAAAAGCCCCCTGATCAACTGTAGTGGAATCTTCGCGGTAGCTCCAAAGGCAATATTCAGCCTTACCCCAGGGGTCCTTTAGTATACCTTCTCTCCTTCCACAAAAATAAAACATTTGGCTGAGTCCATGGCAGCCAGGAACAAATGGGACATTTCTGAGCCTCCTGTTCTGCTAAATTTAGTCATGTAGTCAGTGAGATTTAGGAGGAAATATAGCACAGCCCCTTCCAGGAACCTTTCTTAAGAGAACACTCCAAAACACTTTTTGTCTTGTGGATGGTAAAGGAGCCGCATACTAAACCTGACAAGCTCAGGGGAGCCCTGAGTGGCAGCCTTAAAAACTCAGACACCTCAAGTAACCACAAAGGATGGTCTGAAATTAAAACTTCCTACTTAAAAGTGAGTCATGGTGTATAGTCGTGTCCTACGCCAGCATCTTCCTTGACACAGGTCAATTTTTACCTTAACGGAGCATGTGTATTGTCTTTTTGCATCTAAGACAACGCACCTGCAGAATGTCAGAAAAACCCCCCTTTTTCAGGCCCCTCAGGGCGCAATCCCCCACCAGAGCAGGAGACCACAGAGGCCCTCCTTGCTACCTTACTCTCCCGCATACCATCTCTACGTGCTGTGCATGTTAGCTCTCCTATACCCACCGATGTAAAAGAAGTTTGTGTGTGTTCACTTTGCTTTTTATCCAATCCCGGAGATTTTCCCACTTGCCTTTCTCTGGCCTCCCTCATTTGTCACCAGTGGATTTCACGTAACCCCCTTAAGTCTTTTCCTTTGATTCTAATGTATAAAATAAGGTGAAAACTGCCATTCTCTGCAGCTTTTTCTCAATCTGTTGAGATTTTGTTTCCCAGCAATTGTCGTCAGTTTGGCTCAAAGAAACTCATAAAAATTCTCTACAGGTTTGGATGTTTCTTACGTTGAGAGTGTCTTTCGTGCCATCCCTATTTGGTGGCTTGGAAAGAGTTACCGCCACCAGGTATAATAAAATTAAGGCCACACTCAGAGGAATAAGTAGAAAGAGCTCAGTCACAATGGAGTGCGTTGCACCAGGCCACCTTTCCAGGGCTCTCTAAGAAATAAACACTCATTTCTATGTTAAGTGACTCTTAGTTTGGGTTTTCAGTTGAAACTAATTTTTAACTAAATTGTTGGGGCAATTAGACTTGGTGTCTAAGCAGTTAAGGCTTAGCTGTACTCTTCATTCCAATATGATGAAATCCAACTGTGTCTCATTTTTGTGGTTACAGGATTATAAACAAGTGGTTGCCTCGTCTTTATTCTACT
This sequence comes from Mormoops blainvillei, assembly GCA_004026545.1. Classification (NCBI taxonomy): domain Eukaryota; kingdom Metazoa; phylum Chordata; class Mammalia; order Chiroptera; family Mormoopidae; genus Mormoops; species Mormoops blainvillei. Next base: position 52,537 of record PVJD01000546.1, on the reverse strand, counting down.
AGTGTCTTCATACATCTAATTGACCAAGACATGTTCTCATAAATGTGCTAATTTGTTCATTCTGTTTCTATTGCCGCATAATACATAATATGCCCAAACACATAATTACATAATTATATGCTTATAAACCCTGTAAGCAAATACATTTATGTAGTTATCATTAACCTAAGACAGTTTTCTTCTGATCAGTATTGCCCATTATTTTCTCCTGTTACATAAACCTACATTTCTTCTCTTCCCATTACTGTAGTCTCCCTTTGTGTCTCTCCCCTTACCTTGGATTAATACTACTATACTACTTCACCACAAAACTAATACACACACACACACACACACACACACACACACATACACACACCACACCTCTATATATTTTAAATTCAATCGCAACAGATCCTCTCTAAATATTTTTAACATTTGTGGTTGTTAAATTGCATATTGACTAACAATATTCAGAGGAAATGTACACTCAGTCGGATGTACATCTTTATGTGTGTATGTATGTGTAGAAATTAAAAAATAATGGACTTTAGGTTACAATTTTTTCTAATGAGAAGCTATGAAAAGAAAATTATCAGTAGGTATGAGAGCTCATGTGCTAAATTGTAATCATTCTTTTTAGATGTACTTATATTCTGGTGGCCACAACGATATGAAAAACAAGGAACACCATTGGAAAGTAGCCATGGGAAACAGTAAATTTAAATCTATACAAGCCAGATCAATAGGTGAACGAGTTGGGCAGGGGTTTGGGCTGCAAATACACGGGGAGGTTATATTGGCCAGCTTCCGCCGTACGCCAAACAACCTGAAAACATAGTGGCTAAAAATGGCAGTGACTTTCTTTCACTTATGTGTCTAGGCTGTTTGGGGACAGGCTTATCTATGCTGGATGGGTTTAAGGGTTCCATTAATTGTAGCTGGAGTTGCTCTTAAGTCTGCGGATCAGTTGATGGGGCATCTCTGCTCTGCTTGTCTCTGATTCTCTTTGGGCCAGTGGGCTCACGGGGGAGAGCAGAGACGCAAGAGCAAATGCAGAAAGACTGCCCGTCTCCCAAGGCCTGGGCTTAGGACAGGCACACTGTCACTTCTACCCACTGGCCATAGCGAGTCATTTGATGAGTTCAAAGTCAAGAGCAGGGAAGACAGTTCACCGACAGTGAGGCCATGGCAAAGGTGTAGTTACAGGAAGGGGTAAAGAATTGGGATCAACAATGGAATCTAGCTCAGAGGTCAAATTATCACTGCGAATACAATGATATAGAGGAAATGCATTTATCAAGACCTCTTTTTAAGCACAGTGTTGTATCAGTTCGAAAGGAATACTTTGTTAAGAAATTGTAAGGGAGAAAAAATAATCTTTTTCTTCTACCCACCTTGGGTTCTCTGGCTGGGGCTCTATAAACTAGATTAACAAAAGACATCAACAAGAGAAAAAAGTTTATTAACACATTTACACACATGAGAACACTGAGTGATGAATGACTCAAATGGGTGGTTAGAACTTGGGCTTATGTAGCATTTGAAAAGAACAATACGTTTTTAGAGAAGTGACACAATAAAGGAAAAAGACAGTTTCTAGAGATGCAAATTGTGGGAGGGAACGTACATGGGAAAACTAATGGAAGATGAGGGCTAGTTATTAAAGTTTCTTACATAGTTTCTTCTGGTGCCTCATCTCTGCACTCATAAGGGTCTAGCATTGTCTCTGTTGATTAATTTTTATCCCTCCTGGTAAGGAGGAGGGTGGGGATGCCTTAACAAATTTGTGTCCTGATTTTAGGGAAATGGAAAGAGGGGAGAATGTTTTTCTTGTATCTAATTCTTCTCAATTGCCTTCGGGTCAAAATAATCTTTATGCCTAGGTGGAGTATTTTGGCATGGCGTATTCTGTTATCCTTCAAAACTTAAGGTTTGAGATGAAACCCCCAAAGGACTGGTATACTTATAAGTAGCTGATCACTAATCCTACTTCCCAAGGAAGGATACTGGGTTAGCTACAGGTATTTTGTTTTACAGAGTGGAATATGTGAGCCTGGGCCAGAGCCAAGTGCTTGGGAGGAGAGGAAAGAGACTCAGCACTTCTGCCATTCTCTGTCTTTTATCCATGGGATGTTTTATCCCACCTATAAATAGATGCTGGACAACAGAAATTCAGTGTGAACGGACGAAATACTTCAGGACAGCTGTGGGCTCCGCATACTCAGTTCCAGCCCTAACTAGAGAAGGTCTCGCTGCGGGGTCCTGGGCTCCAGGCACTCGCTGTGCTTCCCAGAGGAGCTGATGGGCTCAGAGGTGCCTCCTGTAGCCTTACAGTCTACTGTGTGGGATTCCTTAGGCTATATAAAACAACTAGCATTTTTGTCTGTTTGTTTTGGGATGTAACCACCCAGCGTTTCAGCTAAGGTCTAACCTGGAAACAGAAACCACCTGAATATTTAGAGAGACTTAGCTGCAGAAAACTGATTATCCACAGAAATAAAAAGGCTGAGAGGCCAACACGGAGGCATTAGAGCACCCTGGAGATTAGCAACAGCAGGAAGCCTCTACCATGATAGGCAGGAAGGAGAGAGAGAAGAGGTGGTGTTAACGAGGGCAGGATGCAAGGCCGCCTGAGGGAAACTGGGCTTACACTGGGTCTGACTGCCTGGAATCCCCCCATCCTCTTCTAGAAGAAGCCTGTTCAAGGCAGAGGGTGAAGGCAAGAAAGAGCTTGGCCTCTCCTCCCTTCTGTGCTCTAAGCTCTTCCGCCACCTCCTACCAGTGAAACCCAGCCGGCAACAGCAGCCACAGGGAGCCTGGAACATCGAGCTCACAGCCAGCCTCCCCCCGCCCTCCCGGCACAGAGAGAGCGGCGGAGGCAAAGGAAGGACCTGGGGGCTATAGGTCAGGGCTGGCAGGCCCCTTCTCCCCATCCATGCACTTTGAAAATCCCAGAGCTCTCCCCAAGGTGTCCGTGAATTCCCAGGAAACTTGTTTGGTTCCGAACTCCCTTTTCTTTGAATCCACCTTCTAAGTGTGTGTGCTGTTCTTATTGGCCCAGATGAAAACTTTTCTTAATTTTCATTAAACAAAGTGATAAAGAAAACTTGTAAGGCACTTGAGTGTATATCTGATTCTATGAAGATCTACAAACAGAGATTTACCTAAGAGTGATATAAACAATTTTTGAGTATTAGAAAATCTTGTGTTTTAAAATTTTGGTTTATAGACTATAAGGAGACATACCCCTTTGTATTAAACAAAATTGGATTTCTCTATACTAACTCCTCAGTCGTGGTACTAGGAGGCTAATATGACTGACGGATGGAGTTCCCTTTCCAGGTGTCCTCTTCACTTCAGTGACCAGAAATGATCCAAGAGTGCTGGTAAAATGAGGTTACAATATAGAAAACGTCAATTCCTCAGGATGTCTGTGAATCACCTCCAGCCCGGAATAGGGAAGATTCTTAGGGCTTCTTCTGTGGTCCTGTGACAATCAGCTTTTGCCAGGACTTTCCTAAAGAGGTTGTTAGGAGCCAGATTTTTGACACTGCGTGAAGAACAAGATGCAGAAAATGTCCTTAAAATAATTACACTCACTTAAATAATAATTGCTAGGAAAGAATCCTATTATAAGCCCAGTGTTAAATCAGAATTGAAGAAAACCACGTTTACAGGCAGAAAACTATAAAATCTATTTTTTTTCCTGGTTGGTAGCTCAGTTGTTTAGTGCGTCATCCCGATATTTCAAGGTTGTGGGTTCGGTCTCTGGTCAGGGGACATACAAGAATCAACCAATGAATGCATAGATAAGTGGAACAACAAATTGATGTTCTCGCTCTCTCTCTCTCAAATCAATAAGTAAATGATTAAAAAAAGAATATCTATTCTTTGTTCTAATGAAGGGTTTGCAGAATCCCTGAGGGATTGTTACCATATAAGTCTCTTTGAATAGTTAAGTTTTCATGAAAAACCAGGGGGTCCTTGGGTGTTTGAAATTGTTGGAATGATCTTATTGCCAAGACTGTGAGTTAGTATGTTCTAGAAAGATGTTTACAGTCCTTGGAAAACCAGGCATCACAAGCCTTCCCATACCTCCACTATTCATTATGGAATTTAAGGTGATAAATTGACTGTGGAAGGAGCCTGAACAAATATTGTCCTGTTTGGTAGACCCTCATTTGTAACATTTTTATGGAAGCTTCCTTCTTTGAGTCAGGTTTGATTTGTTCCTTTGGTCAACAACATTTTACAATGATATTCTGTGAGCCTGAGGCATCTCCAACATCTCTTTTCTGTTCGCCAGGTCTCTGAAAGATCTCACACATTCTGTGAAATATTTTATCATTATTAAGAAATCTTGTTCATATCAATCCTGAATAGACCCAATTTAAATGTAAAATGTGATAGGTGTTAGCTTTTTTTTTTTACTAAGCTTCCATTGGTAAAATTTACTATTGTTTTTGGAGAAGAGAATTATAGTATTGGCATATTTGCTTTTTAATCAGGATTAAAGTGCATGTAACCATAATTTTTAATCAACCTAATGTTAGGGTTATTTATAGCAGTGGTCCCCAACCTTTTTGGTGCCAGGGACTGGTTTCATGGAAGACAGTTTTTCCCAAGGGTCAGGGGGATGGTTTCAGGGTGATTCCAGCGCGTTACATTCAGGCTCACATCCTGCTGTGCGGCCCGGTTCCTAAGAGGCCCGGGCCAGTACTGGAGGTTGGGGACCCCTGATTTACAGCATCTTTTCTACATATAAGGCAGTTTGTTTTAGAGTGGAATTGTTTTGATCCACAGTGTTATACTTAACCAAAATATAAGTGAATTCTGTTTTCTCTGTTGTTTTCAATTTTCTAATTCGCAAAAAAATACACATATTATCTTTTGGCTTTTCCTTCTATGCATTCATGTGTTTAGTTAACTTGTTATGCTTTCATTGCAGGACAGTAGAAGGTTTCACATGTACGTTTATGAAAGTATTGCATTTCACTCTAAGACGCCAAGTTCAACAAATAATAATTATGTTTCAGTGAATTCCATGTAATATCTGAATTGAAAAAATAAACAAATGGATTGTCTGTGAGAACTGAGTAACAGAAGTTCAAAAGATTAGAAGGAACATATTCTATGTTAAAACAGTTCTGGAGCTTATTCTCATTAGCTCTATTGGTTTTGGGTTTTTATTTAACCCCCAGAATCTTAGGGATCTTCAGTAATATAAACATCTCTTGTCCGAGTGCAGTACAATGGAGGTGGAAGGTACAGCTATACTTTTAAGGTTTTCTTATTCTTATGTAAGTTTCTGATATCGTTTCTGAAATAAGGGTTCCAAAAATCTGGATTACGGTAATAAGTCCTGATATTTCTTGACTTTCTTTCAGTAAAATGATAATATCAGCTTTTTAATTTGTCCCTTGTCTCTTTTACATAAAAAGAAAAAGAAAACAAGATGTGGACAACTCACTGTCTGCTGTTTGAGCTGTCTTCAATGGAAAGTAACTCATTTAGTGACAACCTTTTTTATTTCTATGAGATTTTCTTTTAAAGCCAAAAATCTAATTATAACCTATGAAATGAAATGTCCTAAGGAAAACATAGAAGTAGTATATCCCCAAATTCCTGTTTTTTAAATTTTATTACAAATATAATTTTTTTTACTTGAAATCCTTCCTTCTCCACATTTCTCTACAAATAAGCAAGTATTGATTGACACATGCGACTTACTAATATTGCCTTCCCCCTTTCTAAGAGAGCTCTTCTACTTACATTTTTGACAGTTAAAAATGACTGCTTGCCAACACTGTCAATGATACGTTGAATAGTAACTGTTCTTCTATACGGTTTCCAGTCTCCTACTTTCCTTTTCTCTTCATACCCATTGTTCCTATTGAGATCAAACAGTTACAAACGACAAGGAATTGTCTGCCTTCCCTCTACTGAATCCACTTACGCTTTGCTTAGTTTTGCAAATTCATCTGTTTTTACAAAAATATGCAAAGGACTAGCCGGAAGCTGGCCTGTAGGAGCTGAGAGCAACTTCTGCTGGCAGCTAGAGCGAAAACGGAGGTTTCGGTCCTACATTTATAAGGAGCTGAATTCTCCCAATCACCTCCAGGAGCTTGGAAGAGGACTTTGAACTCTAGATGAGAACGTGGGCTGGCTGACCCTTTGATTACAGCCTAGTGAGAGCCTGAGCAGAGGTTCATTTGGGCTGAACCTGGACTTTTGACCTATAGAAATGGCGAGATAATAAACTGGACAAATAGGTGTACTTTAAGCTGCTAAGTATGTGGTGATTTGTTATGTAGCAATAGCAAACTAATACAATGTTCCAGGCCTCCCTTGCGCCTTCCCAGTCCCAGCCCTGAAATTAGCCATTTTCTTAAGGAGGTTTTCATCTGACAGTTAGAAACTTGGTGGTAACTACATATAAACAATGATGAGCCTGGTTATAATTATATATTACTAATAATATTCACATATATGCAGATGCACACATGCATACTCTCTATTAGAACAAAAACACAAACCCATCCCTCTTTCTCTTTCTTTCTGCATATTTCTGTAATCTTCTTTTTCTCTTCTTTAACCTTTTATTTTTGTCAGTTTTTAATGGTATGCTTTAATTTGTATCTATTTTTATACACAAATTAATAAACATATTCAAATTTTCTTATTCCCTTTTCAAAGAACCATCTTTTAGTTTAATTGATTTTTCTCTATTGTCTGCCCTATTTCTTTTTCACAGATTCCGTCTATCTTTAGCTTAATTTGCTCTTATTTTTATAGCTTCTTAACATAAAATCTTTTTTTGCAATAAAGCTCTTTCTTATTTTCTAAGCATTTAAAACTATACCTTTCCTTCTAGTAGTACTAATCCCATGATTTCTGGTATTATGTTTTTGTTACCATTTGGTACAAATATTTTATAATTTCCTGCATGATTTTTTGACTTATGATTATTTAGATTATATATTTTCATTTCTAAGTATTTGGGAAATTTTGCTATGTTAATTAGTATTTAATTTCTAATTCCATTGTAATGAAAAACTCACTGTGACTTAAATCCTTTTAAATTTATTTCAATGTATTCTATGTCCCGGTATATCACTTATTTTGGTAAATGTCCCCTGTGCATTTCTAAAGAATGTGTATTTGCTTTGTTAGGTGGGGTGTAAAATTGTTTGATAGTGTGGTTAAGTGTTTTTTATTTTAATAATTCCTGTCTATCAACTACTAGAAGAAAGTTAAAAGAACTAATTATAAATTTTAGTTCTGTCACTTTGCTTTATTTGTTTTAGAGTTTCATTATGAGGTACATTCGTATTTAGGATTATGTCTTCTAGAGGAATTGATTTTTCATTCCTTATGTAAAATACCTCTATATTTTGGGGAATACTTTTTGTACTGAAAATTATTTTGAAATTAATAGAGCTATTTTCACTTTCTTATAATCAGAATTTTCATAACATATTTTCCCATTTTTTAAATAATATATTTACAGAGCTATAATTCACATTCTGTAAAATTAACCCCTTTAAAGTGTACAAGTGCTTTTAAAATATATTCAGAGTTCTGAGACTAGCATCAATATTTAATATCAGAACATTTTTACCACCTGAAAAGAAAACCTATAGCCATTAGCAATCACTCCCCTTCCGCCCAGCCCTTAACGCCACAAACCAGCCTTCTGTCATTACAGGTTAGTTTTGCTGGGTGTCCCATGCAATTGAAATCATATAATATGTGGCCTAGTATGACTGATTTTATCACTTAGCATGTTATCAAGTTTCATTCGTGTTGTAGTATGTATCAATACTTACTTCTTTTTAATGACTAAATAATATTAGATTTATCATCCATTTTGAGGTTTTGGTTTGTTTTTTTTTTTGGATGGTATGAGGTAGGAGTTCAACTTCATTATTTTATATCTAATTATCCATTTTCCCCAGCAACTCTTATTGAAAAAAATTTCCCAATAAATCATCTTCGTTTCCTTGTCAAAATCAATTTACTATAAATGTAAAGTTTAATTTCTTGATTCCTAATTCTAATACATTGATTTATCTATTTTCATACTTATTCTAATACTATAGTGTCTCGATTACTGTTGCTTTGACACATAAGTTTTAAAATTAGGAAATGCGAGTCCTTCGACTTTGTTCTTTTTAAAGACGGTTTTGTCTAATCTGGGTCCTAGTGCTTCCACATGAATTTCAGGATGTTTCACAACTGGAATTTGATAGAGATTACACTGAATTTGTATATCATTTTGGGAAGTATCATCATCTTAACACTATTAAATCTTCTGATCTATGAACATGAGATATCTTTTTATTTAGTTAGGTCCTCTTTAATTTCTTTTAACAATATTTTGTAGTTTTTAGTGTGCAAATCTTATACTTTCTTGTTAAATATTCTTAAGTATTTTATTCTTTTTGATGCTATTGTCAATAGAATTGTTTTCTTAATTTGATTTTGGATCATTCATTGCTAATGTATAAAATAAACATATGAATAAATTTTATATATTGATTTTGTATCCTTTAACCTTGCTGAACTTAATACTTCTAATATTGTTTTGGGGGATTTCTTACATTTTCTATTATACAAGGTCATATCATCTGTGAAGAGAGAGAGTTTTAATTCTTCCTTTTGAATTTGGATGCCTTTTATTTCTTTTTCTTGTTTAATTGTCCTGACTAGAATCACCAGAACAGTGTTGAATAGAACCCTTTTTTCTTTTACTTATAACCTATCTCTGTCTATACTTAAGGTGTGTTTTATGCAGGTTAAGTATAGCTAAGTATTATACCCAAAAGCCATTCTGCCCCCTTTATGGTGTCCATTGCTTTTACATTTCATGCAATTTTGATATGGTTGCAATAAGTGTTGTGATGGTCAATAAGTAAAAATGTCCTAACTTTTAGCATCTGCTGATTTCCATTGTATAAATATTTCCACTGATTCTGATTCCAAACTGCCAACACGATATCATGAGATAGAGGGCAGGAAGAGAGATACGTGATATACTTTCATGAAATTGCATCAGTCAGCACTAGCATATATTGGTTTAATACTACCATCTCTCAATTTGTTTTGTCTCCCTCATTTTTCTTTCTTCCCCCCCACCCTTATTCTTTGCCTTCTTATAGGTTGAGTGTTCTTAGAATTTACTTATTCTATTAGATCCTTCTATATTGTCTTGTTAGCTTACCTCTTTATTCCTTTTCTGTCAGCAATTGCTTTAAAGTTTACATTATGCATATTTATTTATCACAGCCCATCTTGACATAATATTAAACCATTATATGGATGATATGACAACAGTTTACTTCCCATTTCTCTTCCCATTCTTTTTCTTCTTATTAATTAACTTCTTGTTAACTTTCTTTCTAAAAATGTGATAATTGCACAACTAATTCTTACAATTTTTGTTTAAAAAATCAATTACCTGTTACATAATTAAAATGGCAAAATTTATCTTATATTGCCCTACATATTAACCACATATTATATTGTATTCTTTTTATTTTGTGTAGATTTGAATTTTTATTTATAATTATTTTCCTTCAGCCTGAACAAGTTCTATTAAATTTTCTTCCAGTAAATTGCCTTCTAGAAATTTTTTGACAAGAAATTATTTCAGGTTTGTTTTTCCGAAGATATCTTTATTTTGCTTTCTTTTTGAATGACATTTTTGCTGGGTATAGATTTCTAGTTTAACAGATTTCATTTTCTTTAGGCATTTTAAAAATAGCTTTCTAGCCCTGGCCAGTGTGGCTCAGTTGGTTGGACCATTGCCCCATAGATCAAAAGGTCATTGGTTCAATTCCTGGTCAGGGCACATACCCAGATTGTGGGTTTCATCCCCAGTCGAGGCACATGAGAAGGCAACAGATCAATGTTTCTCTATCACATCAATGTTCTCTCTCTCTCTCTCTCTCTCTCTCTCTCTCTCTCTGCCCTTCCCTTTCTCCCTCTCTAAAAAGCAATGAAAAATGCCCTAAGGTGAGGATTAATAATAATAATAAAAAAATGGATTTCCATTGTCTTCTAGTTTGCATGGTTTTTTGGGAAAAGTCAGTTATATTCTTACCTTCACACCCCTGTATGTAATGAATCTTTTTTCTCTGGTTAATTTTAAGAATTTTTCTTTTTCTTTTCTTTTCTTTTCTTTTTTAAAGATTTGATGTTTTTATTTTTCAAGAAAGGAGAAGGAGGGGAGAAAGAGAAGGAGAGAAACATCAATGTGTGGTTGCTTCTGGCATGCCCCCAACTGGGGACCTGGCCCCTAACCCCAGGCATGTACCCTGACTGGGAATCGAGCTGGTGACCCTTTGGTTCACAAGCTGATGCTCAATCCACTGAGCCACACCAGCCAAGGCAAGAATTTTTCTTTATAATAATTTTGTCAACAATTTGATCATGATATGTCTTTGTCTTGGCTTTTCTGTCTGGAGTATGTTGAGTTCTTTAAAGTTCTGTGTTAATATTTTAAATTAAATCTAAAAAAAACTTTAACCATTTAAAAAAATTTTAGAAGTGATGAATATGTTTATGGCATAGGTTATGATAAAGGTTTTATAGACGGAAATTATCTTTAAACTCATAAGTTGTACAAATTAATTATGAGCTCTTCTTTGTAAGTCAGTCATACCTCAACAAAGCATTTTAAATTGTTTTTCTCACGCCTCTCTTTTCTAAGATGAATCGCACATATGTTGGACCAGTTGATATTTTTTTTCTGACAATGTGTCTTTGTTATTGTTTTAAAATATGTTTATGGATTTTTTAGAGAGAGAGGAAGCGGGTGAGAGAGAGAGAAACATTGATGGGAGAGAGAAACATCAATTTGCTGCCTCCCATATGCATCCCAACTGGGGACTGAATATACAGCCTGGGGATGTGCCCTGACCGGAAGCAAGCCCCCAGTCTCTCAGTGTACAGCGTGGCGCTGCAACCAGCCTAGCCAGGTCAGCGCGGCTGCTTTTGTTACCTGTTTTAGAAATAACTTGGGTTATAACTTACATACCACAAAGTTCACTCACTTAAAATATATAATTTAATCATGTGATTTTGTAGATTTACAGAGATGTGCACAATTAGCACGATTTTATTTTAGAATATTTCCAGCATCCAAAAAAGAAAGCTTCTGCCATTTACAGTCACTCCCCATTCCTAAGACACCTTTAATTTATTTTCTTTCTGTATGATTTGCCTTTTCTTAACATTTCATATAAATGGGGTTATATACGTTATTATATAATATGCTTCTTTCACTGAGCATAATGTATGTGAGGTTTATTGGTTTATTTTTAAAATTTCTTTTTCTATCCCTACATCAACGTCAATAGTTTCCATTTCACTGTCTTCAAGTTCACTTATACTTTTTTCTGCACGATCTAATAAATTAAATCCATCCAGTCAATTTTTCATTTCACATATTTTAATTTTCAGTTTGAGAAGTTTGAGGTGACTCTTCTTTATAGTGTCCATTTCTTTCCTCATTGAATAAATATTTTTAAAAATCCTTAATTATATTCATTATAGTTGATTTAAAGTCCTTACCTTTTAATTTCATTGTCTCTGTCATTTCTGGGTCTGCTTCTTTTGACTGATTTTTCTCTTCATTATAGGTCACATTTTTGTGCTTCCTTGCAGTTTCAGTGATTTTTGTTGTTGCTGTAAACCATCTGTTGTGAATGTCATTGAGTGTATGAATTTCATTAGCTTTCTTTGAAGAAGGTTTGGTTTTATTCTTGTGAGTAGTTAATCTATTGAAGACCTCCTTGATCTTTTTGAGGCTTGTTTTAAAGCTTTGGTAGGGCATGTGTAGTGTAGCCTACACCGCTGTGGTAATTTAGCTTTATTCTCAATGCAGAGCCTTTCTGGGCCATCTATTGAATTCCCAGTTGTTCACAGATGTCTTTTCACTCTGGCTCAAGTACAGAACTTGAATGTCCTCTAGTTCTATGGAAGTGCTACTGATTCTTTAGTTTATAGTCCATGGTCATCTTCGCATGGCCTCTATGCATGTGCAGACTAATTTCAGCCAATTCAAAGAGTCTTTATGAAGATTTCTGTGTAATTCCCTTTTCTCTTGGTTTCTATGTCATAAATCCTAGCTCTTTCAGCCTCCCTAGTCTCTGATGATGTCTTCTCGGCTCAGCGAGACTAATGTGTTTTGCCTTGGTTCTCCCTTTCTGCCTCATGGCCCGGAGGGTGCTTCTGTGCAGTAAATCTGGGTAATTGTAGGGTTTACATTGCTTGTTTTTCTTCTCTCAGTGACACCAGTCCTATACTGCCTATAGTTCTGTATCTACATATAGTTGTTCCCAATATCTTACCAAGTCGTTAGTGTTTTACTGTAGGAGAACTAGTCCAGCACCCAATGCCCCGCTGTGGCAAGTTCCAAGGCTAAATTCTTAAACCTGAAATTTTTTTTCCCTTGTAAGAGAAATCTTGCAACTTTTTAAAAAGTATATTTTATTGATTATGCTATTACAGTTGTCCCAATTGTTTTCTACTTTGTATCCCCCGTCCACCCCATACCCCTACCACCCTCTACCATTTGCCCCCTTAGTTCATGTCTGTGGGTCATACATAAAAGTTCTTTGGTTTCTCTATTTCCTATGCTATTTTTAACCACCCCCTGTCTATTTTATGCCTACCAATTATGCTTCTTATTCCCTGTACCTTCCTCCCCCATTCTCCCCTCTTCCTACTGATAACCCTCCATGTGATCTCCATTTCTGTGATTCTGTTCCTGTTCTAGTTGTTTGCTTAGTTCTTGCTTTTGTTTTTTAGGTTCAGTTGTTGATAGTTGTGAGTTTATTGTCATTTTACTGTTCATAGTTTTTGATCTTCTTCTATATCTTAGATAAGTCCCTTTAACATTTCATGTAATAAGGGCTTGGTGATGATGAACTCCTTTAACTTTACCTTATTTGGGAAGCACTTTATCTGCCTTCCCATTCTAAATGATAGCTTTGCTGGCTAGGGTAATCTTGGATGTAGGTTCTTGCCTTTCATGACTTTAAATACTTCTTTCCAGCCCCTTCTTACCTGCAAGGTTTCTTTTGAGAAATCAGCTGATAGTCTTATGGGAACTCCTTTGCAGTTAACTGTCTCCTTTTCTCTTGCTGCATTTAAGATTCTTTCCTTATCGTTAATCTTGGGTACCTTTGATGTGCTTTGGTGTGTTCCTCCTTGGGTCCAACTTCTTTGGGATTCTTTAAGCTTCCTGGACTTTCTGGAAGCCTGTTTCCTTCACCAGATTGGGGAAGTTTTCCTGCCTCACTTGTTCAAATAAGTTTTTGATTTCTTGCTCTTCCTCTTCTCCTTCTGGCACCCCCATGATTTGGATGTTTGAGCATTTAAAGTCATCCCAGAGGTTCCTAAGCCTCTCCTCATGTTTTCTGAATTCTTGTTTCTTTATTCTGTTCCAGTTGGATGCTTATTTCTTCCTTTTGTTCCAAATCACTGATTTGAGTCCCAATTTCCTTCCCTTTTGGTTCTCTGTATATTTTTCTTTTTTTCACTTTGTATAGCCTTCATTTCTTCCTTCATTTTATGACTGAGCTCAGTCAATTCTGTGAGTATCCTGTTTACCACTGTTTTGAACTCTGCATCAGTAAGGTTGTCTATCTCCTCATCATTTAGTTCTTTTTCTGGAGTTTTGATCTATTCTTTCATTTGGGCCATATTTCTTTGTCTGGTTGCAGCTGTTGTGTTATAAGCGGTGGAGCCTTAGGTATTCGCCAAGGCAGGGCAACCCTCTTTGCTGTGTTGTGGCGCCATATGTAGGGGAGGGGTCAGAGAGGGAACAATGCCCCTTGCTTGGCCCTCGCCCCACTTTCGGTCACTTCCCTCACTTCCCACAGCGGATTGTGCACTTTCAGGTGCTGATTCCCAGGTGGATGGGTTTGTGTACGTTCTAGGCCTCTCCAACAGACTTTTCTGTGAATCTGGGAGTTTCTCCCGCCTTGTCGAACCCCACAGGATTTTACAGCTAGAGGTTTTTGAGTCTTTAGTTTTTAGTTTCCTGGTCAGCCAGCCCCACCTCGCCCATGAGGCCTGCCAGTTGTCGCCTTGACTCCGTGGGTCCTCTCTACCTGGCTGCCTGTCTCCGCCCCTCCTCCCAGTCTGAATAAATGTTTCTTTAACTGCTTGGTTGTCGGAGTTCCATGAAATTAGATTTTCTGGCAGTTTGGTTGTTTATTGTTTTTAAATGGTTGCTATCCTTCCTTTGGTTGTGTGGGGAAGCAAAGTGTTTCTACCTATGCCTCCATCTTGGCTGTAGAAATCTTATAACTTTAAAAAGTATTTAAAAACGATTTTTAAATCACATAGGGGATATTAAAGTAAGTAAAAAATAAATGGGAGAAATCCTCAAGGTATTTAACTGTGGCTACCTTTATATAGTTATCTAAGTCAATGAAAAATAAAACTTTAAGACCCAAGCAGTAATTATGAGTTTATGTCAAGATTTTTCAGTGTATGTCCCTCCCATTTTTATCTCTACCTTCATCCTCCAAAGACAAGCTATTCATTTGCAAATTTTCTTTGTTTGAAAAGAGACTGTTTCCAGAAGGGATTTATATTTGATTTAAGAATGTATTTGGAAAATGATTAAATATACAAAACGTGCCTTAAAATGTTCTCTAAGTAGAAATTGTATTAGGTAGATAATTACACGGGTTTAGAATAAGTGTAAACCTTTTCGGCTTCCCTCTGTCAGTCAAATAATAATAGTAAAATAGCTAATACTTAAATAAATTTATGTGCCAGATAATCCAAGTACTTTGCATATGCTAACTTTTTAAATTAAGCCTATGAGGTAAATGTTATAACTTATTTACAGAAGAAGAAAACAAAGCTACAGAGAGATCAAGTAATTTGTTCAAGGTCACACAGCTAGAATGATTCAAATGTATTCTGAGTAAATTTTGGAGAAGGTGCCTCTGTCCTAGCCAAAAGCAGACTTCATTAGATGATGTAACCTTTTAAATTTACAATCTTTTTTGATTACTGGCTCAAGGCCCAAATTCATTCTCATACTTAAGGAAGATCTTGCCAGATTAAGTCAACTGGAGTGTTGCCTGCATTCATTGTATAAGACTCATATCATCATAAATATCCTGTAACTAAGGCCAGAATTCAGGAGAAAAGTAGTCATTCACATCAACAGTGTTACTTGGATTTCAAAAGCTGGAGCTTTTTGCTAGCGTCACAACATTCTGGGTTAGTTCACTGAAACAATTTTATCTGGGTTGCAGGTTGAGAAACTTGGTAAGTAGCTGTACATTTTTGAACTCTTGGTGGTAGACAAATCTTTTTTTCAGCACATAAATTCTTGATAGAATTTTCTGTGTTAAAAGCCCCCAGTAGAGAATTGCTCATCCCATTGGTAGAGAAGCTACTTGGAGGTAGGAAGCTAAAAGAGGGGGAAAAGAAGGTGCCCCTTGCAAAGGTCGAAATTTGAGTTAGGAAAGTGGTGACCTGGTGATATTTACCTTCTTTGGAAAAGAAGGAGATATTTCCTAGATCCCTGCCCCCCACAGGGCATGGTGGGTTTCATTCGCAAGCAAACTAGAAAGAAGTGCCACTTTGGCAGGTGACATCTCCCAAGAGCTAAGCTGAGTTACGGTAAATTGGATAGGCCTATGAATTCTAGTGACAGTGGAGACACTGTAGACCTGGATTTATGCGGATACCGAAAGCCACTCTGAAGGGGACTGAATCCCAAGGGCATGTGTAAGGTAGTTAGCACTACTTCCTCAGGGATTTCCTCCCATCTGAATCCCTGGCTGGCATGGCTAAGGACGTGTATCGATAGTAGCTGACCTGAAATGCACTATTGCCTGACTGACACAGCTTGACCTGAGGCAAACCCATCTCCTCTGGATATAGCCCTGAGCACTGAAAAAAACCAAAACAGAATAAACAAGAACTGGTGGTACTCCTTTCCCAACAACATATGGCTAAAAATAAAAACAGCATTAAGCCAGAATACGTACTGTTTACATTAAAGGGAAATTAAAATAGTTTTTCCTGGATTTTCAGACTGCAATATTCTAGATAAATTCATTGAAGTTGAATTTAGCTTTATTTCCTTCTTTCTCACTCGTTGTTTTTTGTTTTGTTTTGTTTTGTTTTGTTTTTTGATGCCCAAGCATGTTTGCTCCACTCATTCAGGAATTCTGCATAGCCCACTAGCCAGCTCAAATGTGAAAACTTTTCTCATATCTCCTTTTTATTTTAGTTTTGAACTTACTTGCCAGTCATTCTAAAAACTACACAAAATTTAATTGTAGTATGAGTATGTAGCTATAGCTAAGACAATACCTACCTTTGTATTGTCTTTTAGAATAAAGCTCAAAGAGAATTACTACAGTTCTTTTTTCTTTTATCATCATCAATATCCTGTTAGTGAAACCAGGATTTGGAGGTAGGAGCAGCAGACTTTGGGGATAGGGTGGGGCTCAGTGTGGCCCAGTACACCCAATCTAAAACCATATTTTGGTAAATAGTTTTTCTGGGAAACAACAAAATGGAACAATTCTGTTCAATTATCTAGCAATGGGCAGGGAACTGTCTAAGGGCTACAGGTAATAACTAGGTAACAGAGAGCTGGGAAACAGAGTGGGAGAGTAAGAAAGTGTCAAGCCATTATGCATATTAATGCCAAACTGGTGTGTTTATACATTTGTGACACTGATAATCTATGTACAAAAATAAACATAATTTTATAATGATAAAAGAAAGGAGTTAAATTTCTAAAAAGGTATGTATCTGGAATGAGTCAAATATTTCAGATCACTATCATTTAAATAACCATTTTATGACAATCATAGAAATATGTTAAATTAAGAGAACTAGTTTCAAAATGTAAGTCAATTAAAAAAACTCCACTGAAATTATAAGGATGAGTTAACTGATCTGAAAATAGGACCATTTTGCCATGAATTTTAACGCATATACAAAGTCTGTTCTGTATAGAACTCTGCACAGAAACCAATTGCAATGCAGATCAAACCTGCTTAAATGAATTGAAAAACTTCATTTCGAACTTAGTAAACAAAAAAGTCCATATGTGCAAATATACTATTTGTTGGGTTGGAAAATTGATAATAAAAATTACAACTTACTGGAATTTTAAATATCTTTAAAATTTTAATTAGCTACTTAAAAAGCATATTAAAATTAACTTTACTGTTTTAATACGTAAATTAAGTCTCCTCAGCAGGTGGGCATGTCCAGTTATTTGCCAGTTATTTGGGTCTCTTGCCAGTTGGAATATTTCTAAATATAGAATATTTATATAAACCCTTCAGTGGTGACCTGTTGAATTATAGCTGCCCATGTCTTCATGAAATAACGGTAATATCAGTTCTATTTCTTTTTCCCAAGGTAAATTAAAATTTCTTAAACCCCTATACACCAAATAGGAAAGAAATCCTACACTACACTGTTGTGTCTCCCCCAGAGCCCCTCACCCCTATCTACAATTGTGGTGGCTTTTCATCCAACAAAGAGGTTCATCCTCTTTTCACTCCTACCTGGAAAAGAGCTTTGTGTCTTGAGATCTGCTGTTGCCTTGGGGTCATTGTTCCTTGTGACAACACTGACCCTCCTGAGTGTCCATTTGACTGTCCACAGCCAGAGGGAAGTCACCCTGGCAACTACTGTCCCTCTTTGCAGACTCAGAAATTCAGCGACGTGGTGCGAGGGTTTCGGCAGCCTCTTTTCTTTCCTGACTCCCAAGGCCCAGAGCGCCCATTCCATACCTCTCACTAGCAAACGACACTCGCTTGCCTTTGAGAAGGACCCAGATTATTTTTAATGGGAAATACTTTCTCTCTCCCTGACTGGTCCTTCTGCCCAGGATAAGCCAAGGAATATCTGGCATTTTGCTAAAGCAACGAATAAATAACTACCAATACTACCATGAACAACACAATTCAAAACAGAAGTTAAATATTCAGCTGACCACCCCACCGCTTTTTTACCATTATGCAGTATTAGAATTTTCAGGATCTTCTCTTTTTTTAAAAACCTCTACCATTTCCAATAAACGGCCCATGTCTTCTCTTTGGTACTGAATTTAGGTAATAATTTTAGGTGGGACCTATTGTTGTCTATTCTCCAGGTAGGATATAGAAGAGGGCTATCCAGAACTTTCTGTGATGATGGAAATGTTCTATATCTGCGCTCTCTAATATGGTAGCCACTAGCCTCATGTGGTTGCTGAGCACTTGAGATGTGGCCCATGAAACTGAAAAACTGAACTTCTAATTTTATTTCATTTTAAATTAAATTTAATCAGCACATGTGACTAATACCTTATGCATTGGACAGAGTATTTGCCCTGACTACTCCTTATGAAAGAAATTAATCAAAATTCATTTCCAGAGTGATATTTTTTCTTAAACTCTGAGTTTAAATTGACTCTTCTTTAAACAAAACAAAACACTTCATCTGGTGTTAAGAAAAACACACATGCCGAAACTATGTATTTTTGTTCTTTTATCAAAACAAAAGCTTATTATAAACTTTAGACCTGATATTTTTGCTGGATTTAAGTCTCACCCATCAGCTTTTTCCTCTTCCAGAGCATGGCTCTTATAAGTTAAACATTTGCAGTGGTAACATAAATAATTTCTCTCCAAAATTAACACACACCGAATTTCTAGCGCAGGAGGATATTCTCTGCCCCTTCTCAACCCATCTTTCTGTCAACATAACCTGTCTCGCAGGGCTGTTCTGTGAATTGACTCACTTATAAAATGTGCTTTCTTGCCTCTTAAGAATGACTCTACTGTGCAGAGAAATTGAAAATTAAAAATAAATGTGAACTTACGTTGTTTCTTTGGACTTACAATCCCTTTGACAGCTTGCCTTCAAATAAGACAGGCCCGAGTTTGGTTAATAGTCTCATCCAACGGACTTGGGGTTATGTCCCACCCAAAAAGCTAAATATATATGAAGCCTGATTGTCTTCAGTAGGCAGTATTTTAATTTACCACAAGGCCACAGTTTCGCCCGCAGTTATTTTTAGAAGCATGTTCATATTGGACAATTGTATCCTCTACCACCAGGGCTAAAGTTAGTTGCCAAAGGTCCATTTATCTTCTTTCGCTCTTACTGGATCCCCAGTCTCTAAAATTATGCTAAAAAAAAGTCTGACCACTCAGAAATAATTCCAACATTCAGATATTACACATTTTTGGGTAGCCAAAAAGTGAATCTGTGAAGAAAAATGATTCACTTTTGCTTCTGTGACAAAAAGACTAAGGAATTTCACTTGGAAAAGGTATCTATATTTAGGAAGTCTAATTTATGCAACTTGTAGTCAATAGGTCTTTTAATACATGGTTGGCATAGCTAAGTGTCGTAAACATGTCTTAAAATTTGGTGCTGGAAGAATCTGTTTGAATATAATTCCAACTCAAATTTAGCTACTAGTTTACACAACAAATTATTTTCTACTGGAATAAAAAGTTACAGCTGATTTAAAGAATATATTTTCCCCTTGACTGTCTCATATAGTGGTCTGAGAGGCATGTCATGACTATAATGATAATGTATTCCAGAATTCAAAGCTGCGGCACAGTCTATACAAGTATCATATAAAATTACGCTTAATTGAAAACGCCTGCTACTGAAGAAGGAGCGTCATACGTCAGAAATGTGCCAACAGGGGTTTGTGAGTCAACAAATGCCAGGGAATTCAGGCTGATGTCTTAGAGTTTTTGGCCGGTGGGTCTGAGCATTAAAAAAAAATTACATTCTGGAGGGAGGTAATAACACTGCATCACTGGGTTGCATCTAAGCCTGGGTTGGGATTGATTAAATCTCTCGTGCACGCATGAGAAACACAGAGATATACATTATTTATTTCTGCTGTACTTCGCTCGGTGGGATCTGTGCCGTTTAAAAATTAACTACTTAGACACTGGGTAATTTGGAGTCAGTGAAGGGTTTGTTACACCGGGGATGTTTCCAGTCTTCACCAAAGAAGTGATAGAAATAAAGGGACTCAACTCATAGCAAGAACTTCACCTAAGGGTAAAGAAACTTCCTAAATGAACTAATGACATATGAGAGTAACACTTGAAGAATTTCTACAATCTTTTTCCCTAAAACGTTTCGAACAATAGGGTCGTTCTCCCTTTGTCTGGCGCGGCTGCATGACGTGCAGCTTCTTTGGAAATAGGGGCTGTTGCGCAGCCCAGGCTGGAAGTTGCCCAGGTGTGGCTGTAAGCCTGGGATGTGGCTGTTTCTTTGTATCCATGGAAGCTTGTCCCGTGTAACCTGCCACGGACTTCACAGTCGAGCCAATAGAACTCAACATTTATTTGCTGGACCAAATGAATAAATGGAGGAAGAAATGGGAATGTTATCTTTTGCTGTGTATCAAAATGCCTTGTATTTAGCAGTTGAAAACATCAACACTTACTGTCTCATAGTGTCTGCAGGAGTGGTTCAGCTAGGTGGTTCTAGTTCACAGCATCTCATGAGGCTGTAGTTAAGAGGTTGGCCAGGTCGTGGAAGCAGAGATAAACCAGGGCCTCTCTACTCTTAAGAGTTTGGGAACCAGAGGGGCAATTATTAAGGGATAGGAGGCAAGCACAGTGAGGCAGAGGGTAGAAACCCCATATTTAGGGGTACCCGGGACTGGGTCAGAGAAAACGGAACTCTATAAAGGAGAATAAGAGGAGTCAGAATGTCAAAGTATTTTCAACAGAGTGAAGAGGAGCAGGAAGTGAACCAAGGAGCAAATGGGTAGTAGAGTAGTTTCCCCATTACCTGAGGGGGATGCACTTCAAGGCCCCAGTGGAAGCCTGAAAGCACAGATAGTACTAAACCCTGTATATGCTATGTTTTCTCTACACCTATATTCATATGATAAAGTGTGAACTACTCTGGCACTTTGGGACCATTATTAAGTAAAAGTAAGGGTCACCTGAACACCTGAAGCGTTGCCATACCTGGACAGTCGATCTGATAACCAAGGCAGCTACTAAGTGACCGATAGGTGGGAAGGGTGTACAGTGTGTATGTGCTGGACAAAGTGATGCTTCATGTCCTGTGCGGGGCAAAGAGGGAGAGTGTGAGCCTTCGTCGTGCTTCTCAGAATGGCATGCCATTCAGAACTTCTGAACTGTTTATTTCTGAAATTTTCCATTTAATATTTTTGGACTGTAGTTGACCATGGGTAACTGAGATCATGGAAAGGGAAGCCGTGGATAACGGAGGGGCTTCTATCCAGGACTGGGAACAGGGAGGGCAGGAGTGATAAAGGAAACAAGGCTGCGCGATGCGAGCCCGAGCGCCCTGACTCGGCTCTGTCTGCTCCGTGCCTGCGCTGGTGCTGCCCACGTAATAGAAAGGCGTAATAGCATAGAAGGAGAAGGAGTTTTAGGATGGAGCTTAGAAGAGGACTTTTTTACCCTGACAGCTTCCCTCTGTAGACAGTGGCGCACTCCTCCTGGGGTGGTCTGGTCCTGTTTCTACCCTGCATTTCTATTAACATTGCCTCAGTTCAGCTCCTGACCTTGCTGGAGTCTGACATGACATCATGCTACTGGTCCGTCACCACAGAGTTCTGAAAATATTTATTTGCAACCTCCACAGATGGAAAATAAAATCAATAAACATTAGCTCTATCACAGTCTTTGAAGATATGTCACCATAAGAAATAAGTAAAGACTTTCCCTTTTATTATTTTAAAAACAATTAAGAACATTAATAAAATGGATCGAGCACTAGGTAATATTAAGTAATCATTGTCTTGTGTGTTTTCTTTTTCTTTTAGGTGTAACAATGATATTGTGTTTACCTAGGAAAATATCAGAGGTGCTTAAAGTTCTAGAGCCCAAGAATAGTATTTGAGGCACTTTCACTAGACAGTTCCTATTTTTGAATGGTCTTCATCTGCAAAGTCTTCCCCTGTTGCTGACTCCTTGTGCTTGCCAGCCTCATACCTGGCACGGCCTTCATTCTTATCCACTCTCCTTGCCCTGCCTCGCCCTCTGAATCTGTAGCGGTGGCTGATCTTCTCACTTCTGACGTGGGTACTTGTTTTTGAATAATAGCTTTGCTTTACTCCTTACGCCTGAAACTGGGCACTTTATTTCTGGCTTCAATATTTTGCCCCTTTCTCAACTATACTGTGAGCTCCCCTTCTGGCTATATGAATGAGTTTCCTAACATATATCTTTGGACTTTACGTCTTAGCTCAGAGTGTGTGTGTTTGCATATGTGTTGCGTCCTGGCTGGATTTGTCATGAATACAACATGAGATCGTCACACTGCTGACCATGTTGCCATCTCTGAAATCTATCTGAAGCACATCAGCTCTCCTTTCGTATATGAAGTCCATGTCCCTCCTGGGGCCATCCACTCGGTTTATTTCCCTTCTGCAGGATTCTTCCTATATTGAATTACTGGTCAAGTAGAAATGACTGCCATGCACTGCATCCAATGAACGATCAGTTACCCTGGCTCAGAAGATCAACCTCACTCATAACTCTTCAACAACTTACCAATCATATTATCCTAGGTAACCATTCCTCTATTCTGCCTTGTACATCATCGAATTATGCCATACCATAACTTCTACTAAATACCAGTGACTGACAGAGTGCCTTACGGAGCACCTGGCTTGGGAAGATCTTGATCCTCAGAACCCCTGAACGAAAACTTCCAAATTCTAACAGAAATTCATAGAAGGAATACTCTAAATCAATTACAGCAAGAGTCGCAAATTAAAAAGAAAATCATCTAAATGGAAAACTAGTAAATAGAAAACTGAGAAAACACTAGAGCATTTTGGAGAAAGCAGCGATATTTTTAGGAGTTGCTATAATCCATGTTGGCAACTTGCATTGGTTCTTCGCATAGCCAGAGAGAACTTCACGCGGCCCCCGTGGGTTCACCGAATTCCAGGTTCACCCGTGCATTATATTCCAGGTCCCTCACTTCAGTGAGCCCTGCTCCTTGGAGTGGCAAAAGCTGAGGCCCAAGCACAGAGGAAAACTTTCACCCATTTTTAGGAACCAGGAAATGGTTTATATTTATTTGACCCTAATTGAGTTTAATACCAAATATTTACACCGTTTATTTGGTCTATAACTCATTTGACTAGATACTGGAATGCTGCAAGGAATTTGTAAAAAGAAAAAAAGTGAGGAGTAGTCTCAATTCTCAAGGTTCTCTCAGCCTAATAAATATTTACATGTATACTCATTGTATAACAAAGAACAGTTAGAGCTCCAAGAGAGTCAGTCCAAAAGTGCCCGCAGGGGCTGCAAAGGAAGGGGACATTTGGGCAGTGGGGCAGCAAGGGGGTGGGGTGAGACTGCTTTCGAGCAGGCTTGCAGTGAAAAAATGCGCTTTTAATGACACCAGCACCAGAGGGAAGGGTGTTCCCTAGGCCAGGGGTTGGCAAGTTATTTTTCCGTAAAGGGTCAGATAACAAATATTTTAATGGTTGCAGTTGACATCCTGTCTCTGTTGTATATTCTTACCCTCTACCTTTTAAACATGTAAAAACCATTCTTAGCCTATGGGCTGTACAAAATCAGGCTGCAGACGAAATCCCACAGGGTATAGTATGCCAACCCCTGTTGTAGGCACGCGAGCAAAGATGTGCATGTGGGAAGCGGCAGTGTGTATCCTTGGGCTGAAGGTGATGGAAGTTTTCGGGGAGCACGTGGGAGATAGGATTGGAAAGTTAGTTAGAGACACAGCGTGCGAAGTCTTGGACGCCGGTATAAGCTCGTGGGGCAGCAGAGAAGAGCTGAAGTTTTCCAAGCAGGGAAAATGATATGACAGAGTTTCGACTGAGAAGATGAATTTGATGATAGGATGTAGGATGGAAGAGTGTGGGGAGATAGGAGACGTACACAGGGGAAAACACCTGATTGAATTAGGGCCACAATCATAGTGACTGAAAGTGGGGACAGACACGAGGGACCAGGTGCCTCTCCAGGAAGGAAAGACATAAGCATATTGTTATGAAAAGCACATTGACATAAATGAAGCGTGGGATTATGCATGCAAGGCTTGGTGGAACAGAACGCATCCTGAATACAGTCATTGGTAACACAAGGTTTCACAGCATCACCATGAAGTCTTACTCCACACACTGAAATTTTGATTCTCAGGCCGCTGACTGCAGCAAAGAAGTTTCCTGTCAAAATGACACCTGGCCTGGTAAGAGTCTGTTGGAGACCTCCTCTCTGATGGTTGGCTGAGGACTTACTAAAGACAATTTGTCTTTGAAGATGGCCATGTCTCAGGAGAGAAGCAGACGAGAACCAGGTGTGAAAAGAAGTTTGAAAGAGAAAGAGAAATCCAAATGCATTTCTTAAATAGGAATAAGACAACAACTGAAGTAACAGTATTAGAATCAATTCACAAAGCTCACAAACTTAAGTTGTTTTTGCAAAACTGTGCAGAATAAATTAAAACAGAGACCTCACAAGGTGTGATATTGCCCAAGGACAACCTAGCAATCCCAGTTTTTCTTAAAGTCATTAAAGAGTTTTCCCCTCTGGAAGGAACAGAAACTATTTGCCAGAGCTGTTCTATCATTCATCCCTTACAATGAAGGCCATGGACACACTTTTGTGTAAGTCCAAACGTGGCCTCGAATCAGACAGCTTCCTAAGCAGAATGCTCTCTGTCAAGAAAACAAAGATCTTCAAGGAAATAGTGTGTTTGTGGGTGGGGGTGGGGTGGGGAGACTGAAAGGCGAGCCCTAAAGCTATACATGTAATAGTGAAACATAAGAGTGAAAATAGCTATATTAAGATAAATAGAAACTAGTAAGTGCTCCAAACATTTTCATGCGTATTTGAGACTTTTTCCCAGAACCCAGAAATTATTGAGCCTTCAGAGACATAGACCAGAGCTGTTTCCAACAGGGTTGGGAATGGTTATTGGCTGTGATGATCACAACCTATAAATATCAGGAAGTTATTTTCTTCATGAGCTTCTTGGGCAGAGGACTTAAAAAATGCTCTTAGACTAAGCAACAACCTTCCCCTCCATATGCACTAAGAGTTTCAGAATTTCATTTTGTGAAAATGGCTTCCTTTCATATATCAAGAAATGGTACCATAATTTTAAATTATTGCTAATGTTTGCTAGATAGCCAAAAATGGCCAACTTAAAACAAACAAACAAACATGCTTTTCCTGTCATATGCAGCTTGTGAATTTGAAGCAACAGAACAAACTCATTCCAAATGCAGAACGCTCAAAGAATTATGGTTTTTCAAAGAAATAACACCACCTATTGTAAATTATGGGTAATGTTTGATGGGGGAGAATTTGTGTTTATAAACCAAAGAGTAAAATCGTCCAGAATCTTCCCAATTTTAGTCATCCCTTTCAAAGAAATTCATTTCAAAACAGTACGTTCATTATTTCTCTATTCAATACACTTAGCCACCAATTATGTGAAAATGTATTATTAAAAATAATTGCTTTTTGTCCTCATTAACCAACTATGAGAAGAAAAATGATGGAAAAAATCATTCAACATTTTATTAATTCTACAACAGTATTTCTAATGAATCCTCTTATCAAATTGTGTGTAGAAAAGCATTTTCCTCCTCATTTTCTAGTGAATTAGGTAGCAGTTGAACAAAAAGATAGATACTCCCGTGATGAGCACATTATAGCATTCCCCACGGACTGTGGAGATGGTTCAGTATTCTGGGGGAAATTAAATCTTGCCTTCCCACTGCTCCTTCTCACAGGCTTTGTAGAAGGTTTAATTGAACCTGGCACACCCTCCTAGATTTTCTACACAAAATTCATTATTTATTCGTTTTTGAGTAATTGCAAGGAAGCTAAGCATCCTTAGATTATGCACGCCATAAAGCTTGAAAGAAAACGGAAGCTCTCTCAGACGTCCCCATAAACCCACAGGGAGTGGGCTGGGAAACAAAAGCATGGCGCCTGGGCTTCGGTCCAGCCCTTCCCTCTGGTGGATGCTGGAGGGATCTGATTCCCCACTCCCATGCCCCATCTGCTGCGACAGCTGAGCCCCACTCATTTCCTGAAAGAACTGTTTATCAGGTGCCACCTGACTGACTTTCACTCCAGTTCACACTGTGCACCTTCATTCAGTTCAGGGCTGTAAGTTGGGGATGGATTTCTGTTTGAAGGGTCTGTTTATCCTCATCAATAATTTGGGACTGAAAAGGTGGCGCTCTACCCAGCCTGAAGGGACCACGGTTATGGTCTGAGAAGCTCCTCTGATGCCTTTTAAATTCACTGGAGGCAAAGCATAACTGTGTGAATCAATAAAAGTAAGTTGTTACCTGCCATGTGTAAGACAGAGGACACAAGCCAGTCAGGAGAAGCTGCCAGATGGTCTATCCATGTGCATAGCTGGGGGAAGGATTTCCCACTTGGGATTCAACAAAAGCCACATGAAGCAGGTAGCAAATGACTCAGAGCAGACAGGGAGGTAATCTCTGGCAGGTGGGACAGTGGAGGACAAATTCACAGCTGGCAACACGAGAAGTGTTTTGGGAAGACTCACCAGCTGGTCGGCTACAGCAGTGGTTCTCAAACTCAGGGTCACCTGGCGGGCTTGTGAGGATGTGAGCCGCTGGGTTCCACCCCTCCCACACTTTCTGATGAAATTGCTCTGAGGCAGGCTGAGAAGCCGCGTTTCTAACAATTTCCCGGGTAATGCAGGTGCTGGTGGTCCAGGGATCACACTCTGAGGCTCTGTAGGCAAGAGTTTCTACAGAAAGATGTGGCTGAACAGACGAATGGAGCTTCCATGTGAAAGGCTCTTGAAGTCAGGCTGAGGAGTTTGATTTTATCGTTTATACCATGAAGACTACTGAAAGGTTTTGGAAGAAGTCAGGATGAATTTGAGGAAATAAAGAGGTGTTTTAGGAAGGGTATTCTGACTGCTGTGCTGAGAATAACTTGGAAAAGAAGAGAGTCACCATGGCAGATTTGTGTCATGGTTTTAGGACACTAACATCAGTGGGGAAGAAGGAGGAACGAAAGAAAAGAGATGGTGCTAAAACCCATGCATTCATTCTCCTCTAAACAAAACTAAATTTCAAGCTACATTTGCACAAGAGTTGACAAAACAATTTACACTAGTGAAGTCTTTAAGCTAGTGGCTATTGAATACTATGGGAAGAGGTTCCCTAGAGAAGCTCATTAAAAATGCAAATATCTTCTCACTATATGCTCAAAAAAATTGAAAAGGACTCTAACAGATATTTGCACACTCATGTTTATGGCAGCATTACCTACAATAGCCAAAAGATACAAACAACCCAGATGTCTATCGACGAATGAATGGATAATCAAAATATGGCATACACATATAATGGGATATTACTCAGCCTTAAAAAGGAATGGAATTTTGACAAATGCTGGAACATGGCTGGACCTTGAAAGCACTATGCTAAGTGAAATAAGCAGGACACAAAAAGACAAGTATTACATGATTCCATTTATGTGAGGTTCCCAGGATAGTCAAACTCATAGAGACAGAAAGTAGAAGTGAGGTTACTAGGCGCTGAGAAATGAGGGGAAAAGGGGTTATTATTTAATGGGTATGAAGTTTCAGCTTGAGATGATGAAAAATTCTTCAGATGGATGGTGACGGTTTCATATCAATGTGAATGTCCTTAGCATCACTGAACTGCACACTTAAAAATTGTTAAATGGTAAATTTTGTTACGGTATATATGTGTGTATGTATGTACATATGTACATATGTGTGTATTACACACACACACATATTTTGACACACACACATGCATCAAATGCCTGAGGTAGCCCTCCAACTAGAGACTGTGATTCAATTGATCTTGGTGGGGCCCAAAAATACGCACTTAAACATCTAGCTCATCTAGCTTAGGGTGTCCCAAAGCAGGTATGGGAAGGGAACAGCCTCTCAGCTCTAGCAAAAAATAGCTCCTTCGAAGTAAAGTGCTTTGTGAGAGAGGGAACAGGGTTTTGCTTAATGGGACAGTATTCCAGGTACCACTTAGACCAGAAGATTATTTTTCCTGGCTAAGACCATAGACGTCCATAACATTTTTCTGACCTCAAGAAATCCAATTAGAAGCTTTCATCCAGGACTCTGTTCCCCATCTGAAGGCAGCCACATGGGAGAGTCACCCCTTCTGCCATTGTTACATTATATGTTTTCTGTAATAACTAGAAGCAGAAATAGATAGAGCAACATAAACACAGAGGATGAAGTTTGTGTAGTGGAGGCAGGATGCCTGAATTTTATGGCTTGAACTTTGTACAATTATTGACTGGCTGAGAGCTCTCTACAATAGGTAGTAATTAATGTGAGGCAGGAAATAGTCCAGCAGGAAACAGAATGGAATATAGATGCGAATAATGAGTGTTAGGGACACGGAAACAGGATAACAAATGTGAACTGGGATCTGCATTAAGACACAAATGGAGTTACTACCTCAGCTGTTCTCTGATGATTTAAACCTGGAGACCACAGAGGTTATTCCTTCCCAGCCTGAATTTATACATTACAGAATTCTAGGATAAGGTAGATTTACTTCTGTGAGTCTCTTTAGGAACTGAAAATTATGGGATTAAATATATGTGATTCTCCATTCCCTTGAAGCAGTAATTTAGAGAGAATGGCTCCAAGTCCTGATAAAACCAGAAAAGCAGGAAAAAAATTTAAAAAGATACTTAGTAGCAAACTATAGAAATGATCCCTGAAAGTAAAGTACAGCAGGAGGAATACAGTCAATAATATTGTAATAGCTATGTATGGTGCCAGGTGAGTACCAGACTTCCTGGGGGAAGGGGAGGACCACTTGGTAAGTTATAGAAATATCTAACCACTTTGCTGTACACCTAAAACTAATATAAAATTGTATGTCAACTATAATTAAAAAAATATTTAAGATACTTAGTATACAAATTATCTGGCAATAAAACAGGGAATTTTTAAAACTGAGAATGTAGCATAGGGGTGGCATAATGGTTAATTTTACATGTTAACTTGGCTCCGCCACACGGTGCCCAGATCGTTGGTCAAACATTATTCTAGGTGTTTCTGTGGGGGATTTTTTAGGAGACATTAACACTGAAGTCACTGGACCTCAAGTAAAGTAGATTGCCCGTCATAATTGGATGGGCCTCATCTAACCAGGTAAAGGCCTGGGCAGAACAAAACATGGGCCTCCCTTGGGCAAGAGAGAATTTGCCACAGACTGTGTTAGGACTTCATCTGAAACGTCCGCCCTGCCTGGCTCTACGTAGGCTGCCAGCCTTCGGACTAGAGCTGCAGAATGGGCTCTCCTGGGTCTCCAGTCTGCCAGCCTACACTGCAGATGCTGAAATTGTTAGCCTCCAAAATCGTGTGAGCTAATTTCTTGTAATAAACCTCCTTTTACATGTACAGATGTGGGCAAAAGTAGGTTTACAATGATACATAATAATATAAGAATAAACTGTGTTTCACACACTCACAACTGTAAACCTACTTTTGCCCACCCCTGTGGGGGTGTGTGTGTGTGTGTGTGTGTGTGTGTGTGTGTGTGAAGCCATCACACCACCCGGTACCGCATTCTCAGTTTTAATGTTACATATATACAATTGGTCTGTTTCTCTGCAGACCCCCTGACTAATACAGGTGGTAGATGAGGTTTGTCAATGTTTCCAGTAGTTAAAAGAAGTAAAATGCATGATTGTAGCAGTTTTTAAAAAGTCACAAATTCTTCGACATTCATCCCACCAACAGATGAGGTATATGCCCCCACCCCTCGAAACATTTCTAAGGTGTTCTCCTACTTTAAAGTTGGCAAGTTCCCTCAGTATTTTCAGCTTGATTGGTCACAAAACTAGGAAAAGCAATACAATAAACTCCCCACAGAACTGGCATATATTGCATCTGGAATCTTGAATGGGAAAATCTGGATTATTTTGAAATGTTGTTGAACTTGTCTCTTGCTTAGCTAAAATTGTTTGTATGAAAATGACTGCAGTATATTAGTAAGCAAAATAATCCAGGCTACACAAAAATCTCTTTTATTTTTTCTGAATTCTGTTTAATACTGTGACCCAAACTAGCCTTTCTTCCTGCCTGCTCTTCACATAAATAACTTGGTCCTAGGACTTCCAACCCCCTGGTGATCTCAGTAGTCTAAAACTCTGTTTCATGTCTTACTCCTATGACTTCCTGAAGCAGAGAGGTGCTTCAAGAAGGCAAAAAAAAAAAAAAAAAGATGGATTTTGAGAACAAAATCACATTAACCCCAATAACATATATACTCTACATTGTGAAAGGAATTTTTTTCAAAGTGAGAGAGAGCGGAAACAGTTGTTTTCTTCAATAAACTTGTCATAGTAGCAATAACAGTAATATAAACTCTCTCTAAATCTTGTAAAGATGAATAATTTATTTTAATAAACTTATCAGAACTCATAAACTTACTGGAACTCACAACTCTTTACAACTCCTGTGTTGTTTCATCTCATCTTTATGCAGCTCCCCACCTCGCTCCTCCTCCTTCTGAGTGGTGCCGCCTTCAGCTCCATCTCTGACAGTTTCTCATCCAGTCACCTGCATGGCCAGAAAGTATGGCAACTGGTTTACCCAGTTTCTGGTGGGTGTGAGTTAACTGCCTCCAGTGTCTTGGGGCATGCTGAGTTACAGGTAACCTTGAGCTATCTCCCTAACCTTCTCCTCTTTAGGACTCAGGCCAATGCATTACGTAATAGCTCCATCTCTCTGTGGGACCAGAGCACTTCCCTGAACGTCACTTGCCTTGGTGGGCTTGGAGTCGCTATTTGTCTCTTGCCAGCAGGTCACTTTTTAGTTACCGATTCCAGCATAATCGACTTCCTCAAAATGCAGGTGTTTTCAAATAACTATGGTTTCTTAAACGGTGTGGTGCCCCAGTGACCGCCCCATTCTCTCTCTCCGCCTAGGCTCACCATCCATGGCCTAGCCTCGTTCACGGCGACTTTGGAGTAGGTGAATTGTTTACTTAGCATCTGGCTTCCCTCGGAGAGAGTGTTCCAAGAGACAGGATTTGGAACCTGCTAGCGTCCTAAGGCTCAGAAACAGACGCAGCATCGCTGCTGGCAAATTCTCCTGGCCAGAGCAGTCATAGAGTCCGACCAGACTCAAGAGGAGAGGTCGTAGATAGACTCCACTACTCAGTGGCAAGATTATCAAAGATTTTGAGGACATCTCTAATCTGCCATGACGCCCTTCCCCTGCAGTCCCTATGGTTTCAACTGCAGCAAGGGGAAGCGTCCCGCTGTAGTTTACTGGACTGTTAGGAGCCACTTGACCCAGCGGTGCTTGACGCCGTCTGTGTCCGACCTGCATCTACCATATCACGCCCCAGGACTAATGGTCGCCTGAACCTTTCTCAGGAGCTGCTGCGCCCTTTGGGTGCAGTGCTTGGGCTGCCCACATGCCCTTGCTGGGAGCAGCCGCTGCGACCACTCCGTGTCCCCGGTCCTGCACAGCCTCAACTCCTTTACTCCTGCCTCGCCCTCTGTGACAAAGCCTGTCCATAATGACAAGGTCCTCTGTGTCTGAGTTTTAAGGGAACCATTTCCTTACAATATATCACGTCTTCCACCAACTGCGCCACTGCTGTTTGCCTTGTGATTCGTGAGGACTTAACAGTCAAACCAGGCGCATCTCAGGTTACAGAAGCACAGCTGTGTGCACATGCGCATTAGGTGGCTGTGCAGGGGATTACGGAGGTGTTCGCAGGAAAAAGGGCTAAGGGATATCAATGATCACAGGATGCTGATACTTGTCAAGGGTTTTTACAATTTCTCAACAAGTTTTATATACCTTACCTCATGCAGTTCTTGTGGTTCTGATAGTTGATATTATAAAACCTGCTTTGGAGAAGGTAATATTAATAATAACAAAACCACGGTAAGTGATTGACATGTGTGGTCTCCTTTATTTTCATAAGTATTATCCATTCATTCATATTCATTCACTTATTCCGCAAATATTTACTGAGTGTTGGGTGCTTGGAGATAAAATAGTGAGAGAAAAGAGATGTGTCCATTCTCAGGGAGCAGACAGCCTCTTATAGGAGACTGATGTTAATTAAATAATCCCACAAATCAATGTAAGTTTACAACTGTGACCAGTGCCCTGAAGGTGAGGTACATGGTGCCATGACAGGGACATTTGGCTTAGTCACTGACGACATGACCCCTGAACCGGCACCTGCAGGCAGCGGGGCGGGGTGCGGGGAGGGGAGGGGAGCGGCATTTGTCGTGGTAGGGGATGGGGAAGGGCAGGGAGTGTTCCAGGCGGGGAGAATAGTTAGTTGTGCAAAAGCCTAGTTGTAGGAGAGGCCATGGTTCCTTCCAAGGCTTAAAAGTAGGCCCATGTGCCTGGAGGACAGGCCCTGTGGGGTCAGATTAACACTAATCTTATTTCACAGATAAGGAACTGAAGACCTGCTGACTGGCCTTCCTTTGCCAATTAATATGACCAGGAAGTGGCAAAGCCAGACCTTCGAATTACCTGGAAAGCCAAAGCTTGATGAGCCCCTTTCATCCCTCGGTTCCGTTTCTCCCTGCACGGCTCGCTGTTTCAGAGAGGAGGGCACAAACGTGAAATGGCTGGGAGAGTGGGGGGTCTGCTTCCCGGGCAAGGGGCTGTAGAAAACATGAGCTGAGATTTTTTCTTTACTTTCTTAAAAAAAAAAAATTTAAGTTAAATTTATTGGGGTGATGTTGGTTAATAAAAGTATACAGGTTTCAAGTATACAAATCTTTAATACATCATCGGTATATTGCACTGTGTGTTTACCATCCAAGTCTCTTTTTTAATCATATATAATCTGACCCCCTTTACCCTCTGCTGCCTCCCTATACCCCCTCTGGTAACCACCATATAGTCGTCTGTGTCTATCAGTTTTGTTTGTCGGTTTTTCTTGTTTGTTCATTTGTTGCTTCCACTTTTATATCCCACATATAAGTGAAATCATATGGTTCTTGGCTTTTTTCATTTGACTTCACTTAGCACGATACTCTCAGGATCCATCCCTGTTTTGCAAAGGGCAGTATTTCATCTTTTCTTACGACTGAGTAGTATTCTATTGTATATGTGTACCTCAGTCTTCTTTACCCAGTCATGTACTGAAGGGTGTTTTGGTTGTTTCCACATCCTGGCCACTGCGAATAATGCTACAGTGAACATAGGGGTACAGATATCTTTATAAATAAATGAATAGGATTATATCAAACTAAAAACCTCTGCACAGCAAAAGAAACTATTAACAAAACAAAAGGCAACCAACCGAATGGGAAGATGTTTGTAAACAACACCCTGGATAAGGAGTGAATATGCGAAATATATTAAAAAATCATACAAGTCAATAATAACAACAAAAACAAACCATCCAATTAAAAAATGGGTATCAGACCTGAATAGACACATTTCTCAAAGAGACATACAAACGGCCAACAGGCATATGAAAAGATGCTCAACTTCACTAGCTATTAGGGACATGTAAGTCAATACAATGAGATACCACCTCACCACACCTGTTAGATTGGCTATTACCAACAAGACAGATAACAGCAAGTGCTGGAGAAATAGCTTATGGAGAAAAGGGAACCCTCATTCACTGCTGTCAGGAATGTAAACTGGTACAGCCACTATGGAAAACAGCATGGAGCTTCCTTAAAATAAAATTAAGAATAGAACTGCTTATGGCTCAGCAATCCCTCCTCCAGGTGCCTGCCTGAGCTGGGAAGTTTAAGTGAGGGAGCTGAGCTCCTGTGGAGCTCGAGGAGTAACTAAGATAGAGCAGTAAAAACAAAATAAAACAAATAAATGAACAAACAAACAAAAACCTGTGGGGCTTGGGGCTTGTTGTGTGATTAGGATTCTAGATATGAAACAACTGTAGGTCAATCCAATCTCAACTGGAGATGATACTAATGATTGAGAAGAATATTTTGTCACACTTTTCTTCTCTAGTGGTATTTAGAAATAGATTCAATGCTCATCTGAACAAAGCAGTTTCTCTTTTATTCTCTTTGGAAGACAGGGCTGAAAGAACTCAACAACTTCTGGAATTCCTAATAATTAATAAAATGGTAGGTCTTCTTAGTGTGTGCTGAAATACAGAGCTGGTTAAAGCAAGACCTATTAGATCTGCAGAGAGGCTGACTTCTGTTCTCTAGGTAATTAGCGATTTAGGAAATAGGAAGAATTAATAAGAGGGAGAAAAGCTCCTAAAACAGCACTGGGTAGAAAGCAAACCTCCAGACCCTACCCCAGTCCTACTGAATCAGGCACAGGGCACGGGAACTTGGATTCTTAACATACTCCCTAGGGGCCAGTAAAGGCTGTAGTCAGTGAACGAGCTAAGAATCAAAGGAAAGACACCTGATGTGACCCATAAGAGACACCCCAAGTGAAAGCTACACAGCTGAGCTCAATCTACAAAGCTGATAGAGTATAATAAAGTGTTGTTTTCATCCACCAAGTTTTGATGTGGTTTATTAACATAGCGATAGATAACTGAAACATAACCCCAAAGTCCAAAAAAAGGGCGTTTGATTGGCAAGCAGCTCTCTTAAATCGCCGAGGACACAACTGCCTTCCACGTGTGGCGCTATCATTTTCAACATATGGCTTCTAGGATCACCGTGAAAAAGCAAGGAGTGTGAAGAATAGTGCAGGAAAAGTCTTTACGGACCAGGCCTGGAAACAGGGCGCAACACTCCCGCATCAGGGGTGGGGGGCAGAGCTCATTCACATGGCTCAGCCTAACTGAGAGAAGGCTTGGAAATGGGGTCCATGAGGAAGGGAGGGGGCTTCAATGAACAACTACTCAGTCTTTGTCTCATAAACTAGTGTCCTTCCTAAATCTCCTTCTCCTTTGGTGTAACTAAACTAGATATCCATATTCTAGTCTCCTCTGGTTCTTACAGTCCTTTTATATTGTATTTCTTCTCCCTTCTCCTCCTCCTCACCAAACTGGTATCTGGGTGCTTGGGGCTGGGGACAGATAATGTTTTGGCTCAGGAAGAAGGAGGTCTCAGATCTGCACGTGTGGGTTCCAGTGAGAACTCCTGCTCCGCATCCAGAGTCTGGACCTGTTGGGCATTTATGAATGTTACGCTCTCCGTTTCAGAGCTGAACTCGATGGTTTAACCTGGCTCTGCTGTTGGCGGCCCCTTGAATGCAGTCCATGGTCCTGGGCAGCTCGGTGGCCCTGTAGGACTTCCACGTGCCCTCAGGGGGCACACAGTGGAACTTCTGCCTTCCCCCAGCCACCAGCCCTCCGTGCTTCTTATGGGCTTTGGAGAATATGGAACCCTTTGGTTTAGATCTATTAGCTTGGACATGAGCTACAAAAAACAGCAGAAGCCCAGCATGGCCTATAAGGAAACTGAAAAGAAATGAAAAGATAATCCACGGGACCTCAATGCCTCTTCGCTGAGCGGCCAGCATGGTTAAGTCCCAGGAGACAAACTCCTTCTCTCTGGATCCCATCATATGCCTTGGCACTACAGTGCGTACTATTTACACGATTAGAACAATTTATATTTTTACTGAGATGGGGCTTTAAGTTTTTCGAAATCTCTAAAAAAGCACAGAAGACAGACTTAGAGAGAGGTATGCATGTAATTAACCTGAGTAACTTAAAAATGGTTCATTGGCTGACAATTAAAACAGGGAAGAGAAGACAGCGAAAGTGTGTTGAACTTCCCAGCTCTCACTGAGGCGAGATGACAGTATCTTCCAAAACAGACAAATCGAGAACTGTAAGTTTTGATATCTAATTCATTTATAATGTACCGGAAGAACAAAAAGAAAAACAAAGGCGACTACTACACGCTCTGGGGAGTGGGAACTGGAACTCCTCTGCATGGTTTAAATGTGAAAGCTCACATGCAGACAGTAATGGAAAAACACTAATGCTGAATTTCAAAATAAAACGAAACAAAACAGGGGCATCCTCACCAGTAAGGAAATGCTTAAATAAGATATAATATATTCATGAAATTGAAGATGCATCTTAGGGGTAAAATGAATGAAATGTACACATTTTGACAAGGAAGGACAGCCATGATACCCTTGGTAGGTGAAGTGAGTTGAAGAATAATACAGCTAGCAGGCGATTTATAGAAAAATTATACATGCTCAGATATACAGTTATACCTCATGTGTGCAAACACACATTTGTGTACACAAGGAAACAAGTCTACAAGGATACACAACAATTTGGAGTGCAGAGGACGGAAGACTTTTATCTTTTATATTTCACACTTCTCTCTTTTTTTTTTTACTTTTAAAAAAGGAACACATAGGTCTTAGTTATAATTTTCAAATGTGAGCTTGCATTGTGGCATGGTCTCTTACAAACTGTGTCATGTGGAGAAGTCGAGCAACCTCTTTGCACCTCAATCTCCTCATCTTTACATGGAACTCCCGCCTGTTGCATAGTGGTACGGACAGACGACATGCACACAGGTATTCTAGCGGCCTGCAGGGATTCTATACACACTGCAGCCTTTCTGAGTGAGAAACAGCAGCCTGGGTGACTCAGGAGGAGGGTGAGTCGGAGGGTGGGAAGTGGAGGGCGGAGGGTGGAGGGATGACTCAGAGACAGTGTTTAAAAACAGCCCTCAGAGGCATGTGTGTACAGACATCTCCAGCTCTGAGATAACAGCCCTTCTCTTTCCTACAATTTTCTTCCCACTGCCACCTCCATCCTTTCTTTCCTAGATTCCTCTTAATGTTTATTTTTAATCCAACTTTATCTGTATAAAATGTTCCAAGATAGGAATAGCCTCTTCGTTTTATGTTTTTCCAAGTCATCACGCTGATTAATGGCAAGTGGCTGAAATATTAAACTCCTGAAAAGTACACACTTCATTTCATAATTTTTTCGCTAGTGCCTAACACCGTGCCTGGTGCATGGTAGTTTCTCAATAACGTATTGAATGAGTCCCAGGAAAACCTTTCTTGATCCTTACCATATCATAGCTAATTGTGACAAAAAATATTTTCAAGGAAGTAATACATCTAAAACATCCGAGATGTCTTTATTAACACAAAAGCACCTCTGCTTGGTCCAAGTTCAGACTGGAGTGTTGGTCTGGCCTTGCGTGGAAGGAGGAAAACGGAATATTTCCACGTTGTTGAGTTTTTCTCCCTGTAGGTACTGGTTACTTTAAACCAAACCAGTTCCAGGACTGTAGGATTCTGGCTTTTGGTAACTGCCCTGAATGTTTTCTGTTAGCCTTATGTCACTGGCGAAGAGATTGAGAAGATGAGACGTGGTTGGGACCCAGCACTCTCACCAACCCAAATCCAATCCTCCCTCAATCATGTGTCATACCCTGTATCCCAGGTGTCCGAGGAAGATACCTACTTGTGCGGAGAGCAAAGTGAGACAATTTCACCCTTCTCATTGAAATGAGGCCTTCACCCCCATCCTCAGCACAGATCTCTGATGGGCTAGGCTGGGCTGCACTGGTAATGTCTTGTGTTAATGGCAAGTGTAGACCTCAGGAGCCGTATGCCATGGAGAGTTGGTTGGCAGCTTCTTCCTGGGGTCAGCTTCAAATTCTCCATGTTTTGTATCTCACCAGTCTGATGTGGAAGAAAGGAGAGGCACCCTAGCAGATGCAGCCCTTCCCACACAACTGTCGGCCTCAGCTTTCTCCTACTTGGAGGTGCGTGAGGGAAGGGGCAGTGCAGGGAGAGGGGCCAAGGACTCCTAGGGGGTCTCACACTTGTCAGCTGAGACTTTCTGGACCACCTGGACTATCGTTGCTAGAGAAGTAGGGGCAAGAGAAGGATTTGAGCTCCTGGCTTTGAAATCCGGGGTCCTTCAGAGGAACTGCAGAACAAATGCCCGCTGTCTAAATTTTCTTCCCTCCAGATGACTCTGGAATCGCTTGGTTTGGCTTTGTTGACATGGCAATAATTACAGTCATTTTCATTAATTGCTCCCTATTTGAGCCTAATTGCCATGGCGTACAATAAAAATTATGCACATCATTCAATGTGCCACATTAACTTCAGATTTTATTTCATTATAACACTAGATTTAGTCCACTTTTACACATTATTGCTCACATGACTTGCTTATATACACATTCTTTTTTCTAATAGAGCAAAAGACCTATTTCAATAGCCAAATCAATGAAACCAATAGGAGAGCCTCCTGAGGGACTGGGACCAAGAATAAGAAAGCTGTGCTCTTTGCTTTTCTCTGTGCAACCTCTTTATTCTTTTCCCCTTCTCCTGATTGTATTTTTCCACTTCTCTATGCACATGGTGGAGGATGCTTTGTCCTATGGGGTTGTTGAGGTTATGCGACTTCCATTCGAGTAACTAGCTTATACTGGTGGCTCTCTTTGGAGCCCAATTATAAATTTCCAGAAGAAAGAATCTGGGTAACCCAGCTTGATTCACTATCTCTTATGCAATCAACGATGGCCAGTGGATGGGGTGAAGTAGGTCAAGAAGAGCTTCAGGGGCTCCCAGCCTGCGGCAGGGTGGGTAGAATGGGGGGTGGAGGAGCTCTCAATGGCTTTAGGCCTTTCTGTAAATTGGGGTGTGGGTGATAGTAGACCCTGTCCCTTGGGGCGCTGGTGAGTGCTGCCAGAGACATTGTTCACGGAGTACTTTGCACATTCCCGGCACTTAGAAAGCACTGATTATAATACCATTATTGTTATTGTATATTTGGATCCTTAAACCAGTTGTTTTGAGGTTTGGGGGCAGATATGATTTGAAAATCCATAAACCCCACCTATATTTTTATACAAACAATCCAGGAATCTCAGGGGGAAAAAGTCTGTATTTATTTATTTTTCTCCAAAACTCTGAATAGCAGCTTAGACATCACAAATGTAGATCCAATTTGAAAATGTGGCATGTAATATTTTGCTAATCCACAAGGGGGCAAGCTTCCCAAACATAAATAGTTGCTGCAGCGGCATTGCTCCGTGAAAAACAAAGGTGATCCCAACTACTGGTGATTGTTGGTTTTCAGAAATGCAGTAGTCCTATTACTTTCAAGAATGCAATAAATAAAAACATTTTTAAAGACCAGGCACAATTCCTGGCTGTGCGAGCCAAGGGGCTCCTTGTCCCCTGCCAGGTCTTGTCAGCTACAAGTCTGGTAAATAAAAGACATTACCAGTGCCCCCAACCACTCTCATCCTTCCTTGCCTTTCCCTCTGGTCCTCTGCTCCCTTTCTCCCCTTGTCTTCCTCCGTCTTCTCTGTCATCCTTTCCTGTAAAAACATCTTCAGAACTAGTAACTGTGATAAAATTTTAAAGAAATAAAAATCCCAGTAATTTTAGACCACTGAAAACACAGTCAAGAGTGTGATAATTACTAAAAATGAAATTTGGATTTTCAGATCCTTTACCAGGATTCATATTAAAAGGAGTGCAGTATCAGTGGTTTAAAGCAAGGGTACTGAAGGCAGATACGTCTGGGTTGTGTACGCATTGCCATCTCTGGGGCCAGGGGCTAGCTCTGTAACCTTGGACAAGTTACTAAGCTTCCTTCTCTTCATTTGTAAAATGGGGTGAATAGAACCTATGTTAGGGTTTCATGAAGATTAAAAAGGATAATGCATGCAAAGTTCAGAGTGTTTGGCACATAAAACATTCTACAGTAGTTGCTTTTACAATGATAGTTTTATTACAGTGATATTATATTAATAAATTACTATGGTGATATGATATATTAATTTATTATTACATTTTTATAATGGTCCCATTTTATCCCACATGTTAGATCATTCTGGATAGTTGCCTTTATGCCGGAACTGGAGAAAGGGCACACATTTTGAATGGGACCCTGATATGTTACAGAGAACACAGAAGAAAGTGGGTGATGACAGCTCTGGAAATCATCACCTGAAAATTAGTTGAAAGAGTTGGGGTTCTTTAAACTTGACAGCATAAGATTTATGGGGCACATAAGAACAGTCTTCAAATACATGAATGCTAGAGGAACACTGAGGGGCCTAGACAAGAGCCTAATCACCCAGAACAAGTGGGTTTTGCATTTATTCCTGTTTGCTGCCCAAGAGAATCACCACCCTCCCTCGGTTTATGTTTATTTCTCAGCTTAGCTGTTCTTGGAATCAATGTGATGGACAGACCCGTGGTTAACAAATGCTCAGGGGACACTTTTTTCCTCCAGAACCCAGACCAAGACAGAGAAGCATCCTTACTGTTTCCCTGAGCCACTGGGTGTACTTTTCCTGATTCACCTTTTCAATGTCAGCCTAGTCCTTTCTTCAAACTCTGGCCATGATGCTTATGATAGCCTTTCCTGCTCTATAATATTTTACAGTTTAAAGAGTTTCTCTGCCACAAACATTTCCCTTGGTCATCACAAGAACCCTATGAAATAGACAGAGAGTACTGTCCCCACAGCAGTGTGTCTAAGGACGCACAAGTAGACAAGATGGGACTTGAATTAATAGGCCAGGCCATGTGATGCAAATTCTTTCATGTGAATTGCACTCATTCTCAAGTCTCTGATGCACCACTTTCAAGGTCAGTAAACGAGCTTCTTTGGTTTTCCCTTTCGGAGGCTACAGGGCCCTAACAGAATCTCTGCCCTTACTTGGTATGTCTGATTTTAATACATTTTAGAGAAGAGGGTTAGTGAAAGGGGTCCAGCGACCCTTCATTGTTCTCCATGGTTTAAACACTATGCCTTTGGTACTTTGGTGCTGGATTACAACTATGATCAGTTACACTGGAATCATTGGACTACTTCAGAAGAAGCGTATTGTGAGAAAGAGTAAGCTACAAGAGAGAAAAATCGGAACTTGGGTCCATTCTTTCAGCTCTTGTTTTCGAAGGAGAGTAGGCAGCAACTTTTCATGGCCAACCAATGAGACTAGAGCAGCAACAATCACTACAGGTCAAAAGTCTTGAGGTCCTTTACATGAAGGTTTGTAAAGCAGCATTCAGTGAGAGTATATGTTCCCTACTACCCTCTTGTCTATACTCCAATCTCAGGAAACTTCGCTCACCCATTATAGAGGCCAGATTGCTATGTGAGGACATAGAGATGTCCTAGTCATTTGCTATAGTTTCCCTCCCTCCTCCCAGGCTACTTCTCTGTATAGGACAGAAAGTGCTGGCTCAGTACTGCCTTGGATTCATTTCTTCCCTGTTGACTTCAAATAAAGGTTCTACATACCATGGGATCACTAGCTCAGCCCGGCTTATGGAAACGTTCACTGAAAACACTGTATCAGTCTGTCTTTACCAGCTGATCGTATTTATTTTTATCACAAACACCATTACATATCTTCCCCTAAAATTCACAGAAACATCCTAATAGCCAGAAATAATTTGAGGTTGCAGAGAATAAAAGAGCCCGTTCTGGTTAACGACAGCCAACAAATCATGTCAATAGCCCTTTCATTGCTCTGGCCTGCATCACGCAAATAGGACGGCATTATACAGCTCTAATAGCCACTAATGATATCGCCTATTAAGGCAAATGGAAGATGGTATACACTCAAGGTAGGAAATAAAGAAGTTTAAAACCACATGACTTTCAAGGTAGTCGTATGATAATGATATGCGGTTCCAGCCATTTTCTTTCCGTGGAAAGATTTCGGTCTCGCGCAGTGTAAGTGTGTAAGTCTTGTAGCAATGACTCTCACAAGATAAGCATAGACCTATTACATTTAACAAGCTGAACAAAATCTAACTAAAACGTTGAAATGCCAATTACCCCCTCTCATGGCCAGGAGTTTTATAGCAGGGAGGCAGGATGGCCAGTGAAGGCAGCTGGGTTTCTGTGCTGGAAGCTCAGCCAGCGCGAGCGTCCGCCCTGCAGCCTCTGCACCTCAGCGCGGGCCACGGCCTGGCCCCTCACCGCTCCCACCCCGACCCCGACCCCGACCCTGACCCCGGTTAGCACTGTGAAGTTTGTCCAGGGAGCATCCGGAAGACTGGTTTCGTCCCAGTTCTTAATGAAACTCTCTGGTCCCATTCAGACGCTTCTTAGCTCTCAAGAAAACTAATTTCCATGAAAGTGTGATGCTGGTAATAGTTTAAGCGTCATCTCTTTGCCTCCGCTAGGGAGTTGCAGTTTAACTGGAGTCAAAATTCTGAGCTAAACATGGGGCCGAGCAGTGTTTATTGTGTGCTACCTTTTGTGTAAGAAAATATGTAATGGTACCCGCTTACATTTTCAGAAATAAACAAGTAAGGATGAGACAAAATTGAATTAAAAAAATGGTCACCCATACAGTGAGGGAGAGAACTAGGTAGAAAGAATAGGCATGAAGGCAGTCTCTTTGTGAGAACTTTCTTGTGTGGTTTTGACTTTGTGACGGAATGTGTCCTGGAGCCACGTCATACCAGCTAATAAGAGTTAATTGTTAAATTTTCAAGAATTTTGTGAGCCAGTTATTAAAGTCATTATTAAAAGTTAAATTAAATAAACTTAACATTAAATAAATTATATTAAGGTTAAAGATAATAAATGTTTAAAATTCATCGGTTTCTAATTATGCGTATTTTACCACATTTTACTATTGTCTATGCTACTGAGATTATTATATGCTTGGTAGAAATGCTATAACTGTAGTGCTACAATGCAGATCCCAAATTCTATATTCAGTAACGAAACAATGGTAGCTTGAAAGCCATCATGGTGGTAATATTTACATCATAGAAATTGGCAAAATTAGGGCTTTTATTCTCAGGGATCTGGCTATTAAATATTTACCAGCACACTGCTGCTTTGGAACCATGTTAATATTTCACATAATTTAAATGTGTATGCAAATTTTTAAAAAGTAATCACTAAAAATAACAAACTTAAACAAATTTATCAAATGTATATCATTTAGCTGTCATAACAATAGAAATATTATTTCAAGTAACTTTAAAACACAGCATTTTCCCAGTAAACTTCTGCTGGAATATATCCTGAATGAAAAAAATAATGCAAAGAATTCTTAATCTACACATATGTGTATATATAATGTATATACAGGATCTGGCAGAAGTAACACTTGCTTGAGTATGGGCGGTAGGGTAATAACATGGGTGTAATAATTCCTAGTTTTAATTTGAACACTTCATCTAAATGTCATATCATGTGCTTGAGTGTGAAATTGTTATGTTACAGAATTACATGTTTATGGTTTTGTAATAAAGGATTTTGTAATTAAAAAAGGGTCATTATTTGTGTTCGACACTATTTATGTGTATGTATATATGTACATATGACAAAGCAAATAATTTTATTAGAATCCCAAATTTTTCAGCACAAGAAAAATATAAAACCAAAAAATTAAGTAAAATTCTACAATCTTAGATTTAAAGTGTAAATATGAGTATGAAATTATGATTTGCTCTTGTCTTTCTATAAACACGTATTCCCAAGCTCCCCATTGAAAGGGCTTAGAAGCGATGACAGCCCAGGAGAAGCAAGTAGCCTGCGCGCTCAGTCTGTGGTCTCTAAGTGCCATTTCCTACCAAAAAAGAACGAGGGCCAGCTAGACAAACCCTTAATTCCATGCCTGGTTCAGGAAATGTGCAAGACGAACCTAGGATATTGTGTTTCGTCAGAAATCAGGGAAACTATCAAAAGCTACTGAAGTAATATCAAAGGGCACAGAAATCAGTCTGAAGAGGCACTTTGACCAAAGATGGAAGAGCTCAAACATCGAAATAAGTATATTTAAAACACATCTAATATATTAAATTGCATGACCTCATAATGATAACTTAAATATAATTTTTTAAAGAAGTCCGCTATTTATCTTCAGAAAATGCTAGTGAAACAGCTAATTATTCTGAAAACTGAAAAACATTGGACGAGAGCACTTGTTCTTCTTTCTTTTTATGAATTGTTCTATTGATACCAAACTAGATGGTGTGTGAAATACAAGGTCTGTCCAGAAGGTACCCAGCCATGTGCTATGAAAAATAGAGACATTTATTGAAGAAGATACAAGATACAAGAAACATTGTACATAGGACAATGACACCTCAGTCCCCTCCAAAGTACACACCTTGGGACCTCACACAGTTCCTCCAGTTGCCATCAGCTGCCCCGTTGTATTTTCCTGAATCTCATCCATGGTCTGAAATCTCTTCCCTTTCGAAGGTGATTTTAGTTTTAGGAAAAGCCAGAAGTCACAGGGAAACAAATCTGGGCTGTAGTTGGGCTGAGTCACCGGGGTGATTTGATGTTTTACCAAAAAACTCTGCATAAGATGTGATGCACAAACAGGCACATTGTGGTGATGAAGCTGCCAATCACCAGCTGCCCATAGCTGCGGCCTTCTGAATCATCCAAATAGTTTCCATGGAGAAATGTTCAAGCCAAACGCAAAATCTGATGCAGATTCGTTGCTCTGCTCGCTCAGTCATTTTGAATGCAATGGCCACACAGTACAGACGCTCACTCAATGGTGTCTACCTCCCCCACTGACTAGTACAGTGAAGTCATCATTGTTCACACATGCACATTC
Source organism: Mormoops blainvillei (assembly GCA_004026545.1). NCBI lineage: Eukaryota > Metazoa > Chordata > Mammalia > Chiroptera > Mormoopidae > Mormoops > Mormoops blainvillei. Next base: position 8,009 of record PVJD01000546.1, on the reverse strand, counting down.
CAGTCCATTCTCCTTGGCTGCCAGGTTACATCATTGTCATGCAAACTGTTCTCGTTATATTAGCCATAGCTGGGCTTTTTCTGGACAGACCTCATATTTTTAAAAAATAATTCCACCTAATGAATGCAGAAATGAGAGCACTTAAATATCATTATTTTATAAGCCCTAATAAAATAATGGTTCTGGGACTTGGACATCAATGATTGTTAAAACAATTGAGAGGTTGATGGACTAAGACACTGTACATCAGACAACACAGGACAGCATTCCCTCAGAAATGGGCAACAAATAAGGTGAGCCCCACAACTGCCACAGTTTTGAGATGACCTTGAGAGAATTTCCGGGCCACGGTGCAGGGACACCAAGGGAGTCTTAGTCGGTGGGTTACCTGTGTTGAGAGAAAGCACTTGGAAGAATGTTGTCTAGCAACAGAAAATTAGCCCGAGACTAAACGCAGCTCTTGTACTGCATAACAAATTGCAAATAGCAAGACCTAAAAAAGATAAAAACTGTTTCTGAATAATTTAACTGTCCCAGAACAAAGCTCAAGGACATTTATGAGAACATAAACATATCCAGCATTGCAACAAGGCAAAATTCAAAAAGTGTGGCGTCCAGTCAAGCAGGCATGGAAAGAAGCAGCAGAATGGGACCCATAATGAGGAGAAACCTGAATCACAGCCAACTCAGAAATAACACAGAGGTTAGAATATCAGACAAACAAGTTAAAAACAGGTTTTATTCTAAATATATTCTGCATGTTTGAAAAGTTAAGTAGAGACATAGAAGATAACTTTTAAAAAGATCTAAATCAGACTTCTATGCAAAAAAACCTGCAATGTCTGAGGTAAAAAAAGAAATACTCCGGACAATATTAAATACAAACTATACGTTGCCAAAGAAAAGATTACTGAAGAGAGAGCAATAGTAACTGAGAGCGCAACAGTAACTTAGAGAGCAATAGTAACTATCCGGAAGAAAACAAAGAGAACAGGGAGTTTTTACAAAGATCATTCCCAGTGGCCTGCTATAGGTGGAATTGAAGGCCTTGGAGGTGAGAAGAGAGAGGGGTGGGAAATAAGAAATATTTGGAGAAATCATGGCTAGAAATTTTTCCAAATTTGTTAAAAACCATACATGATAGTACCAAAAGGCTCCACAGTCCTTAAGCACAAGAAAAAACTGACACCAAAGTATGTCATAGTCAAATTGTTCAAAACCAGTAATAAAGGAAAAAAAATTTGAAGCAGCTAGCGGCGATAACGACAGGCATGTTCCGTACTGAGGAAAAAGGTCAAGATGACAGCAATTTTCTCAGTGGAAATCAGGCAAGCAGGAAGGCAGTGGGATGACATCTTTAAAGTACTGAAAGCAAAAACTATCAACCTCAAATTCTGTATGCAGCGAAAATGGAGTGAATACATCTATCATTCCCAAAGGTTTACACATCTCTTTTTATAAATCCTCCCTCCTGTCAATTCTGGCAACTCTCTTCCCCTTGGTCCTGAGGCAACCACTGGTCCTTTCTCTGTCACTATAGATTAATTTACATTTTCTAGAATTTGATATGGATGTAATTTTTTGAGATTTGCCCATGTTGTTGTGTACATGAATAGTTCACTCCTCTTCATTGCTCAGTAGAGTTCCATTTTATGACCTCACCACAACTTACCCGTTTGCCTGTTAATGGGCACTTTAAGTTGTTTCCAGTTTTTAGCCAATACAAATATAGCTTCTATGAACATTCCTATATGATATATGCTTTTCCTTCTTTTGAATATATATCTAGGAGGGAATGGCTACATTATATGGTAGATGTATAGTAAACATTTTATAAAACTGCCAGGCTGTTGTCAAAAACTCCTCAGTGGAGTTTTTAGTCCTCTCCTAGCAATGGGGAAATTGAAACTCAGAGATATCACGTTTCTTTGTTCAATGCCTCTCAGCCAGTAAGTGGGAAAACCAAAAATAAATGTATTGCTCCCAACTCTATAATTGGAGTAACTTCTGACTGGTCATAGTTATTCCTAAAAACCTAAATTCTCGCAACTCATCCTGCCAGAGTCAGTCAGTTATTTTATTTTTCTATTTTTTTAAATTTTATAAATAAAGCTTTACTAGAAGATATTCATTTACGTATTATCTGTGAGTACTTGCACAATACAATGGCAGAGTTGAATAGCTGTACGATAGGTAGTACTGCTCACAAATCCTAAAATATTTACTTTATGGTAGTTTATTTTTAAAAAGGTTTCCTGAATCCCGCTTTAGAGCTTTAATGATTATACTAGTCCCTGCCATGCCCTCTCTGACCCCCAGGGTGTGATTTAAAAAAAAATTTTTTTTATTGTTGTTCAAGTACAGTTTTGTCCATTCCCCCCTCCCCTCCCCTCAACCGCACCCCTTGTTGACTTTGTCCATGACTCCCCCATATATGTTCCTTGACCACCTTTCCCTTGTTTCCTCCGTCTTCCCATCCCCCATTTCCTCTGTTCACTGTCAGTTTGTTCTTCACTTCAATGTCTCCAGTTACATTTAACTTGTTTGTTTGTTCTGTTGATTAGTCTCCACTTATAGGTGAGATCATATGGTATTTTTCTTTCACTGCCTGGTTTATTTCACTTAGCATAATGCTCTCCAGTTCCATCCATGCTGTCGCGAATGGTAGGAACTCCTTTCTGCTGTGTGGTATTCCATTGTGTAAATGTACCAGAGTTTTTTGACCCACTCATTTACTGTTGGGCACTTAGGTTGTTTCCAGCACTTGGCTACTGTAAATTGTGCTGTTGTAAACATTGGGGTACACAGGTTCTTTTGAATTGGTGTTTCCGGATTTTTAGGGAGTAATCCCAGCAGTGGAATTGCTGGGTCAAAAGGCAGTTCCAATTTTAGTTTTCTAGGTAATTCCATACTGTTTTCCACAGTGGCTGCACCAGTCTGCATACCCACCAACAGTGCACCAAGGGTTCCCAGGATCGATGAATTATTACTAGAGAAATAGCATCTTAGAAATCTGCCATTGGGGCAGTGCTTCAGAAATTTATTCCATGAAACTTTATTTCGCAAGCTGTTGTGTGAGACAAGAATTTCATGGTCAAGAAAGTTTGGGAAGGCTAAACTATTAGCCCCCTCATGTAAATTCACCGTTTGTGTTAGAATACGAAGCACATGAGAAATTCTATAGTAACAAAACCCATTTACTTTTGTTTAATCAAAAATGTATTTCCCAACAATATTTGAACATAGAACTTTTTTTTTGCCCACAACTTTTAACAGCCAGAACTTTTAACTTTTAACAGAATGTTATAAACTTTATGGAGGTATAATAAACTTTCACAAATCTAAGTTAGGTCTTTGCAGGTCAGGATAACAATTGTCTCCTTTCTCCCAGCCCCTCAGGCATCAGGGAAAAAACAAATAGAGCTACAAGTAGCAAAGCAAGGTTTCCGTGTAAGTTTCCGAGATAATAGAATAAAATAATTTAACCTTAGGCTGAGTTGAAACCTTTTGGAGCATGTTCATGTCATGCTGAGTTATTCTTTGACATTTTGAACTTCACTAAGAGAAAGAGAAACTTTAAACCACTTCAGAGTTGAGGAACAAAACATCGAAGTTGTAAGGACATTTCTTCTCTGGGTCCTGTAGGTTATGCGGCCTCACACATTGGAGTGCAGTGGGAAGAATTAGGAACATTTTGTTGACCCCGATTGCCTTTTGCCCGCAGAAACCAAATTCCATTAAAAATTATATGCCAGACCATATTTGCGCTTTAGAAACAAGGCACCGAATTTTGATCCAGACTGCCCAGCTTGCCTCTTCAAACTTCCATTCTCCTTGTTTTGACTGTTTTACCTTCAATAAGATAATTTGTCCCAATTAAAATGGAAAGCACTACAAAATCCAGAAAGGATTAGATGACCAGTTCCTCCTGTCCGCCCACCCCTTCTATGACCGTACCAGGTCAGACAGAGCCAGGTGGATGGAGGGTGGCAGAGGCTGAGCAGAAACAAACCCTCTGTGGAGGCCGCTCCCCACTTGCCCCTTCAGACCCACTCTCTGTCTTCTCTATCCTGCTCTGCGCCCAGGGAGACTGACCACCAGGGACTTCATCCCTCCTTCCTCTTTCCCTTGGGCTTCTGACTGCGGTTAGACAATGGGAAACCCCACCAGGATACTAAACCCCAGACCCCTTCTGCGGTCCCCACACTCTGCTCTGGTCTGACTGTGCTTGGCTAGGCGCCCTTCCTCCTTACTCAGCCACGCTCTCACCAGGCGACACCCGCCCCCAGCTCTGCAGCTCTGCAGCTCTGCTCAGCCTCTGCCCCACCCTCCCCGGTCCCTTCAGGCTGAGGGACGGGCAACGGCTTCCCAGTGTTGCTAACGGTGGCGTGCTTCACCAGCCTTTACTTTTCCCGTTGATTCAGTTCCACCCCCATCAATGATTCTTTGGTCAAACTCACACGATTACCCCTTTGAGTGTGCCAGCTGTTTCCTGCCAGGATTCTGACATGTACTCCAGTTCTGATGTTAAAATTCTTACTGAAATTCTTAATATCATGTTATGGTTAAAAGTTGTGATATGAAGGTTTTCACATTGGATGTCCTGTTTTGAAAGGGGCATTTAAAAAAAATGTAGCTCAATGTAATTGAAGCTTTTTGATACTGAAATGGTAAATACTGACTTTTTTCTCTGTGGGGTTTGGGAGAACATTTTAGCTTCTTTGACTGGCTATCAAAAGTGTATCCTGTCTCCTGACTTTTCAAAGTAGGCTCACAAAAAGTTCTGGGATATGCTGGCCCCTCCCAAGGCCATCTTCTCACCCCAGCTGAGGCCTGTGACTCCTCTGGATAAAGGACAAAGTCAATATGTTTCCCTTGTTTCCAAACTATATCTGCTAAATTGGGGGATGTCAAAGAAGTTGGTGCTCTAACGCTCCACACCTCCCGGAAAATCCTCCTTCTCTGCATCACGTTGTATTCTCTTTTCCACACTTTTCCATTTCCTATAACAGGGCCTTTCTCCCCTCTCTCTTTCCCTTTCCCTCTTATTATTCAATGACCAAAGTTCCAAGACTGTGAGTCTCATCCGTGGGTGAGTGATGTCATGGCAATGTATAACTAGCAGGAACTAATGCTCCAGGTTTGCAAATATTTGCCTTAAAAAAGTATATATGAGTGGATTCAAGGTTACGCTCCCAAATAACATAACTGTCAATCATCTAAAATCCATAATGCTCTGCCACTTCTGGGTATTTTTCTGAAGAAATCCAAAACACTAATTTGAAAACATGCTTGCACCCCTATGTTCACTACAGCATTATTTACCAGCAATAGTCAAAATAGGGAATTAACCTAAGTGTTCATTGACAGACAATGGATAGAGAAGGCGTGGTATGTATATACAATGGGATACCACTCAGCCATAAAAACAATGACATCTTGCCATTTGCATCAGCATGGACGGACCTAGAGGGTATTATGGTAAATGAAACAAGTCAGACAGAAAAAGACGAATGCCATATGGATTCACTTATATGTGGAATCTAAAAAACAAAATAAGCAAACAAAACAGACACAAACTCATGGATACAGGGAACAAATGGATGGTTGCCAGGTGGAAGGGGTGTTGGGAGGATGGGCGATAAAAGGTAAAGGGATTAAGAAGTACAAACTGGTAGTTAGGAAAGAGTCACAAGTACAGCCCAGGGACTGTAGTCAGTACCTTTGTGATAACTATGTTTGGAGCCAGGTGGGTATCGGACTTATCTGGGTGATCATTTCGTGAGGTTTGTAAGTGTCTAATCACTACGTTATGCACCTGAAACTGATATGATATTATATGCCAGCTGCAATAGAAAAAATTAAAAAAATTTTAAATCCATAATGCTTTCTTGAGTGGGAGAAAAAGATGTGGAATTACCACTAACGCATCAGGAATTAAGCATACCTGGCCATCTTGCCTACCCATTACTGATCTACATTTCATAGCCCTGGCCATTACAAATAATTGTAGTGCTTTATTTCTGTGCACACAAAAGTTGTTTTGGATTCATTAAAATCTGGGCATGTCTGTGGTAGTGTCGCATATTTAAGTGTCATCCTTCAACTGAGTTGTAGTACGCAAAAGGTTGAGCACAGCTGCTCCAGGGAACAACTTAGAGAAATCTCATTATTGTAGGAAATCCCCAGTGGAAACCTTGACATGAGTTGAGACAGAAACTCTCTATGGTAATAATTACATTATTATTTATCCATGGATCTTAAAAGGGTCCCAACTAATCTGTTGAAGATTGTTTCCCCCATCAACATGTGTTTATTTGTATTTATTTATTTTTTATTTCTCATCTGCAGCTGACACTCAGCACTACTTTGTATTCATTTTGGGTGCATAGCGCGGTGGCCAGACACCTGTGTAATTTACAAAGTGGTCCTCCTGACAGGCCCGACACTTGGCCAGCACCACACGCAGTCACTGTAACGTCATTGACCACGCTCCTGATCCCCATGACGATTTTGTTGCCTACAGGATGTAAAGTACAGCACCAGGAACACAGTCAACAATACTGCAACAATTTTATGCATGGTATCAGGTGGGTACCAGGCCCATGGTGGGGACCACCCCACAAGCCCTTCAAATGTCTAACTGCTGTGCTGCATGTCCAAAGCCAACACAATATTGGATGCCAACTGCAATTGAACTTTAAAAATTCCCTAAGAGAAAATAAGAGTAGGAATAAAATTAATAAAAGAAATGATTAATCTCAAGTAATTTGGTAAGTAAATGAATGAATGTATTTTAGTTTGTACTGGTACTAGTTATTTCCTCCCAGATCCTCATCTTTGAAGGGAGAATGAAGTGATTAACATATATTTTTATGTTAATGGAGTCCCCGCATTAATCATCCAGTTTTAAAGAACTCATTCTCAATTTCCATGTAAGTTTAGAAGCAAAAAAATCCTGGAACATAGGTGTTTATATGAATAAAGGAACAGATAAAATGAGTTGCACTGGGTGGAGATGCTCAATACTGACATTTCGATACATGATCTGACCCTGATAATAATTCTGTAATTCACTGATTCAGCTAGGCTGTAAAGACCTTCATGACCAACTGAATCTCTCTTGCAAATAGAGCACGAAGCCCCAGGCTTCTCTCATTTCTGGTAGAGTGAAAACAAGTGACAAGACGGCTTGTCCTCCCGCAAGCAATGCTCCTGTGTCTTGGTCTTTTCTCACACAGACTGCATGGCTTCTGGAGAGTCTATCAATCCTTCATGGTCTCCATAACTGTTCCGTGTTTAAAAGGGTTAGCCGATTGTTCCCCTGCACTTGAAGTGACCTCTTGGCTTTCAGAACTATGAACCAAATCCAAGAACTTCACTGGGTGGCCGGGATCAAAGAGTTTGGGGTTTTCTGCCCTTCTATGTACATACTTGTATTTAGGTCTAAAACTGGAGTTGATATGGTTCTTTGGCAGTCAAGGACATCGACTCCTTTATTTTCCTTCTCTCCGGGTACAGCAGAGATGTCAGGTGTGGATAGAGAATGGGTTAACTTAGAACTCTCTGAACACCAATTCTCGCTCAGGGCCCAGCACCGAAAACAGTACCTCCTGCGTGGAGAGTTAAACGTCTTGTACTCAATACCCTGCTCACTCATCCGCAGAGCAAAAGTGCCAGTTTTGGTCCTACTTTACTCTAGGAGTCGTTTCCATGCCAAGCCCAAGGGAAGAAGACGTCAGTCACCCAACATCTGTTTTGCAAAGCCAATTTCTTTCCTGCAGCATCTGAAAACAAATTTCAAAAAGGCTATAAGGTTGCTCACCCATCTCTCATTTTGCTTCATCTCTCATTTTCTCTCAAACGGAACAAGTTAAATTACCCTGCTCCCAGTCTTTTGAACTCATCAGTTCAGGCTTTCTGATGTTGACACATTATAATTGCTTGAACGTAATGTGAACGTTTACATTAATTTTTTTCTCAAGCAAAAAGCAAAGCGCAATTTAACG